>CM023202.3:40391963-40597982 GCA_004115045.4 Sinella curviseta | reverse complement strand
GACATTTTACGCTACGATTGAAATTTCAAAGCCAGAGAAGTCATTGACTAATAGGGACACTGATTTTAGATTCTGAGGCATGGCACTACTGTTGAAATTCCAAAGTCGGAAAACGCATTGATATAAAGTGGATATTGAGTTTTGGTTTTGACATTTTACGCTACGATTGAAATTTCGGACCCAGAGAAAGCATTGACTACAAGGGACTGTGATTTTAGATTTTGAGACATGGCACTACTGTTGAAATTCCAAAGTCGGAAACCACATTGATTTAAAGTGGATATTGAGTTTTGATTTTGACATTTTACGCTACGATTGAAATTTCAAAGCCAGAGAAGTCATTGACTAATAGGGACACTGATTTTAGATTCTGAGGCATGGCACTACTGTTGAAATTCCAAGGTCGGAAAACGCATTGATTTAAAGTGGATATTGAGTTTTGATTTTGACATTTTACGCTACGATTGAAATTTCATAGCCAGAGAAAGCATTGACTACACGGGACACTGATTTTAGATTCTGAGACATGGCACTACTGTTGAAATTCCAAAGTCGGAAAACACATTGATTTAAAGTGGATATTGAGTTTTGATTTTAACATTTTACGCTACGGTTGAAATTTCAGCCTCAGAGAAAGCATTGACTACAAGGGACACTGATTTTAGATTCTGAGACATGGCACTACTGTTGAAATTCCAAAGTCGGAAAACGCATTGATTTAAAGTGGATATTGAGTTTTGATTTTGACATTTTACGCTACGATTGAAATTTCAAAGCCAGAGAAGTCATTGACTAATAGGGACACTGATTTTAGATTCTGAGGCATGGCACTACTGTTGAAATTCCAAAGTCGGAAAACGCATTGATATAAAGTGGATATTGAGTTTTGATTTTGACATTTTACGCTACGATTGAAATTTCGGACCCAGAGAAAGCATTGACTACAAGGGACACTGATTTTAGATTTTGAGACATGGCACTACTGTTGAAATTCCAAAGTCGGAAAACACATTGATTTAAAGTGGATATTGAGTTTTGATTTTGACATTTTACGCTACGATTGAAATTTCAAAGCCAGAGAAAGCATTGACTACAAGGGACACTGATTTTAGATTCTGAGACATGGCACTACTGTTGAAATTCCAAGGTCGGAAAACGCATTGATTTAAAGTGGATATTGAGTTTTGATTTTGACATTTTACGCTACGATTGAAATTTCATAGCCAGAGAAAGCATTGACTACAAGGGACACTGATTTTAGATTCTGAGACATGGCACTACTGTTGAAATTCCAAAGTCGGAAAACACATTGATTTAAAGTGGATATTGAGTTTTGATTTTAACATTTTACGCTACGGTTGAAATTTCAGCCCCAGAGAAAGCATTGACTACAAGGGACACTGAGTTCAGATTTTGAGACATGGCACTACTGTTGAAATTCCAAAGTCGGTAAACGCATTGATTTAAAGTGGATATTGAGTTTTGATGTTGACATTTTACGCTACGATTGAAGTTTCGGACCCAGAGAAAGCATTGACTACAAGGGACACTGATTTTAGATTCTGAGACATGGCACTACTGTTGAAATTCCAAAGTCGGAAAACGCATTGA
Source organism: Sinella curviseta (assembly GCA_004115045.4). NCBI lineage: Eukaryota > Metazoa > Arthropoda > Collembola > Entomobryomorpha > Entomobryidae > Sinella > Sinella curviseta. The sequence continues at coordinate 40,596,371 of CM023202.3, read as the reverse complement.
TTTAAAGTGGATATTGAGTTTTGATTTTGACATTTTACGCTACGATTGAAATTTCAAAGCCAGAGAAGTCATTGACTAATAGGGACACTGATTTTAGATTCTGAGGCATGGCACTACTGTTGAAATTCCAAGGTCGGAAAACGCATTGATTTAAAGTGGATATTGAGTTTTGATTTTAACATTTTACGCTACGGTTGAAATTTCAGCCCCAGAGAAAGCATTGACTACAAGGGACACTGAGTTCAGATTTTGAGACACGGCACTACTGTTGAAATTCCAAAGTCGGTAAACGCATTGATTTAAAGTGGATATTGAGTTTTGATGTTGACATTTTACGCTACGATTGAAATTTCATAGCCAGAGAAGTCATTGACTAATAGGGACACTGATTTTAGATTCTGAGGCATGGCACTACTGTTGAAATTCCAAAGTCGGAAAACGCATTGATTTAAAGTGGATATTGAGTTTTGATTTTGACATTTTACGCTACGATTGAAATTTCATAGCCAGAGAAAGCATTGACTACAAGGGACACTGATTTTAGATTCTGAGACATGGCACTACTGTTGAAATTCCAAAGTCGGAAAACACATTGATTTAAAGTGGATATTGAGTTTTGATTTTAACATTTTACGCTACGGTTGAAATTTCAGCCCCAGAGAAAGCATTGACTACAAGGGACACTGATTTTAGATTCTGAGACATGGCACTACTGTTGAAATTCCAAAGTCGGAAAACGCATTGATTTAAAGTGGATATTGAGTTTTGATTTTGACATTTTACGCTACGATTGAAGTTTCGGACCCAGAGAAAGCATTGACTACAAGGGACACTGATTTTAGATTCTGAGACATGGCACTACTGTTGAAATTCCAAAGTCGGAAAACGCATTGATTTAAAGTGGATATTGAGTTTTGATTTTGACATTTTACGCTACGATTGAAATTTCATAGCCAGAGAAAGCATTGACTACAAGGGACACTGATTTTAGATTCTGAGACATGGCACTACTGTTGAAATTCCAAAGTCGGAAAACACATTGATTTAAAGTGGATATTGAGTTTTGATTTTGACATTTTACGCTACGATTGAAATTTCATAGCCAGAGAAAGCATTGACTACAAGGGACACTGATTTTAGATTCTGAGACATGGCACCACTGTTGAAATTCCAAAGTCGGAAAACACATTGATTTAAAGTGGATCTTGAGTTTTGATTTTAACATTTTACGCTACGGTTGAAATTTCAAAGCCAGAGAAAGCATTGACTACGAGGGACACTGATTTTAGATTCTGAGACATGGCACCACTGTTGAAATTCCAAAGTCGGAAAACGCATTGATTTAAAGTGGATATTGAGTTTTGATTTTGACATTTTACGCTACGATTGAAATTTCGGACCCAGAGAAAGCATTGACTACAAGGGACACTGATTTTAGATTCTGAGACATGGCACTACTGTTGAAATTCCAAAGTCGGAAAACACATTGATTTAAAGTGGATATTGAGTTTTGATTTTGACATTTTACGCTACGGTTGAAATTTCAGCCCCAGAGAAAGCATTGACTACAAGGGACACTGAGTTCAGATTTTGAGACATGGCACTACTGTTGAAATTCCAAAGTCGGAAAACGCATTGATATAAAGTGGATATTGAGTTTTGATTTTGACATTTTACGCTACGATTGAAATTTCAGCCCCAGAGAAAGCATTGACTACAAGGGACACTGATTTTAGATTCTGAGACATGGCACTACTGTTGAAATTCCAAAGTCGGAAACCACATTGATTTAAAGTGGATATTGAGTTTTGATTTTGACATTTTACGCTACGGTTGAAATTTCAGCCCCAGAGAAAGCATTGACTACAAGGGACACTGAGTTCAGATTTTGAGACATGGCACTACTGTTGAAATTCCAAAGTCGGAAAACGCATTGATATAAAGTGGATATTGAGTTTTGATTTTGACATTTTACGCTACGATTGAAATTTCGGACCCAGAGAAAGCATTGACTACAAGGGACACTGATTTTAGATTTTGAGGCATGGCACTACTGTTGAAATTCCAAAGTCGGAAACCACATTGATTTAAAGTGGATATTGAGTTTTGATTTTGACATTTTACGCTACGGTTGAAATTTCAGCCCCAGAGAAAGCATTGACTACAAGGGACACTGAGTTCAGATTTTGAGACATGGCACTACTGTTGAAATTCCAAAGTCGGAAAACGCATTGATATAAAGTGGATATTGAGTTTTGATTTTGACATTTTACGCTACGATTGAAATTTCAGCCCCAGAGAAAGCATTGACTACAAGGGACACTGATTTTAGATTCTGAGGCATGGCACTACTGTTGAAATTCCAAGGTCGGAAAACGCATTGATTTAAAGTGGATATTGAGTTTTGATTTTGACATTTTACGCTACGATTGAAATTTCATAGCCAGAGAAAGCATTGACTACAAGGAACACTGATTTTAGATTCTGAGACATGGCACTACTGTTGAAATTCACAAGTCGGTAAACGCATTGATTTAAAGTGGATATTGAGTTTTGATTTTAACATTTTACGCTACGGTTGAAATTTCAAAGCCAGAGAAAGCATTGATTTAAAGTGGATACTGAGTTTTGATTTTGAACATTTTACGCTACGGTTGAAATTTCAAAGGCTGAGAAAGCATTGATTTAAAGTGGATATTGAGTTTTGATTTTAACATTTTACGCTACGGTTGAAATTTCAGCCCCAGAAAAGTCATTGATTAATATTGACACTGATTTTAGATTCTGAGACATGGCACTACTGTTGAAATTCCAAAGTCGGAAAACACATTGATTTAAAGTGGATATTGAGTTTTGATTTTGACATTTTACGCTACGATTGAAATTTCATAGCCAGAGAAAGCACTGACTACAAGGGACACTGATTTTAGATTCTGAGACATGGCACTACTGTTGAAATTCCAAAGTCGGTAAACGCATTGATTTAAAGTGGATATTGAGTTTTGATTTTAACATTTTACGCTACGGTTGAAATTTCAGCCCCAGAGAAAGCATTGACTACAAGGGACACTGAGTTCAGATTTTGAGACATGGCACTACTGTTGAAATTCCAAAGTCGGTAAACGCATTGATTTAAAGTGGATATTGAGTTTTGATTTTGACATTTTACGCTACGATTGAAGTTTCGGACCCAGAGAAAGCATTGACTACAAGGGACACTGATTTTAGATTCTGAGACATGGCACTACTGTTGAAATTCACAAGTCGGAAAACACATTGATTTAAAGTGGATCTTGAGTTTTGATTTTAACATTTTACGCTACGGTTGAAATTTCAAAGCCAGAGAAAGCATTGATTTAAAGTGGATATTGAGTTTTGATTTGAACATTTTACGCTACGGTTGAAATTTCAAAGCCGAGAAAGCATTGATTTAAAGTGGATATTGAGTTTTGATTTTAACATTTTACGCTACGGTTGAAATTTCAGCCCCAGAGAAGTCATTGACTAATAGGGACACTGATTTTAGATTCTGAGGCATGGCACTACTGTTGAAATTCCAAAGTCGGAAAATGCATTGATTTAAAGTGGATATTGAGTTTTGATTTTGACATTTTACGCTACGATTGAAATTTCATAGCCAGAGAAAGCATTGACTACAAGGGACACTGATTTTAGATTCTGAGACATGGCACTACTGTTGAAATTCCAAAGTCGGAAAACGCATTGATTTAAAGTGGATATTGAGTTTTGATTTTGACATTTTACGCTACGATTGAAGTTTCGGACCCAGAGAAAGCATTGACTACAAGGGACACTGATTTTAGATTCTGAGACATGGCACTACTGTTGAAATTCCAAAGTCGGAAAATGCATTGATTTAAAGTGGATATTGAGTTTTGATTTTGACATTTTACGCTACGATTGAAATTTCAAAGCCAGACAAGTCATTGACTAATAGGGACACTGATTTTAGATTCTGAGGCATGGCACTACTGTTGAAATTCCAAGGTCGGAAAACGCATTGATTTAAAGTGGATATTGAGTTTTGATTTTGACATTTTACGCTACGATTGAAATTTCATAGCCAGAGAAAGCATTGACTACAAGGAACACTGATTTTAGATTCTGAGACATGGCACTACTGTTGAAATTCCAAAGTCGGAAAACACATTGATTTAAAGTGGATATTGAGTTTTGATTTTAACATTTTACGCTACGGTTGAAATTTCAGCCCCAGAGAAAGCATCGACTACAAGGGACACTGATTTTAGATTCTGAAACATGGCACTACTGTTGAAATTCCAAAGTCGGAAAACACATTGATTTAAAGTGGATCTTGAGTTTTGATTTTAACATTTTACGCTACGGTTGAAATTTCAAAGCCAGAGAAAGCATTGATTTAAAGTGGATATTGAGTTTTGATTTTAACATTTTACGCTACGGTTGAAATTTCAAAGCCAGAGAAAGCATTGATTTAAAGTGGATATTGAGTTTTGATTTTAACATTTTACGCTACGATTGAAATTTCTGACCCAGAGAAAGCATTGACTACAAGGGACACTGATTTTAGATTCTGAGGCATGGCACTACTGTTGAAATTCCAAAGTCGGAAAATGCATTGATTTAAAGTGGATATTGAGTTTTGATTTTGACATTTTACGCTACGATTGAAATTTCATAGCCAGAGAAAGCATTGACTACAAGGGACACTGATTTTAGATTCTGAGACATGGCACTACTGTTGAAATTCCAAAGTCGGTAAACGCATTGTTTTAAAGTGGATATTGAGTTTTGATTTTAACATTTTACGCTACGGTTGAAATTTCAGCCCCAGAGAAAGCATTGACTACAAGGGACACTGATTTTAGATTCTGAGGCATGGCACTACTGTTGAAATTCCAAGGTCGGAAAACGCATTGATTTAAAGTGGATATTGAGTTTTGATTTTGACATTTTACGCTACGATTGAAATTTCATAGCCAGAGAAAGCATTGACTACAAGGAACACTGATTTTAGATTCTGAGACATGGCACTACTGTTGAAATTCACAAGTCGGTAAACGCATTGATTTAAAGTGGATATTGAGTTTTGATTTTAACATTTTACGCTACGGTTGAAATTTCAAAGCCAGAGAAAGCATTGATTTAAAGTGGATATTGAGTTTTGATTTTAACATTTTACGCTACGGTTGAAATTTCAAAGCCAGAGAAAGCATTGATTTAAAGTGGATATTGAGTTTTGATTTTAACATTTTACGCTACGGTTGAAATTTCAGCCCCAGAAAAGTCATTGATTAATATTGACACTGATTTTAGATTCTGAGGCATGGTACTACTGTTGAAATTCCAAAGTCGGAAAATGCATTGATTTAAAGTGGATATTGAGTTTTGATTTTGACATTTTACGCTACGATTGAAATTTCATAGCCAGAGAAAGCACTGACTACAAGGGACACTGATTTTAGATTCTGAGACATGGCACTACTGTTGAAATTCCAAAGTCGGTAAACGCATTGATTTAAAGTGGATATTGAGTTTTGATTTTAACATTTTACGCTACGGTTGAAATTTCAGCCCCAGAGAAAGCATTGACTACAAGGGACACTGAGTTCAGATTTTGAGACATGGCACTACTGTTGAAATTCCAAAGTCGGTAAACGCATTGATTTAAAGTGGATATTGAGTTTTGATTTTGACATTTTACGCTACGATTGAAGTTTCGGACCCAGAGAAAGCATTGACTACAAGGGACACTGATTTTAGATTCTGAGACATGGCACTACTGTTGAAATTCACAAGTCGGAAAACACATTGATTTAAAGTGGATCTTGAGTTTTGATTTTAACATTTTACGCTACGGTTGAAATTTCAAAGCCAGAGAAAGCATTGATTTAAAGTGGATATTGAGTTTTGATTTTAACATTTTACGCTACGGTTGAAATTTCAAAGCCAGAGAAAGCATTGATTTAAAGTGGATATTGAGTTTTGATTTTAACATTTTACGCTACGGTTGAAATTTCAGCCCCAGAGAAGTCATTGACTAATAGGGACACTGATTTTAGATTCTGAGGCATGGCACTACTGTTGAAATTCCAAAGTCGGAAAATGCATTGATTTAAAGTGGATATTGAGTTTTGATTTTGACATTTTACGCTACGATTGAAATTTCATAGCCAGAGAAAGCATTGACTACAAGGGACACTGATTTTAGATTCTGAGACATGGCACTACTGTTGAAATTCCAAAGTCGGAAAACGCATTGATTTAAAGTGGATATTGAGTTTTGATTTTGACATTTTACGCTACGATTGAAGTTTCGGACCCAGAGAAAGCATTGACTACAAGGGACACTGATTTTAGATTCTGAGACATGGCACTACTGTTGAAATTCCAAAGTCGGAAAATGCATTGATTTAAAGTGGATATTGAGTTTTGATTTTGACATTTTACGCTACGATTGAAATTTCAAAGCCAGACAAGTCATTGACTAATAGGGACACTGATTTTAGATTCTGAGGCATGGCACTACTGTTGAAATTCCAAGGTCGGAAAACGCATTGATTTAAAGTGGATATTGAGTTTTGATTTTGACATTTTACGCTACGATTGAAATTTCATAGCCAGAGAAAGCATTGACTACAAGGAACACTGATTTTAGATTCTGAGACATGGCACTACTGTTGAAATTCCAAAGTCGGAAAACACATTGATTTAAAGTGGATATTGAGTTTTGATTTTAACATTTTACGCTACGGTTGAAATTTCAGCCCCAGAGAAAGCATCGACTACAAGGGACACTGATTTTAGATTCTGAAACATGGCACTACTGTTGAAATTCCAAAGTCGGAAAACACATTGATTTAAAGTGGATCTTGAGTTTTGATTTTAACATTTTACGCTACGGTTGAAATTTCAAAGCCAGAGAAAGCATTGATTTAAAGTGGATATTGAGTTTTGATTTTGACATTTTACGCTACGGTTGAAATTTCAAAGCCAGAGAAAGCATTGATTTAAAGTGGATATTGAGTTTTGATTTTAACATTTTACGCTACGGTTGAAATTTCAGCCCCAGAGAAGTCATTGACTAATAGGGACACTGATTTTAGATTCTGAGGCATGGCACTACTGTTGAAATTCCAAAGTCGGAAAATGCATTGATTTAAAGTGGATATTGAGTTTTGATTTTGACATTTTACGCTACGATTGAAATTTCATAGCCAGAGAAAGCATTGACTACAAGGGACACTGATTTTAGATTCTGAGACATGGCACTACTGTTGAAATTCCAAAGTCGGAAAACGCATTGATTTAAAGTGGATATTGAGTTTTGATTTTGACATTTTACGCTACGATTGAAGTTTCGGACCCAGAGAAAGCATTGACTACAAGGGACACTGATTTTAGATTCTGAGACATGGCACTACTGTTGAAATTCCAAAGTCGGAAAATGCATTGATTTAAAGTGGATATTGAGTTTTGATTTTGACATTTTACGCTACGATTGAAATTTCAAAGCCAGACAAGTCATTGACTAATAGGGACACTGATTTTAGATTCTGAGGCATGGCACTACTGTTGAAATTCCAAGGTCGGAAAACGCATTGATTTAAAGTGGATATTGAGTTTTGATTTTGACATTTTACGCTACGATTGAAATTTCATAGCCAGAGAAAGCATTGACTACAAGGAACACTGATTTTAGATTCTGAGACATGGCACTACTGTTGAAATTCCAAAGTCGGTAAACGCATTGATTTAAAGTGGATATTGAGTTTTGATTTTAACATTTTACGCTACGGTTGAAATTTCAGCCCCAGAGAAAGCATTGACTACAAGGGACACTGAGTTCAGATTTTGAGACATGGCACTACTGTTGAAATTCCAAAGTCGGTAAACGCATTGATTTAAAGTGGATATTGAGTTTTGATTTTGACATTTTACGCTACGATTGAAGTTTCGGACCCAGAGAAAGCATTGACTACAAGGGACACTGATTTTAGATTCTGAGACATGGCACTACTGTTGAAATTCACAAGTCGGAAAACACATTGATTTAAAGTGGATCTTGAGTTTTGATTTTAACATTTTACGCTACGGTTGAAATTTCAAAGCCAGAGAAAGCATTGATTTAAAGTGGATATTGAGTTTTGATTTTAACATTTTACGCTACGGTTGAAATTTCAAAGCCAGAGAAAGCATTGATTTAAAGTGGATATTGAGTTTTGATTTTAACATTTTACGCTACGGTTGAAATTTCAGCCCCAGAGAAGTCATTGACTAATAGGGACACTGATTTTAGATTCTGAGGCATGGCACTACTGTTGAAATTCCAAAGTCGGAAAATGCATTGATTTAAAGTGGATATTGAGTTTTGATTTTGACATTTTACGCTACGATTGAAATTTCATAGCCAGAGAAAGCATTGACTACAAGGGACACTGATTTTAGATTCTGAGACATGGCACTACTGTTGAAATTCCAAAGTCGGAAAACGCATTGATTTAAAGTGGATATTGAGTTTTGATTTTGACATTTTACGCTACGATTGAAGTTTCGGACCCAGAGAAAGCATTGACTACAAGGGACACTGATTTTAGATTCTGAGACATGGCACTACTGTTGAAATTCCAAAGTCGGAAAATGCATTGATTTAAAGTGGATATTGAGTTTTGATTTTGACATTTTACGCTACGATTGAAATTTCAAAGCCAGACAAGTCATTGACTAATAGGGACACTGATTTTAGATTCTGAGGCATGGCACTACTGTTGAAATTCCAAGGTCGGAAAACGCATTGATTTAAAGTGGATATTGAGTTTTGATTTTGACATTTTACGCTACGATTGAAATTTCATAGCCAGAGAAAGCATTGACTACAAGGAACACTGATTTTAGATTCTGAGACATGGCACTACTGTTGAAATTCCAAAGTCGGAAAACACATTGATTTAAAGTGGATATTGAGTTTTGATTTTAACATTTTACGCTACGGTTGAAATTTCAGCCCCAGAGAAAGCATCGACTACAAGGGACACTGATTTTAGATTCTGAAACATGGCACTACTGTTGAAATTCCAAAGTCGGAAAACACATTGATTTAAAGTGGATCTTGAGTTTTGATTTTAACATTTTACGCTACGGTTGAAATTTCAAAGCCAGAGAAAGCATTGATTTAAAGTGGATATTGAGTTTTGATTTTAACATTTTACGCTACGGTTGAAATTTCAAAGCCAGAGAAAGCATTGATTTAAAGTGGATATTGAGTTTTGATTTTAACATTTTACGCTACGGTTGAAATTTCAGCCCCAGAGAAGTCATTGACTAATAGGGACACTGATTTTAGATTCTGAGGCATGGCACTACTGTTGAAATTCCAAAGTCGGAAAATGCATTGATTTAAAGTGGATATTGAGTTTTGATTTTGACATTTTACGCTACGATTGAAATTTCATAGCCAGAGAAAGCATTGACTACAAGGGACACTGATTTTAGATTCTGAGACATGGCACTACTGTTGAAATTCCAAAGTCGGAAAACGCATTGATTTAAAGTGGATATTGAGTTTTGATTTTGACATTTTACGCTACGATTGAAGTTTCGGACCCAGAGAAAGCATTGACTACAAGGGACACTGATTTTAGATTCTGAGACATGGCACTACTGTTGAAATTCCAAAGTCGGAAAATGCATTGATTTAAAGTGGATATTGAGTTTTGATTTTGACATTTTACGCTACGATTGAAATTTCAAAGCCAGAGAAGTCATTGACTAATAGGGACACTGATTTTAGATTCTGAGGCATGGCACTACTGTTGAAATTCCAAAGTCGGAAAATGCATTGATTTAAAGTGGATATTGAGTTTTGATTTTAACATTTTACGCTACGGTTGAAATTTCAGCCCCAGAGAAAGCATCGACTACAAGGGACACTGATTTTAGATTCTGAAACATGGCACTACTGTTGAAATTCCAAAGTCGGAAAACACATTGATTTAAAGTGGATCTTGAGTTTTGATTTTAACATTTTACGCTACGGTTGAAATTTCAAAGCCAGAGAAAGCATTGATTTAAAGTGGATATTGAGTTTTGATTTTAACATTTTACGCTACGGTTGAAATTTCAAAGCCAGAGAAAGCATTGATTTAAAGTGGATATTGAGTTTTGATTTTAACATTTTACGCTACGATTGAAATTTCGGACCCAGAGAAAGCATTGACTACAAGGGACACTGATTTTAGATTCTGAGACATGGCACCACTGTTGAAATTCCAAAGTCGGAAAACGCATTGATTTAAAGTGGATATTGAGTTTTGATTTTGACATTTTACGCTACGATTGAAATTTCAAAGCCAGAGAAGTCATTGACTAATTGGGACACTGATTTTAGATTCTGAGGCATGGCACTACTGTTGAAATTCCAAAGTCGGAAAATGCATTGATTTAAAGTGGATATTGAGTTTTGATTTTAACATTTTACGCTACGGTTGAAATTTCAGCCCCAGAGAAGTCATTGACTAATAGGGACACTGATTTTAGATTCTGAGGCATGGCACTACTGTTGAAATTCCAAAGCCAGAGAAAGCATTGATTTAAAGTGGATATTGAGTTTTGATTTTAACATTTTACGCTACGGTTGAAATTTCAGCCCCAGAGAAGTCATTGATTAATAGGGACACTGATTTTAGATTCTGAGGCATGGTACTACTGTTGAAATTCCAAAGTCGGAAAATGCATTGATTTAAAGTGGATATTGAGTTTTGATTTTGACATTTTACGCTACGATTGAAGTTTCGGACCCAGAGAAAGCATTGACTACAAGGGACACTGATTTTAGATTCTGAGACATGGCACTACTGTTGAAATTCCAAAGTCGGAAAATGCATTGATTTAAAGTGGATATTGAGTTTTGATTTTGACATTTTACGCTACGATTGAAATTTCAAAGCCAGACAAGTCATTGACTAATAGGGACACTGATTTTAGATTCTGAGGCATGGCACTACTGTTGAAATTCCAAGGTCGGAAAACGCATTGATTTAAAGTGGATATTGAGTTTTGATTTTGACATTTTACGCTACGATTGAAATTTCATAGCCAGAGAAAGCATTGACTACAAGGAACACTGATTTTAGATTCTGAGACATGGCACTACTGTTGAAATTCCAAAGTCGGAAAACACATTGATTTAAAGTGGATATTGAGTTTTGATTTTAACATTTTACGCTACGGTTGAAATTTCAGCCCCAGAGAAAGCATCGACTACAAGGGACACTGATTTTAGATTCTGAAACATGGCACTACTGTTGAAATTCCAAAGTCGGAAAACACATTGATTTAAAGTGGATCTTGAGTTTTGATTTTAACATTTTACGCTACGGTTGAAATTTCAAAGCCAGAGAAAGCATTGATTTAAAGTGGATATTGAGTTTTGATTTTAACATTTTACGCTACGGTTGAAATTTCAAAGCCAGAGAAAGCATTGATTTAAAGTGGATATTGAGTTTTGATTTTAACATTTTACGCTACGATTGAAATTTCGGACCCAGAGAAAGCATTGACTACAAGGGACACTGATTTTAGATTCTGAGACATGGCACCACTGTTGAAATTCCAAAGTCGGAAAACGCATTGATTTAAAGTGGATATTGAGTTTTGATTTTGACATTTTACGCTACGATTGAAATTTCAAAGCCAGAGAAGTCATTGACTAATTGGGACACTGATTTTAGATTCTGAGGCATGGCACTACTGTTGAAATTCCAAAGTCGGAAAATGCATTGATTTAAAGTGGATATTGAGTTTTGATTTTAACATTTTACGCTACGGTTGAAATTTCAGCCCCAGAGAAAGCATCGACTACAAGGGACACTGATTTTAGATTCTGAAACATGGCACTACTGTTGAAATTCCAAAGTCGGAAAACACATTGATTTAAAGTGGATCTTGAGTTTTGATTTTAACATTTTACGCTACGGTTGAAATTTCAAAGCCAGAGAAAGCATTGATTTAAAGTGGATATTGAGTTTTGATTTTAACATTTTACGCTACGGTTGAAATTTCAAAGCCAGAGAAAGCATTGATTTAAAGTGGATATTGAGTTTTGATTTTAACATTTTACGCTACGGTTGAAATTTCAGCCCCAGAGAAGTCATTGACTAATAGGGACACTGATTTTAGATTCTGAGGCATGGCACTACTGTTGAAATTCCAAAGTCGGAAAATGCATTGATTTAAAGTGGATATTGAGTTTTGATTTTGACATTTTACGCTACGATTGAAATTTCATAGCCAGAGAAAGCATTGACTACAAGGGACACTGATTTTAGATTCTGAGACATGGCACTACTGTTGAAATTCCAAAGTCGGAAAACGCATTGATTTAAAGTGGATATTGAGTTTTGATTTTGACATTTTACGCTACGATTGAAGTTTCGGACCCAGAGAAAGCATTGACTACAAGGGACACTGATTTTAGATTCTGAGACATGGCACTACTGTTGAAATTCCAAAGTCGGAAAATGCATTGATTTAAAGTGGATATTGAGTTTTGATTTTGACATTTTACGCTACGATTGAAATTTCAAAGCCAGAGAAGTCATTGACTAATAGGGACACTGATTTTAGATTCTGAGGCATGGCACTACTGTTGAAATTCCAAAGTCGGAAAATGCATTGATTTAAAGTGGATATTGAGTTTTGATTTTAACATTTTACGCTACGGTTGAAATTTCAGCCCCAGAGAAAGCATCGACTACAAGGGACACTGATTTTAGATTCTGAAACATGGCACTACTGTTGAAATTCCAAAGTCGGAAAACACATTGATTTAAAGTGGATCTTGAGTTTTGATTTTAACATTTTACGCTACGGTTGAAATTTCAAAGCCAGAGAAAGCATTGATTTAAAGTGGATATTGAGTTTTGATTTTAACATTTTACGCTACGGTTGAAATTTCAAAGCCAGAGAAAGCATTGATTTAAAGTGGATATTGAGTTTTGATTTTAACATTTTACGCTACGATTGAAATTTCGGACCCAGAGAAAGCATTGACTACAAGGGACACTGATTTTAGATTCTGAGACATGGCACCACTGTTGAAATTCCAAAGTCGGAAAACGCATTGATTTAAAGTGGATATTGAGTTTTGATTTTGACATTTTACGCTACGATTGAAATTTCAAAGCCAGAGAAGTCATTGACTAATTGGGACACTGATTTTAGATTCTGAGGCATGGCACTACTGTTGAAATTCCAAAGTCGGAAAATGCATTGATTTAAAGTGGATATTGAGTTTTGATTTTAACATTTTACGCTACGGTTGAAATTTCAGCCCCAGAGAAGTCATTGACTAATAGGGACACTGATTTTAGATTCTGAGGCATGGCACTACTGTTGAAATTCCAAAGCCAGAGAAAGCATTGATTTAAAGTGGATATTGAGTTTTGATTTTAACATTTTACGCTACGGTTGAAATTTCAGCCCCAGAGAAGTCATTGATTAATAGGGACACTGATTTTAGATTCTGAGGCATGGTACTACTGTTGAAATTCCAAAGTCGGAAAATGCATTGATTTAAAGTGGATATTGAGTTTTGATTTTGACATTTTACGCTACGATTGAAGTTTCGGACCCAGAGAAAGCATTGACTACAAGGGACACTGATTTTAGATTCTGAGACATGGCACTACTGTTGAAATTCCAAAGTCGGAAAATGCATTGATTTAAAGTGGATATTGAGTTTTGATTTTGACATTTTACGCTACGATTGAAATTTCAAAGCCAGACAAGTCATTGACTAATAGGGACACTGATTTTAGATTCTGAGGCATGGCACTACTGTTGAAATTCCAAGGTCGGAAAACGCATTGATTTAAAGTGGATATTGAGTTTTGATTTTGACATTTTACGCTACGATTGAAATTTCATAGCCAGAGAAAGCATTGACTACAAGGAACACTGATTTTAGATTCTGAGACATGGCACTACTGTTGAAATTCCAAAGTCGGAAAACACATTGATTTAAAGTGGATATTGAGTTTTGATTTTAACATTTTACGCTACGGTTGAAATTTCAGCCCCAGAGAAAGCATCGACTACAAGGGACACTGATTTTAGATTCTGAAACATGGCACTACTGTTGAAATTCCAAAGTCGGAAAACACATTGATTTAAAGTGGATCTTGAGTTTTGATTTTAACATTTTACGCTACGGTTGAAATTTCAAAGCCAGAGAAAGCATTGATTTAAAGTGGATATTGAGTTTTGATTTTAACATTTTACGCTACGGTTGAAATTTCAAAGCCAGAGAAAGCATTGATTTAAAGTGGATATTGAGTTTTGATTTTAACATTTTACGCTACGATTGAAATTTCGGACCCAGAGAAAGCATTGACTACAAGGGACACTGATTTTAGATTCTGAGACATGGCACCACTGTTGAAATTCCAAAGTCGGAAAACGCATTGATTTAAAGTGGATATTGAGTTTTGATTTTGACATTTTACGCTACGATTGAAATTTCAAAGCCAGAGAAGTCATTGACTAATTGGGACACTGATTTTAGATTCTGAGGCATGGCACTACTGTTGAAATTCCAAAGTCGGAAAATGCATTGATTTAAAGTGGATATTGAGTTTTGATTTTGACATTTTACGCTACGATTGAAATTTCATAGCCAGAGAAAGCATTGACTACAAGGGACACTGATTTTAGATTCTGAGACATGGCACTACTGTTGAAATTCCAAAGTCGGTAAACGCATTGATTTAAAGTGGATATTGAGTTTTGATTTTGACATTTTACGCTACGATTGAAGTTTCGGACCCAGAGAAAGCATTGACTACAAGGGACACTGATTTTAGATTCTGAGACATGGCACTACTGTTGAAATTCCAAAGTCGGAAAACGCATTGATTTAAAGTGGATATTGAGTTTTGATTTTGACATTTTACGCTACGATTGAAGTTTCGGACCCAGAGAAAGCATTGACTACAAGGGACACTGATTTTAGATTCTGAGACATGGCACTACTGTTGAAATTCCAAAGTCGGAAAATGCATTGATTTAAAGTGGATATTGAGTTTTGATTTTGACATTTTACGCTACGATTGAAATTTCAAAGCCAGACAAGTCATTGACTAATAGGGACACTGATTTTAGATTCTGAGGCATGGCACTACTGTTGAAATTCCAAGGTCGGAAAACGCATTGATTTAAAGTGGATATTGAGTTTTGATTTTGACATTTTACGCTACGATTGAAATTTCATAGCCAGAGAAAGCATTGACTACAAGGAACACTGATTTTAGATTCTGAGACATGGCACTACTGTTGAAATTCCAAAGTCGGAAAACACATTGATTTAAAGTGGATATTGAGTTTTGATTTTGACATTTTACGCTACGATTGAAGTTTCGGACCCAGAGAAAGCATTGACTACAAGGGACACTGATTTTAGATTCTGAGACATGGCACTACTGTTGAAATTCCAAAGTCGGAAAACGCATTGATTTAAAGTGGATATTGAGTTTTGATTTTGACATTTTACGCTACGATTGAAGTTTCGGACCCAGAGAAAGCATTGACTACAAGGGACACTGATTTTAGATTCTGAGACATGGCACTACTGTTGAAATTCCAAAGTCGGAAAATGCATTGATTTAAAGTGGATATTGAGTTTTGATTTTGACATTTTACGCTACGATTGAAATTTCAAAGCCAGACAAGTCATTGACTAATAGGGACACTGATTTTAGATTCTGAGGCATGGCACTACTGTTGAAATTCCAAGGTCGGAAAACGCATTGATTTAAAGTGGATATTGAGTTTTGATTTTGACATTTTACGCTACGATTGAAATTTCATAGCCAGAGAAAGCATTGACTACAAGGAACACTGATTTTAGATTCTGAGACATGGCACTACTGTTGAAATTCACAAGTCGGAAAACACATTGATTTAAAGTGGATCTTGAGTTTTGATTTTAACATTTTACGCTACGGTTGAAATTTCAGCCCCAGAGAAAGCATCGACTACAAGGGACACTGATTTTAGATTCTGAAACATGGCACTACTGTTGAAATTCCAAAGTCGGAAAACACATTGATTTAAAGTGGATCTTGAGTTTTGATTTTAACATTTTACGCTACGGTTGAAATTTCAAAGCCAGAGAAAGCATTGATTTAAAGTGGATATTGAGTTTTGATTTTAACATTTTACGCTACGGTTGAAATTTCAAAGCCAGAGAAAGCATTGATTTAAAGTGGATATTGAGTTTTGATTTTAACATTTTACGCTAAGATTGAAATTTCGGACCCAGAGAAAGCATTGACTACAAGGGACACTGATTTTAGATTCTGAGACATGGCACCACTGTTGAAATTCCAAAGTCGGAAAACGCATTGATTTAAAGTGGATATTGAGTTTTGATTTTGACATTTTACGCTACGATTGAAATTTCAAAGCCAGAGAAGTCATTGACTAATAGAGACACTGATTTTAGATTCTGAGGCATGGCACTACTGTTGAAATTCCAAAGTCGGAAAATGCATTGATTTAAAGTGGATATTGAGTTTTGATTTTGACATTTTACGCTACGATTGAAATTTCATAGCCAGAGAAAGCATTGACTACAAGGGACACTGATTTTAGATTCTGAGACATGGCACTACTGTTGAAATTCCAAAGTCGGTAAACGCATTGTTTTAAAGTGGATATTGAGTTTTGATTTTAACATTTTACGCTACGGTTGAAATTTCAGCCCCAGAGAAAGCATTGACTACAAGGGACACTGAGTTCAGATTTTGAGACATGGCACTACTGTTGAAATTCCAAAGTCGGTAAACGCATTGATTTAAAGTGGATATTGAGTTTTGATTTTGACATTTTACGCTACGATTGAAGTTTCGGACCCAGAGAAAGCATTGACTACAAGGGACACTGATTTTAGATTCTGAGACATGGCACTACTGTTGAAATTCCAAAGTCGGAAAACGCATTGATTTAAAGTGGATATTGAGTTTTGATTTTGACATTTTACGCTACGATTGAAGTTTCGGACCCAGAGAAAGCATTGACTACAAGGGACACTGATTTTAGATTCTGAGACATGGCACTACTGTTGAAATTCCAAAGTCGGAAAACACATTGATTTAAAGTGGATCTTGAGTTTTGATTTTAACATTTTACGCTACGGTTGAAATTTCAAAGCCAGAGAAAGCATTGATTTAAAGTGGATATTGAGTTTTGATTTTAACATTTTACGCTACGGTTGAAATTTCAAAGCCAGAGAAAGCATTGATTTAAAGTGGATATTGAGTTTTGATTTTAACATTTTACGCTACGATTGAAATTTCGGACCCAGAGAAAGCATTGACTACAAGGGACACTGATTTTAGATTCTGAGACATGGCACCACTGTTGAAATTCCAAAGTCGGAAAACGCATTGATTTAAAGTGGATATTGAGTTTTGATTTTGACATTTTACGCTACGATTGAAATTTCAAAGCCAGAGAAGTCATTGACTAATAGAGACACTGATTTTAGATTCTGAGGCATGGCACTACTGTTGAAATTCCAAAGTCGGAAAATGCATTGATTTAAAGTGGATATTGAGTTTTGATTTTGACATTTTACGCTACGATTGAAATTTCATAGCCAGAGAAAGCATTGACTACAAGGGACACTGATTTTAGATTCTGAGACATGGCACTACTGTTGAAATTCCAAAGTCGGTAAACGCATTGTTTTAAAGTGGATATTGAGTTTTGATTTTAACATTTTACGCTACGGTTGAAATTTCAGCCCCAGAGAAAGCATTGACTACAAGGGACACTGAGTTCAGATTTTGAGACATGGCACTACTGTTGAAATTCCAAAGTCGGTAAACGCATTGATTTAAAGTGGATATTGAGTTTTGATTTTGACATTTTACGCTACGATTGAAGTTTCGGACCCAGAGAAAGCATTGACTACAAGGGACACTGATTTTACATTCTGAGACATGGCACTACTGTTGAAATTCCAAAGTCGGAAAACGCATTGATTTAAAGTGGATATTGAGTTTTGATTTTGACATTTTACGCTACGATTGAAGTTTCGGACCCAGAGAAAGCATTGACTACAAGGGACACTGATTTTAGATTCTGAGACATGGCACTACTGTTGAAATTCCAAAGTCGGAAAATGCATTGATTTAAAGTGGATATTGAGTTTTGATTTTGACATTTTACGCTACGATTGAAATTTCAAAGCCAGAGAAGTCATTGACTAATAGGGACACTGATTTTAGATTCTGAGGCATGGCACTACTGTTGAAATTCCAAGGTCGGAAAACGCATTGATTTAAAGTGGATATTGAGTTTTGATTTTAACATTTTACGCTACGGTTGAAATTTCAGCCCCAGAGAAAGCATTGACTACAAGGGACACTGATTTTAGATTCTGAGACATGGCACTACTGTTGAAATTCCAAAGTCGGAAAATGCATTGATTTAAAGTGGATATTGAGTTTTGATTTTGACATTTTACGCTACGATTGAAATTTCATAGCCAGAGAAAGCATTGACTACAAGGAACACTGATTTTAGATTCTGAGACATGGCACTACTGTTGAAATTCACAAGTCGGAAAACACATTGATTTAAAGTGGATATTGAGTTTTGATTTTAACATTTTACGCTACGATTGAAATTTCATAGCCAGAGAAAGCATTGACTACAAGGGACACTGATTTTAGATTCTGAGACATGGCACTACTGTTGAAATTCCAAAGTCGGAAAACACATTGATTTAAAGTGGATCTTGAGTTTTGATTTTAACATTTTACGCTACGGTTGAAATTTCAAAGCCAGAGAAAGCATTGATTTAAAGTGGATATTGAGTTTTGACTTTAACATTTTACGCTACGGATGAAATTTCAGCCCCAGAGAAGTCATTGACTAATAGGGACACTGATTTTAGATTCTGAGGCATGGCACTACTGTTGAAATTCCAAAGTCGGAAAATGCATTGATTTAAAGTGGATATTGAGTTTTGATTTTGACATTTTACGCTACGATTGAAATTTCATAGCCAGAGAAAGCATTGACTACAAGGGACACTGATTTTAGATTCTGAGACATGGCACTACTGTTGAAATTCCAAAGTCGGTAAACGCATTGATTTAAAGTGGATATTGAGTTTTGATTTTAACATTTTACGCTACGGTTGAAATTTCAGCCCCAGAGAAAGCATTGACTACAAGGGACACTGAGTTCAGATTTTGAGACATGGCACTACTGTTGAAATTCCAAAGTCGGTAAACGCATTGATTTAAAGTGGATATTGAGTTTTGATTTTGACATTTTACGCTACGGTTGAAATTTCATAGCCAGAGAAAGCATTGACTACAAGGGACACTGATTTTAGATTCTGAGACATGGCACTACTGTTGAAATTCCAGAGTCGGAAAACACATTGATTTAAAGTGGATATTGAGTTTTGATTTTGACATTTTACGCTACGATTGAAATTTCAAAGCCAGAGAAAGCATTGACTACAAGGGACACTGATTTTAGATTCTGAGACACGGCACTACTGTTGAAATTCCAAAGTCGGAAAACGCATTGATTTAAAGTGGATATTGAGTTTTGATTTTAACATTTTACGCTACGATTGAAATTTCATAGCCAGAGAAAGCATTGACTACAAGGGACACTGATTTTAGATTCTGAGACATGGCACTACTGTTGAAATTCCAAAGTCGGTAAACGCATTGATTTAAAGTGGATATTGAGTTTTGATTTTAACATTTTACGCTACGGTTGAAATTTCAGCCCCAGAGAAAGCATTGACTACAAGGGACACTGAGTTCAGATTTTGAGACATGGCACTACTGTTGAAATTCCAAAGTCGGTAAACGCATTGATTTAAAGTGGATATTGAGTTTTGATTTTGACATTTTACGCTACGATTGAAGTTTCGGACCCAGAGAAAGCATTGACTACAAGGGACACTGATTTTAGATTCTGAGACATGGCACTACTGTTGAAATTCCAAAGTCGGAAAACGCATTGACTTAAAGTGGATATTGAGTTTTGATTTTGACATTTTACGCTACGATTGAAGTTTCGGACCCAGAGAAAACATTGACTAATAGGGACACTGATTTTAGATTCTGAGGCATGGCACTACTGTTGAAATTCCAAGGTCGGAAAACGCATTGATTTAAAGTGGATATTGAGTTTTGATTTTGACATTTTACGCTACGATTGAAATTTCATAGCCAGAGAAAGTATTGACTACGAGGAACACTGATTTTAGATTCTGAGACATGGCACTACTGTTGAAATTCACAAGTCGGAAAACACATTGATTTAAAGTGGATATTGAGTTTTGATTTTAACATTTTACGCTACGATTGAAATTTCATAGCCAGAGAAAGCATTGACTACAAGGGACACTGATTTTAGATTCTGAGACATGGCACTACTGTTGAAATTCCAAAGTCGGAAAACACATTGATTTAAAGTGGATCTTGAGTTTTGATTTTAACATTTTACGCTACGGTTGAAATTTCAAAGCCAGAGAAAGCATTGATTTAAAGTGGATATTGAGTTTTGATTTTAACATTTTACGCTACGGTTGAAATTTCAAAGCCAGAGAAAGCATTGATTTAAAGTGGATATTGAGTTTTGATTTTAACATTTTACGCTACGGTTGAAATTTCAGCCCCAGAGAAGTCATTGACTAATAGGGACACTGATTTTAGATTCTGAGGCATGGCACTACTGTTGAAATTCCAAAGTCGGAAAATGCATTGATTTAAAGTGGATATTGAGTTTTGATTTTGACATTTTACGCTACGATTGAAATTTCATAGCCAGAGAAAGCATTGACTACAAGGGACACTGATTTTAGATTCTGAGACATGGCACTACTGTTGAAATTCCAAAGTCGGAAAACACATTGATTTAAAGTGGATATTGAGTTTTGATTTTAACATTTTACGCTACGGTTGAAATTTCAGCCCCAGTGAAAGCATTGACTACAAGGGACACTGAGTTCAGATTTTGAGACATGGCACTACTGTCGAAATTCCAAAGTCGGTAAACGCATTGATTTAAAGTGGATATTGAGTTGTGATTTTGACATTTTACGCTACGATTGAAGTTTCGGACCCAGAGAAAGCATTGACTACAAGGGACACTGATTTTAGATTCTGAGACATGGCACTACTGTTGAAATTCCAAAGTCGGAAAACGCATTGATTTAAAGTGGATATTGAGTTTTGATTTTAACATTTTACGCTACGGTTGAAATTTCAGCCCCAGAGAAAGCATTGACTACAAGGGACACTGATTTTAGATTCTGAGACATGGCACTACTGTTGAAATTCCAAAGTCGGAAAACGCATTGATTTAAAGTGGATATTGAGTTTTGATTTTGACAATTTACGCTACGATTGAAGTTTCGGACCCAGAGAAAGCATTGACTACAAGGGACACTGATTTTAGATTCTGAGACATGGCACTACTGTTGAAATTCCAAAGTCGGAAAATGCATTGATTTAAAGTGGATATTGAGTTTTGATTTTGACATTTTACGCTACGATTGAAATTTCAAAGCCAGAGAAGTCATTGACTAATAGGGACACTGATTTTAGATTCTGAGGCATGGCACTACTGTTGAAATTCCAAAGTCGGAAAACGCATTGATTTAAAGTGGATATTGAGTTTTGATTTTGACATTTTACGCTACGATTGAAATTTCATAGCCAGAGAAAACATTGACTACAAGGGACACTGATTTTAGATTCTGAGACATGGCACTACTGTTGAAATTCACAAGTCGGAAAACACATTGATTTAAAGTGGATATTGAGTTTTGATTTTAACATTTTACGCTACGGTTGAAATTTCAGCCCCAGAGAAAGCATTGACTACAAGTAACACTGATTTTAGATTCTGACACATGGCACTACTGTTGAAATTCCAAAGTCGGAAAACACATTGATTTAAAGTGGATCTAGAGTTTTGATTTTAACATTTTACGCTACGGTTGAAATTTCAAAGCCAGAGAAAGCATTGATTTAAAGTGGATATTGAGTTTTGATTTTAACATTTTACGCTACGGTTGAAATTTCAAAGCCAGAGAAAGCATTGATTTAAAGTGGATATTGAGTTTTGATTTTAACATTTTACGCTACGGTTGAAATTTCAGCCCCAGAGAAAGCATTGACTACAAGGGACACTGATTTTAGATTCTGAGACATGGCACTACTGTTGAAATTCCAAAGTCGGAAAACGCATTGATTTAAAGTGGATATTGAGTTTTGATTTTGACATTTTACGCTACGATTGAAATTTCATAGCCAGAGAAAGCATTGACTACAAGGGACACTGATTTTAGATTCTGAGACATGGCACCACTGTTGAAATTCCAAAGTCGGAAAACACATTGATTTAAAGTGGATATTGAGTTTTTATTTTAACATTTTACGCTACGGTTGAAATTTCAGCCCCAGAGAAAGCATTGACTACAAGGGACACTGATTTTAGATTCTGAGACATGGCACTACTGTTGAAATTCCAAAGTCGGAAAATGCATTGATTTAAAGTGGATATTGAGTTTTGATTTTGACATTTTACGCTACGATTGAAATTTCAAAGCCAGAGAAGTCATTGACTAATAGGGACACTGATTTTAGATTCTGAGGCATGGCACTACTGTTGAAATTCCAAAGTCGGAAAACGCATTGATTTAAAGTGGATATTGAGTTTTGATTTTGACATTTTACGCTACGATTGAAATTTCGGACCCAGAGAAAGCATTGACTACAAGGGACACTGATTTTAGATTCTGAGACATGGCACTACTGTTGAAATTCCAAAGTCGGAAAACGCATTGATTTAAAGTGGATATTGAGTATTGATTTTGACATTTTACGCTACGATTGAAGTTTCGGACCCAGAGAAAGCATTGACTACAAGGGACAGTGATTTTAGATTCTGAGACATGGCACTACTGTTGAAATTCCAAAGTCGGAAAACGCATTGATTTAAAGTGGATATTGAGTTTTGATTTTGACATTTTACGCTACGATTGAAGTTTCGGACCCAGAGAAAGCATTGACTACAAGGGACACTGATTTTAGATTCTGAGACATGGCACTACTGTTGAAATTCCAAAGTCGGAAAATGCATTGATTTAAAGTGGATATTGAGTTTTGATTTTGACATTTTACGCTACGATTGAAATTTCAAAGCCAGAGAAGTCATTGACTAATAGGGACACTGATTTTAGATTCTGAGGCATGGCACTACTGTTGAAATTCCTAGGTCGGAAAACGCATTGATTTAAAGTGGATATTGAGTTTTGATTTTGACATTTTACGCTACGATTGAAATTTCATAGCCAGAGAAAGCATTGACTACAAGGGACACTGATTTTAGATTCTGAGACATGGCACTACTGTTGAAATTCACAAGTCGGAAAACACATTGATTTAAAGTGGATATTGAGTTTTGATTTTAACATTTTACGCTACGGTTGAAATTTCAAAGCCAGAGAAAGCATTGATTTAAAGTGGATATTGAGTTTTGATTTTAACATTTTACGCTACGGTTGAAATTTCAGCCCCAGAGAAGTCATTGACTAATAGGGACACTGATTTTAGATTCTGAGGCATGGCACTACTGTTGAAATTCCAAAGTCGGAAAATGCATTGATTTAAAGTGGATATTGAGTTTTGATTTTGACATTTTACGCTACGATTGAAATTTCATAGCCAGAGAAAGCATTGACTACAAGGGACACTGATTTTAGATTCTGAGACATGGCACTACTGTTGAAATTCCAAAGTCGGAAAACACATTGATTTAAAGTGGATATTGAGTTTTGATTTTAACATTTTACGCTACGGTTGAAATTTCAGCCCCAGAGAAAGCATTGACTACAAGGGACACTGAGTTCAGATTTTGAGACATGGCACTACTGTCGAAATTCCAAAGTCGGTAAACGCATTGATTTAAAGTGGATATTGAGTTGTGATTTTGACATTTTACGCTACGATTGAAGTTTCGGACCCAGAGAAAGCATTGACTACAAGGGACACTGATTTTAGATTCTGAGACATGGCACTACTGTTGAAATTCCAAAGTCGGAAAACGCATTGATTTAAAGTGGATATTGAGTTTTGATTTTAACATTTTACGCTACGGTTGAAATTTCAGCCCCAGAGAAAGCATTGACTACAAGGGACACTGATTTTAGATTCTGAGACATGGCACTACTGTTGAAATTCCAAAGTCGGAAAACGCATTGATTTAAAGTGGATATTGAGTTTTGATTTTGACAATTTACGCTACGATTGAAGTTTCGGACCCAGAGAAAGCATTGACTACAAGGGACACTGATTTTAGATTCTGAGACATGGCACTACTGTTGAAATTCCAAAGTCGGAAAATGCATTGATTTAAAGTGGATATTGAGTTTTGATTTTGACATTTTACGCTACGATTGAAATTTCAAAGCCAGAGAAGTCATTGACTAATAGGGACACTGATTTTAGATTCTGAGGCATGGCACTACTGTTGAAATTCCAAGGTCGGAAAACGCATTGATTTAAAGTGGATATTGAGTTTTGATTTTGACATTTTACGCTACGATTGAAATTTCATAGCCAGAGAAAACATTGACTACAAGGGACACTGATTTTAGATTCTGAGACATGGCACTACTGTTGAAATTCACAAGTCGGAAAACACATTGATTTAAAGTGGATATTGAGTTTTGATTTTAACATTTTACGCTACGGTTGAAATTTCAGCCCCAGAGAAAGCATTGACTACAAGTAACACTGATTTTAGATTCTGAGACATGGCACTACTGTTGAAATTCCAAAGTCGGAAAACACATTGATTTAAAGTGGATCTTGAGTTTTGATTTTAACATTTTACGCTACGGTTGAAATTTCAAAGCCAGAGAAAGCATTGATTTAAAGTGGATATTGAGTTTTGATTTTAACATTTTACGCTACGGTTGAAATTTCAGCCCCAGAGAAAGCATTGACTACAAGGGACACTGATTTTAGATTCTGAGACATGGCACTACTGTTGAAATTCCAAAGTCGGAAAACGCATTGATTTAAAGTGGATATTGAGTTTTGATTTTGACATTTTACGCTACGATTGAAATTTCATAGCCAGAGAAAGCATTGACTACAAGGGACACTGATTTTAGATTCTGAGACATGGCACCACTGTTGAAATTCCAAAGTCGGAAAACACATTGATTTAAAGTGGATATTGAGTTTTTATTTTAACATTTTACGCTACGGTTGAAATTTCAGCCCCAGAGAAAGCATTGACTACAAGGGACACTGATTTTAGATTCTGAGACATGGCACTACTGTTGAAATTCCAAAGTCGGAAAATGCATTGATTTAAAGTGGATATTGAGTTTTGATTTTGACATTTTACGCTACGATTGAAATTTCAAAGCCAGAGAAGTCATTGACTAATAGGGACACTGACTTAAGATTCTGAGGCATGGCACTACTGTTGAAATTCCAAAGTCGGAAAACGCATTGATTTAAAGTGGATATTGAGTTTTGATTTTGACATTTTACGCTACGATTGAAATTTCGGACCCAGAGAAAG
This sequence comes from Sinella curviseta, assembly GCA_004115045.4. Taxonomy (NCBI): domain Eukaryota; kingdom Metazoa; phylum Arthropoda; class Collembola; order Entomobryomorpha; family Entomobryidae; genus Sinella; species Sinella curviseta. The sequence continues at coordinate 40,570,730 of CM023202.3, read as the reverse complement.
CATTGACTACAAGGGACACTGATTTTAGATTCTGAGACATGGCACTACTGTTGAATTTCCAAAGTCGGAAAACGCATTGATTTAAAGTGGATATTGAGTTTTGATTTTGACATTTTACGCTACGATTGAAGTTTCGGACCCAGAGAAAGCATTGACTACAAGGGACACTGATTTTAGATTCTGAGACATGGCACTACTGTTGAAATTCCAAAGTCGGAAAATGCATTGATTTAAAGTGGATATTGAGTTTTGATTTTGACATTTTATGCTGCGGTTAAAATTTCAGACCCAGAGAAAGCATTGACTACAAGGGACACTGATTTTAGATTCTGAGACATGGCACTACTGTTGAAATTCCAGAGTCGGAAAACACATTGATTTAAAGTGGATATTGAGTTTTGATTTTCTTATTTTACGCTACGGTTGAAATTTCAGCCCCAGAGAAAGCATTGACTACAAGGGACACTGATTTTAGATTCTGAGACACGGCACTACTGTTGAAATTCCAAAGTCGGAAAACGCATTGATTTAAAGTGGATATTGAGTTTTGATTTTGACATTTTACGCTACGATTGAAATTTCATAGCCAGAGAAAGCATTGACTACAAGGGACACTGACTTAAGATTCTGAGACATGGCACTACTGTTGAAATTCCAGAGTCGGAAAACACATTGATTTAAAGTGGATATTGAGTTTTGATTTTCTTATTTTACGCTACGGTTGAAATTTCAGCCCCAGAGAAAGCATTGACTACAAGGGACACTGATTTTAGATTCTGAGACACGGCACTACTGTTGAAATTCCAAAGTCGGAAAACGCATTGATTTAAAGTGGATATTGAGTTTTGATTTTGACATTTTACGCTACGATTGAAATTTCATAGCCAGAGAAAGCATTGACTACAAGGGACACTGACTTTAGATTCTGAGACATGGCACTACTGTTGAAATTCCGAAGTCAGAAAACACATTGATTTAAAGTGGATATTGAGATTTGATTTTGACATTTTACGCTACGGTTGAAATTTCAGCCCCAGAGAAAGCATTGACTACAAGGGACACTGATTTTAGATTCTGAGACATGGCACTACTGTTGAAATTCCAAAGTCGGAAAACGCAATGATTTAAAGTGGATATTGAGTTTTGATTTTGACATTTTACGCTACGATTGAAATTTCAAAGCCAGAGACAGCATTGACTACAAGGAACACTGATTTTATATTCTGAGACATGGCACTACTGTTGAAATTCCAAAGTCGGAAAACACATTGATTTAAAGTGGATATTGAGTTTTGATTTTGACATTTTACGCTACGGTTGAAATTTCAGACCCAGAGAAAGCATTGACTACAAGGGACACTGATTTTAGATTCTGAGACATGGCACTACTGTTGAAATTCCAGAGTCGGAAAACACATTGATTTAAAGTGGATATTGAGTTTTGATTTTCTTATTTTACGCTACGGTTGAAATTTCAGCCCCAGAGAAAGCATTGACTACAAGGGACACTGATTTTAGATTCTGAGACACGGCACTACTGTTGAAATTCCAAAGTCGGAAAACGCATTGATTTAAAGTGGATATTGAGTTTTGATTTTGACATTTTACGCTACGATTGAAATTTCATAGCCAGAGAAAGCATTGACTACAAGGGACACTGACTTAAGATTCTGAGACATGGCACTACTGTTGAAATTCCAGAGTCGGAAAACACATTGATTTAAAGTGGATATTGAGTTTTGATTTTCTTATTTTACGCTACGGTTGAAATTTCAGCCCCAGAGAAAGCATTGACTACAAGGGACACTGATTTTAGATTCTGAGACACGGCACTACTGTTGAAATTCCAAAGTCGGAAAACGCATTGATTTAAAGTGGATATTGAGTTTTGATTTTGACATTTTACGCTACGATTGAAATTTCATAGCCAGAGAAAGCATTGACTACAAGGGACACTGACTTTAGATTCTGAGACATGGCACTACTGTTGAAATTCCGAAGTCAGAAAACACATTGATTTAAAGTGGATATTGAGATTTGATTTTGACATTTTACGCTACGGTTGAAATTTCAGCCCCAGAGAAAGCATTGACTACAAGGGACACTGATTTTAGATTCTGAGACATGGCACTACTGTTGAAATTCCAAAGTCGGAAAACGCAATGATTTAAAGTGGATATTGAGTTTTGATTTTGACATTTTACGCTACGATTGAAATTTCAAAGCCAGAGACAGCATTGACTACAAGGAACACTGATTTTATATTCTGAGACATGGCACTACTGTTGAAATTCCAAAGTCGGAAAACACATTGATTTAAAGTGGATATTGAGTTTTGATTTTGACATTTTACGCTACGGTTGAAATTTCAAAGCCAGAGAAAGCATTGACTACAAGGGACACTGATTTTGATATTATGAGACATCCCACTACTGTTGAAATTCCAAAGTCGGAAAACACATTGATTTAAAGTGGATATTGAGTTTTGATTTTCTTATTTTACGCTACGGTTGAAATTTCGAAGCCAGAGAAAGCATTGACTACAAGGGACACTGATGTTAGATTCTGAGACATGGCACTACTGTTGAAATTCCAAAGTCAGAAAATACATTGATTTAAAGTGGATATTGAGTTTTGATTTTCCTATTTTGACGCTGCGATTTTTCGAAATTATTTGTCACGTGGACCATTTCATATTACGCTTTGTGGATTTGAACCACAAACTAAACATTGATCAACAATGAGGCGATTTTTCGAAATTAATTGTAACGTGGGCCATTTCGAATTAAGTTTTGTAAATTTGAACCACAAACTAAACATTGATGACCAATGGGGCGTAATTTTCGAAATTAATTGTAACGGGGAGCATTTCATATTTCGCTTTGTATATTTGAACCACAAACTAAACATTGATCAACAATGTGGCGATTTTTCGAAATTATTTGTCATGTGGACCATTTCATATTACGCTTTGTAGATTTGAACCACAAACTAAACATTGATCAACAATGGAGCGAGTTTTCGAAATTAATTGTAACGTGGACCATTTCGTATTAAGTTTTGTAAATTTGAACCACAAACTAAACATTGATGACCAATGGGGCGTAATTTTCGAAATTAATTGTAACGGGAGCATTTCATATTTCGCTTTGTATATTTGAACCACAAACTAAACATTGATCAAGAATGAGGGGATTTATCGAAATTATTTGTCACGTGAACCATTTCATATTACTTGTTGTTAATTTTAACTACAAACTAAACATTGATCAACAGTGAGGCCAAGATTTTAACGATTGTCATTTCCGGAGGGAATGAAATTTTCGTATTAAATTTCCAAGTCGTATTCAAAGCCTAATATGCTTTATATTTTTAAATCCTGAAACGTACAGATTCATGTCATCTCAATTGGGGTCGGCGAGATCAATTTCTTTTTGGGTGTCTATTATGGATGATGCTAACATAATGGCGAACGTGTTAAAGCTCAGCAGACTTCTTACTTTTCGTCGGAAAATATTGCATTAATATAATGTTCTTAATGTAATGCAATTTTTTGCAATTTGTTATTTGTGTAGAGTTTACTATAAAATGGTATATGAAGATCCGTTTGAGCTGAGGTCATGTTAAATTGAAGCCAAAAAATGAGTCATTCCTGTAAGGTGGAGGAAGCGCACGAAAAAGTAAATGTGCGAATGTGAACACATGATTAATATGGATCAATTTATTTTAAATCTCCTCAGTCTGAAATATTCGTTACCAAACACCAAATTAAGTGTTTTGACATAACCTAACTTATTTCCAATTGGCATTACTCAATTACAATGGAACCCTTACTAACATGATGCGGCGGCTGTCAAGATGTCATACGGGCGTTGATTAAACTTTCATTATAATGTGTATATACCGACTAACCTTCTAATAAAATACTTCCTAGGCTTCTTGCAATCCGATCATGTTATAAATAGCTGATTTCTCGAGACTAGTCCCCATGCATCATGCACTTATCAACATACAGGGAGCCTAATTCTCTGCCGCTTCAAATTTTCTCGGGTTCGAATTCAATAGTCTTATTCACCACACTTTTCACCAAAAACTCTAAGAGAATTGTTTAATATATATACCAACGCTTCAGTTTTTTAAAAAACGTAAGAAACCGCCGCTAAGCAGTTGCATATCATAGGTCTACCTAGTCCCATCAACTGTACACAAATTCCAATGGATTTCGAATAATCCTTTTTACCTGTAATCTGTAATTTGAGTTCTGAATTTTAATGTGTCAAAACACATTGAATTCTTTTTTGTATGAAAATGCTTTCTAGAATTTTTGATATATACAGATTTATCTCTTGCATCTTTGGCTGGTCCATATATTATGGTTACGTTGAGTCAACACGAATGTTTTGCTTCCAGCATGACCGTTGTATACACAAATAAAAATAAATTGATTTTCCAAGAGGAAAGTAAGATCTTGCAGATACCAACATACGCCGAATTATTTTTTAGTTTTCAAGAGTGACAATTCAATACATGTTTCACTTTCCGATTAGTGTAACGTCTCTCATTAAATTTATATTCTTAATTTCACTGCATTGATATCATCACTTGAAATTAACTCATATTTACTTGCGATGCCACATTAATGCGAATTGTGTTGTCAAGCGACACGGTTAACCGCCTTGTTATAAAACGGTAACAAACTGGAACCAATGTAGTGTGTATCACATTATGTATTGCTAACAATTTGGAACATAGCCTCTTTACCCCTGCAATGGTTTCAACAATGAACGATACCAATGACATAAATATTCCACAAGGTAATATAACAAACACGATTGATATGCTTCCTTTCAAATTAGATGGACTAAAGCCAGACATGAATGGAACATCTTCAAGAAATCCGCGCCAACGATGATATCGTTCCATATAAGTCTCATGGTACTCTACTAACCCTGCCGTATACAATCCGTTAAAGCGTCTTATGAAAGTTTGCGGAATCCATCCTTTCAAGAAATATCCGGTCACCCTTCGAGTCAGGGCATCAGTTCCAAACGATAACCGCTTTTTGAATCGGGAGCGAGTCTTTGTAATGTACAGCTTCCGTAATCTGAAATAATCCTCATTTCTATACGTTACAACTGCAACGTTTTTCTTTCGACATGTGTACAGTGTTACATATCCTGTCATCTGATCCCAATCCCATTTTGTAGAATTAAAGTCAGTGTTTCCCAGTGGATGAATTCGTGTATGAGAAATAAGGGATCGTTCCCATTTACTCAGGACATTCCCTGTTGTACAGCTGTCGTTGTGACCGACTCTATATACAATGTTTGCAATATTGATTCAACTTTGAAAATGTTATAATCTCATTGAAATTTGGTACCTGAACTTACGTGATGTCTTGTTCGGGGTGCACATCCAAGAATAATTCCGACATTAGGTAACGTATTATCTTCACGGATTTGTCATAATGAAAGTCCCTCAGAAGACGACAAGTCTCATTGGTTTTATCGGGCTCAATCGCTACACGGTACATGGCATCTTGCTTATATCTTGGATACTCTGGTCGTATTGTTGGCATGGAGTAAACGTCAAATGAGTTACTGACAAGCTGTTCAAATGTTTTGTATGGTACTGGAGGAATCGGCGACACTATATTTGTAATATTGTCGCCTTTATAAGCATTGCTCAGAATCACCGTCACTAGAAGTATAAGTCCGACCACCATTCGGATGCTGGATCGATGCTGTGCCATCCCCAACTCCTTATCGGTTAGAAAACCCTGATCCAGCAGATTCGATACGGACAGGAAGGCCAGTCGTCTAAATAGGTTCATACGCGATATGTCTTTAAGATTATCCAGTTGCCCTTTGACTTTTATAAATTATATGATTAGTAGAGTAATAAATATTGACGGCAGAAAAATTCGAAATAGAAGGATGCATCCCCAACAGTACGTGTCGTATGATGACAGAAGTGAGTAAAATGGCAAAACACCACCTGACTCTCCACATGCGATGAAAGTGGATTTTGTTGAATATATTGGGAATTGTGTTGGCCGATACCGATCGCTGGTTACTTCAACAAGTGTTGGGTATACCAATGTTTCAAGCATATCATGAATGCAACCGCAACTCTGCATAGCGAACGCCAAGCAATGTGGGCTGAGAATTCCATCCATGAACGACATATACTGCCTGGCATGGTAGTGGTACGATATGTTTGCAAATACATGCTCTAGTAAGCGCTGGTCAGCCAAGGATCGATGACGGTTTTTGCCCTTCCTGAATAGATATATGTCATCTTGTGATGTACTTAGTTTCCGATGACGAATTTGAAATTGATTTACCTCCAAATGAAATTTAAGGTGAGGTACAGTAATCTTTAATACAATATTGCCAGAATCCCTTGTAGCCTGTTGAATCAGCATATGAAATTCTGACAGCGACTGCGGCAGTTTTTCGTCGTCCCACCGGTTAAGCGTGAAAAGGTGCACGGGACGCAGTGGAGCGCATGGATCGCAGTGATGGCAGAATATTTTTACGTGTCGAATTGTTATTCCTTTGTCTGTGTTCTCAGATATCCAATGGAGTAATTCCCAGTTGGACGTGGCCGGCAAAATCATGCCCACTACTGCTGCGTTGTATACTCCATTAAGCCATTCTGTTGTATTTTGGGATTGAGATTCTGTGACAAGAATGTCGTACTTCCACCGTGTGCTGAGCAGCGCTTGTGATAATTTCTCGTTAGATAACGACATCGTGGAGAGAATGGAGGCGGAGCGCTTGGGTACAAAGAATTTGCTTGACTTTAAAATGGAAACGAATTTGCCATTTTCAAAATCAATTGGTGGAAACAGGTCCAGTCGAACCTCGCAATTCAAGGGTTTGGTATTCGAGATTCTGTGTATCTGAAGAGCTGAAAACATTTATTATCATTACAGTACTCACGTTGCTGTTGTATTTGAATCTAAGGGATTGAATTTCGTAAGAGGTATGACAAACTTACCTTGCTTGCCCGAATAATCGGTCGCAAAATAACTAGGATTGTCTGGGTTTGTAAGAATCCATGGAGTACTGGGTCTCTGGAAATCCATGTCAACATAATTGAATATTTCAACGAAACACGAAACAAAAAATTGCAGATTTTGATTTAAGTTGATAATGGATCTTGCCGATGAAACATGTGCCTCTTTCTGTGGAATTTGACTGAAATCATGCTCCTGATAGGACGGAAATGCTGTTGTAACATTTGAACCTAATACAACTATCAAATGCAGCAATACTTTGAGTGACATCCTTAAATGCTGATTAAATATCGCTCAAGTTCCTGCTCAATAATTTTCGGATCTTCTCGTTATCGATTGATAAATATTTGGTGCCACTGCCAATTCGGCATAGCAACGCATAATCATCTATTGTATTACGGTGGTGCTAGTACAAAATATATAACTATAAACTTAGATAACGCACTTACGATAATTGACATTTACTGAACCACGTTGTTATATTGGATCTGGAAAAAGTATCAGCGTGTTTAGTAGTAGCTATAAAAACTAATTAATTTGTACAAACATAATGGACAGCACTCACTTTTCGGTGTGGATTTAAAAATTAATTCTTCTAAGATGAATTATCCTGCGATATTCCAGTATATAACTAATTACATACATTTAATAACAATAATGGAATGCTTGAAATCGTGATCTGCAATAATGCTAAGTACGTTTGTCGTTGACGGATTAATAATCTAAAAGCTTTGTATTTTCATGCGTGAACACTAGAGCCAATTTTGGTTTATGTGTTTACGCAATTTACAATTAAACACTAGTGTATAATATCACCAAATGTGGCGTGATAATTGTAGCTAACATATTCATAGGTAACTGGGAGATTCATGACTGCTTGAGTTCAATTCTTTTTACTTTGGTGCACCTACACTCACTAGCATTACCAAAATGATCTTGTGCTATCACAAAATGAGACACTGCAATTGACTATTAATCTGTGGAAGCCTAAACCTTTGACATTTTACGTCTTTGCAAACGCATTTAGTATTGTATTTAAAATGTGAAAGTCCGTGCACTGTCGAACTAAGTTATGCTACCTTATGCGAAGTTGACGATTATGTCATTTGTAGCACAACAATATGTTATGAGTTTAATCCAATTCCACCTTTTCGGTTGGGAAGGAAATTTGCATTCATATGTTGATAAGTTACAACCGAGCTGTAATAGTTTATATCTGGTAACCTTACTTGAGTAATTGATCTTTGAGTAAAGAACCTTGCATCTCGTCATGAACCCGAATGAGCAAATTTTATTGTAAATATAAATAAACAATTTTGAGCACATAAATAATAGCACATATCAGGAATACTCGTTCGGATATACATATTAGTTCTCTTTCTGTTGTCATTACAATATCTATAACTAAAAAGGCAATTTTAAATTAACAACAGGCATTGAAATGTACGCAGTACAACGTAGTACATATTTTAGTTCAATTCTGTGGGTGCAATACCAAGTAAAGCAGCTAAATTATTTATCAGGCTGCTTTCACCACAAAAGTATGTGACATCATATCTCCAAGCTCAAATTTACAGTTTAATTGGCAAAAGCAATTAAATCAATTATTCAACAAGATTTAGCATTACCGTTTCTTGTCCCTTTCACCAATTTTCTTTATTAAATAATGTATGCAAAGCAACCAGCTTGTTAAAATGTATCAGTATAACCGAATCCTCCTAACACTGGTGGACATTAGGAGCTCTTTCAGAATTTCAGAATACAGTGGATAGTTTTCTATTGCACTATATTAACGTTTACTATTAATTATATTTTATCGATTTAGTTTCTACTTATCACCAAAGGAGTCATGCATTCTGGATTACTAAAATCTTTGACATTCAATACTGAGCGTATTTACCTTGTCACGATGCAAATGCATGACCATTTTGACGCCAATTGTCAGCTAGCTTTACATTTAGTACATTTTAAACATGCTCAGCGTAGAACTACTGTAACTACTCAAGTCATTAGAATTACATCGACCGTGTTGCAGAATATGATGTTGTAATAATTCGTCCTAGTCTCACTGTCGTACGCTGCCATTCCATAATAGAAAATAATTGGTCGTCTTGAACGAATCTCCTTAATCCAAAGCTTGTGCCGAGCACCGGGACAGAACAATCCATTGGTCTCCACAGATCTCCACCGATCAGCAAATCGGATTGGCCAATTGACTTTTAGCATTGTGCTACTGAACTCGTTTGACATGATCAACTGCGGCATGATTTGTTCAATCACTATGTAAAATAGTAACGTAAACATTGACATGACGACATAAATCCCAGGAGAAAATATTTGCCAACCTTGAAACAGTATCGAAGTACCCACAACGCTCAAAATTAAACCAATTCCCATGCATAATCCAGTCAGTTTTCTTAACGGCTCAGTTCCCGTTAGGATAATGCACTGCAGCTGATCGTATGCCTTGAGATGTTGGTTGTCCCTGACTGACATGTTGTTTATAATCCGAAGACAATTCATAATTATGTTAAATGTGGCTACTATTGGAACCGTCAACTGTGTGACGAATCGCGCTACCTCCATCCAACACCACTGGCAAATAACCAATCGTGTTACTAGTGTCCATATACCACTAGTCGATGACAAAAATGAATCACCGAATGCAGCGTATCCCGGATTAAGCTCAGGTATAATCAAAATTACTCCCATCCCCAGGCACGCCATTAGTTGACTAATGATTATGGCGTGCATGAATAGTCCCATAAAGTCTGCTCCATTTTCTCGCCGAATGAACTTTTGTGTTTCTATCAGATAAATGTTACGTATTTTAAAACTTGGTATTACTATAATAATTCTAATGTTGATTTAAGTATATCAACTTACCTTGAATCAAAAGCTTCATGTGCGACTTGGATCTGGCGTACCCTACTAGCCTTGTGTCGCGCCGTAATTTTCTGTCCATTACCAAAAGGCAGTTGAAGACTTCCACAAGCATGATGTCGCCATATCTTTCCACCAAATACACAGTGCCGAGAAATAGAACGAAAAGTCCAGCTAACTCCACGTTGAATAGACATGTTTGGAGTTTTATCCATTCGTGACGCCACAAATATATTGGCTGGTTGGCTTTAAATACATATTTGTCTGAACATAGCGAGGCAAACCGAAAGACAGTGGCAAGTTTGTGGAATCAGTATTTAAGAAGTTCCGTTAGTAATAAATTGACTATTTGATTAATTTACCTTTTTTAGAGTACATGGTATCAGGAAAATTAATCATGTTTGCACCAGATACCAGCACGAGAGTTCGTAAAACAAACATTGTTTAATTTAAATAAATGCCCAGTATTTGTTGAAATTTTTTTATCTCATGCTGCCATTTAACTTGCGGAAGGGGAAAAGACGTCAGCCTTCGGCTTAATGTAGTTTCAAAATGCAGGAACACTATTAAAATATTTTAAATACATTTGCTATAGTTAAATTCTGCAATTTTTGCACAATATTCTTTGCTAAGTATAACCAACCAAATTGCAAATTTAAATCATTGTCGTGATAAAACAGTGGTTTAAAAACTGCAGTGGAAAACGATAGAAAACAAAACCAACAACGAATATGTCAGGTACAACGGTACAATCTCTCAACGGGATAGCGGAAACCCTAACCCCAAAAAAGTCTACGGCCAGAAATCTGTTTAAATTTTTTTTTTCTAGATTGAGTAGTTGCCACAACATGTGGCAACGGTGACCAACTCTAACCAACTCCAGAGATACTTGTGAACAATAGACATAAATGCCACAAATATATTCGATGATTAGACTTAAATACATATTGACTGAACAATAGCCATGATTGGAATTTCAACCATTCATGACGCCACAAAAAATTTAGCTGATTGGATTTAAATGCAGATCTGTCTGAACAATAGTCATGATTGGAATTTCAACCATTCATGACGCGACAAAAATTTAAGCTGATTCGATTTAAATGCAGATTTGTCTGAACAATAGTCATGATTGGAATTTCAACCATTCATGACACGACAAAAATTTAAGCTGATTGGATTTAAATGCAGATTTGTCTGAACAATAGTCATGGTTGGAATTTCAACCATTCATGACGCGACAAAAATTTTAGCTGGTTGGATTTAAATGCAGATCTGTCTGAACAATAGTCATGATTGGAATTTCAACCATTCATGACGCGACAAAAATTTAAGCTGATTGGATTTAAATGCGGATTTGTCTGAACAATAGACATGATTGAAATTTGAACCATTCATGACGCGACAAAAATTTTTGTTGATTGGATTTAAATGCAGATTTGTCTGAACAATAGACATGGTTGGAATTTCAACCATTCATGACGCGACAAAAATTGTTGCTGATTGGATTTAAATGCCGATTTGTCTGAACAATAGACATGATAGGAATTTCAACCATTCATGACGCGACAAAAATTTTAGCTGGTTGGTATTAAATGTAGATTTGTCTGAACAATAGACATGATGGGAATTTCCACCATTCATGACGCCACAAAATTATTTGTTGATTGGCTTTAAATGCGGATTTGTCTGAACAATAGACATGATTGGACTTTCAACCATTCATGACGGCACAAAATTTTTTGTTGATTGGATTTAAATGCGCATTTGTCTGAACAATAGACATGGTTGGAATTTCAACCATTCATGACGCGATAAAAATTGTTGCTGATTGGATTTAAATGCCGATTTGTCTGAACAATAGACATGATTGGAATTTTAACCATTCATGACGCCACAACTATTTTTGCCGATTGGATTTAAATGCAGATTTGTCTGAACTGTAGACATGTTTGGAGTTTTCGTGACGCCACAAATATATTGGCTTGTTGGCTTTAAATACATATTTGCCTGAACTATAGACAAAATTGGAATTAAATTTATATTTGGATGCGGATCTGTAAATTCGTTCATGAATGACCATAAATGTTCCATGTCTAAACTGCTACGTACGTGAGCCAAGAATTTCATAGGGAACTGTAAATTTAATTCTTCATTTAACCACATTCTGTATTCGTTCCCATTCTAAATTGCGACGTCCATGATCCAACGCTGCTCCCTCTCAGTTCCGTACATCAGTACAAAATTCTATCCGAAACTGTAAATTTAATTTTTCAGTTAGCCACAGTATATGGGGATTGTAATGTATGTAGTTGATGAGATCTCCTGAGATGCGTATATGCTATGTTGAGCATGAGCAAGAAGAAATGAAATGTGTTATGCGCATGGTTCTGGCAGAATTGTATTTATTCTGAGAGAGCTAAAGATCGAATGAGTGCTGCAACAGCAAGAGTAAGGTAAGAGTAAAGGAGTGAGACAAAGGCTTAATTGATTTCAACGTTGAGGTGGGTGACCTGTTGGTCACGTACAAAAGAGGAGAGGGAGAGTACAATTAGTCTATCCTGCTATGTTTATGAACCAGCATTTGGATAGGGATCTGTAGAATCGTTCATGAATGAAAATAAATTGTGAATTTAATTCTTCATTTAACCACATTCCATAAGGATTTGGGACATTTTCTTCGTGAACGAAAATATATATTCCCATTCTAATCGACTTCGTACATGAGCTAGCATTGCTCCCTCTCTAAACAGTTTCAAACACGAGTAAAAAGATCTATCCGAAGATGTAAATATAATTTGTCAATAAACTACAGCCTATGGGGATGTGGGCCATTTTCTGAAAAACGATTTTTTTCAGAAAGCCTGTAAATACTTGTTTCTGCAAAAAACAATTGTATCAAAATTACGCAATGGTGCATTAGTAAACACTTGTTTTTGCAAAAAAACAGTGTTTCAAAATTACGCAATGGTACATTAGTAAATACTTGTTTTTGCAAAAAACAATGTTTCAAAATCACGCAATGGTAGATTAGTAATTACTTGTTTTTCCAAAAAAAACAATGTTTCAAAATTACGCAATGGTACATTAGTAAATACGTGTTTCTGCAAAAAAAATAATTGTATCAAAATTACGCAATGGTGCATTAGTAAATACTTGTTTTTGCAAAAAACAGTGTTTCAAAATTACGCAATGGTACATTAGTAAATACTTGTTTTTGCAAAAAACAATGTTTCAAAATTACGCAATAGTACACTAGTAAATACTTGTTTTTGCAGAAAACAATGTTTCAAAATTACGCAATAGTACACTAGTAAATACTTGTTTTTGCAGAAAATAATGTTTCAAAATTACGCAATGGTACACTAGTAAATACTTGTTTTTGCAAAAAACAATGTTTAAAAATTCCGCAATAGTACACTAGTAAATACTTGTTTCTGCAAAAAACAATTGTATCAAAATTACGCAATGGTACATTAGTAATTACTTGTTTTTGCACAAAATAATGTTTCAAAATTACGCAATGGTACACTAGTAAATACTTGTTTTTGCAAAAAATCATGTTTCAAAATTACACAATGGTACACTAGTAAATACTTGTTTTCGCAAAAAATGTTTCAAAAATACGCAATAGGTCATTAGTAAATTCTTGTTTTGCAAAAAAACAATTGTTTCAAAATTACGCAATGGTACATTAGTAATGACTTGTTTTTGCAAAAAATAATGTTTCAAAATGTTTTTGCAAAAAATCATGTTTCAAAATTATGCAATAGTACACTAGTAAATACTTGTTTTCGCAAAAAATAATGTTGCAAAATTACGCAATGGTACATTAGTAAATACTTGTTTTTGCAAAATATCATGTTTCAAAATTATGCAATAGTTTTTGCAAAAAAATAATGTTTCAAAATTATGCAATAGTACATTAGTAAATACTTGTTTTTGCAAAAAATCATGTTTCAAAATTATGCAATAGTACATTAGTAAATACTTGTTTTTGCAAAAAATCATGTTTCAAAATTACACAATGGTACACTAGTAAATACTTGTTTTTGCAAAAAAAACATGTTTCAAAATTACACAATGGTACACTAGTAAATACTTGTTTTCGCAAAAAATGTTTCAAAATTACTCAATAGTTCATTAGTAATATCTTGTTTTGCAAAAAAACAATTGTTTCAAAATTACGCAATAGTTCATTAATAAATACTTGTTTTTGCAAAAAATAATGTTTCAAAATTACACAATGGTACATTAGTAAATAATTGCTTTTGCAAAAAATAATGTTTCAAAATGTTTTTGCAAAAAATAATGTTTCAAAATTATGCAATGGTACATTAGTAAATACTTGTTTTTGCAAAAAATCATGTTTCAAAATTATGCAATAGTACATTAGTAAGTACTTGTTTTTGCAAAAAATAAGTTTTTTCAAAAAATAATGTTTCAAAATTACGCAATGGTACATTAGTAAATTCTTGTTTTGCAAAAAAACAATTGTTTCAAAATTACGCAATAGTTCAATAGTAACTACTTGTTTTTGCAAAAAATCATGTTTCAAAATTATGCAATAGTACATTAGTAAATACTTGTTTTTGCAAAAAATAATGTTTCAAAATTACGCAATGGTACACTAGTAAATACTTGTTTTTGCAAAAAATCATGTTTCAAAATTACACAATGGTACACTAGTAAATACTTGTTTTTGCAAAAAAAAACATGTTTCAAAATTACACAATGGTACACTAGTAAATACTTGTTTTCGCAAAAAATGTTTCAAAATTACTCAATAGTTCATTAGTAATATCTTGTTTTGCAAAAAACAATGTTTAAAAATTCCGCAATAGTACACTAGTAAATACTTGTTTCTGCAAAAAACAATTGTATCAAAATTACGCAATGGTACATTAGTAATTACTTGTTTTTGCACAAAATAATGTTTCAAAATTACGCAATGGTACACTAGTAAATACTTGTTTTTGCAAAAAATCATGTTTCAAAATTACACAATGGTACACTAGTAAATACTTGTTTTCGCAAAAAATGTTTCAAAAATACGCAATAGGTCATTAGTAAATTCTTGTTTTGCAAAAAAACAATTGTTTCAAAATTACGCAATGGTACATTAGTAATGACTTGTTTTTGCAAAAAATAATGTTTCAAAATGTTTTTGCAAAAAATCATGTTTCAAAATTATGCAATAGTACACTAGTAAATACTTGTTTTCGCAAAAAATAATGTTGCAAAATTACGCAATGGTACATTAGTAAATACTTGTTTTTGCAAAATATCATGTTTCAAAATTATGCAATAGTTTTTGCAAAAAAATAATGTTTCAAAATTATGCAATAGTACATTAGTAAATACTTGTTTTTGCAAAAAATCATGTTTCAAAATTATGCAATAGTACATTAGTAAATACTTGTTTTTGCAAAAAATCATGTTTCAAAATTACACAATGGTACACTAGTAAATACTTGTTTTTGCAAAAAAAAACATGTTTCAAAATAACACAATGGTACACTAGTAAATACTTGTTTTCGCAAAAAATGTTTCAAAATTACTCAATAGTTCATTAGTAATATCTTGTTTTGCAAAAAAAACAATTGTTTCAAAATTACGCAATAGTTCATTAATAAATACTTGTTTTTGCAAAAAATAATGTTTCAAAATTACACAATGGTACATTAGTAAATAATTGCTTTTGCAAAAAATAATGTTTCAAAATGTTTTTGCAAAAAATAATGTTTCAAAATTATGCAATGGTACATTAGTAAATACTTGTTTTTGCAAAAAATCATGTTTCAAAATTATGCAATAGTACATTAGTAAGTACTTGTTTTTGCAAAAAATAAGTTTTTTCAAAAAATAATGTTTCAAAATTACGCAATGGTACATTAGTAAATTCTTGTTTTGCAAAAAAACAATTGTTTCAAAATTACGCAATAGTTCAATAGTAACTACTTGTTTTTGCAAAAAATCATGTTTCAAAATTATGCAATAGTACATTAGTAAATACTTGTTTTTGCAAAAAATAAGTTTTTCCAAAAAATAATGTTTCAAAATTATGCAATGGTACATTAGTAAATACTTGTTTTTGCAAAAAATAATGTTTCAAAATTACGCAATGGTACATTAGTAAATACTTGTTTTTGCAAAAAATGATGTTTCAAAATTACGCAATGGTACATTAGTAAATACTTGTTTTTGCAAAAAATAATGTTTCAAAATTATGCAATAGTACATGTACTCAGTATGTCAACTCGGTACGCCCAATGTCAACTCGGCCAGCCCAATGTCAACTCGGCCAGCCCAATGTCAACTCGAACAATCCAAATGTGAACTCGGCCAGCCCAATGTCAACTCGAACAATCCAAATGTCAACTCAGCCAGCCTGATGTCAACTCTAACCATCCGAACGTCAACTCGGCTGGCCCAATGTCAACTCGAAAAATCCAAATGTCAACTCGGGCAGCCCAATGTCAACTCGAACAATCCAAATGTGAACTCGGCCAGCCCAATGTCAACTCGACCAACCCAATGTCAACTCGAACAATCCAAAAGTCAACTCGGTACGCCAAGTGTCAGCTATAACCATCCAAATGTCAATTCGGTACGCCCAATGTCAACTCGGTACGCCCAATGTCAACTCGGCCAGCCCAATGTCAACTCGGCCAGCCCAATGTCAACTCGGCCAGCCCAATGTCAACTCGAACAATCCAAATGTGAACTCGGCCAGCCCAATGTCAACTCGACCAACCCAATGTCAACTCGACCAACCCAATGTCAACTCGAACAATCCAAAAGTCAACTCGGTACGCCAAGTGTCAGCTATAACCATCCAAATGTCAACTCGGTACGCCCAATGTCAACTCGGTACGCCCAATGTCAACTCGGCCAGCCCAATGTCAACTCGGCCAGCCCAATGTCAACTCGGCCAGCCCAATGTCAACTCGGCCAGCCCAATGTCAACTCGGCCAGCCCAATGTCAACTCGGTACGCTTAGTGTCAGCTATAACCATCCAAATGTCAACTCGGCCAGCCAAATGTCAACTCGGTACGTCAAGTGTCAGCTATAACCATCCAAATGTCAACTCGGCCAGCCCAATGTCAACTCGAACAATCCAAATGTCAACTCGGCCAGCCCAATGTCAACTCGAACAATCCAAATGTGAACTCGGCCAGCCCAATGTCAACTCGACCAACCCAATGTCAACTCGACCAACCCAATGTCAACTCGAACAATCCAAAAGTCAACTCGGTACGCCAAGTGTCAACTTTAGCCATCCAAACGTCAACTCGGCCAGCTCAGTGTCAACTCGAACAATCCAAATGTCAACTCAGCCAGCCTGATGTCAACTCTAACCATCCGAACGTCAACTCGGCTGGCCCAATGTCAACTCGAACAATCCAAATGTCAACTGGGTACGCCCAGTGTCAGCTATAACCATCCAAATGTCAACCCGGCCAGCCCAATGTCAACTCGAACAATCCAAATGTCAACTCGGCCAGCCAAATATCAACAGAGTCAGTCAAATGTCAACTTCGTACGCCCAATGTATACTCGACCAGCCAAATGTCAACTAGAACCATCCAAATGTCAACTCGACCAGCTTGATGTCAACTCGGCCGGCCCAATGTCAACTCGAACAATCCAAATGTCAACAGAGCCAGTCCAATATCAACTCGGTACTCAGTATGTCAACTCGGTACGCCCAATGTCAACTCGGCCAGCCCAATGACAACTCGGCCAGCCCAATGTCAACTCGGTACGCCTAGTGTCAGCTATAACCATCCAAATGTCAACTCGACCAACCCAATGTCAACTCGGACAATCCAAAAGTCAACTCGGTACGCCAAGTGTCAGCTATAACCATCCAAATGTCAACTCGGTACGCCCAATGTCAACTCGGTACGCCCAATGTCAACTCGGCCAGCCCAATGTCAACTCGGCCAGCCCAATGTCAACTCGGCCAGCCCAATGTCAACTCGGCCAGCCCAATGTCAACTCGGCCAGCCCAATGTCAACTCGGCCAGCCCAATGTCAACTCGGTACGCTTAGTGTCAGCTATAACCATCCAAATGTCAACTCGAACAATCCAAATGTCAACTCGAACAATCCATAAGTCAACTCGGTACGCCAAGTGTCAGCTATAACCATCCAAATGTCAACTCGGCCAGCCCAATGTCAACTCGAACAATCCAAATGTCAACTCGGCCAGCCCAATGTCAACTCGAACAATCCAAATGTGAACTCGGCCAGCCCAATGTCAACTCGACCAACCCAATGTCAACTCGAACAATCAAAAAGTCAACTCGGTACGCCAAGTGTCAGCTATAACCATCCAAATGTCAACTCGGTACGCCCAATGTCAACTCGGTACGCTCAATGTCAACTCGGCACGCCCAATGTCAACTCGGTACGCCCAATGTCAACTCGGTATGCCCAATGTCAACTCGGCCAGCCCAATGTCAACTCAGCCAGCCCAATGTCAACTCGGTACGCTTAGTGTCAGCTATAACCATCCAAATGTCAACTCGGCCAGCCAAATGTCAACTCGAACAATCCAAATGTCAACTCGAACAATCCATAAGTCAACTCGGGACGCCAAGTGTCAGCTATAACCATCCAAATGTCAACTCGGCCAGCCCAATGTCCACTCGAACAATCCAAATGTCAACTCGGCCAGCCCAATGTCAACTCGAACAATCCAAATGTGAACTCGGCCAGCCCAATGTCAACTCGACCAACCCAATGTCAACTCGAACAATCAAAAAGTCAACTCGGTACGCCAAGTGTCAGCTATAACCATCCAAATGTCAACTCGGTACGCCCAATGTCAACTCGGTACGCTCAATGTCAACTCGGCACGCCCAATGTCAACTCGGTACGCCCAATGTCAACTCGGTATGCCCAATGTCAACTCGGCCAGCCCCAATGTCAACTCGGCCAGCCCAATGTCAACTCGGCCAGCCCAATGTCAACTCGGTACGCCCAATGTCAACTCGGTATGCCCAATGTCAACTCGGCCAGCCCAATGTCAACTCGGACAATCCAAATGTGAACTCGGCCAGCCCAATGTCAACTCGACCAACCCAATGTCAACTCGAACAATCCAAAAGTCAACTCGGTACGCCAAGTGTCAGCTATAACCATCCAAATGTCAACTCGGTACGCCCAATGTCAACTCGGTACGCCCAATGTCAACTCGGCCAGCCCAATGTCAACTCGGCCAGCCCAATGTCAACTCGGCCAGCCCAAAGTCAACTCGGCCAGCCCAATGTGAACTCGGCCAGCCCAATGTCAACTCGGTACGCTTAGTGTCAGCTATAACCATCCAAATGTCAACTCGGCCAGCCAAATGTCAACTCGAACAATCCAAATGTGAACTCGAACAGTCCATAGGTCAACTCGGTACGCCAAGTGTCAGCTATAACCATCCAAATGTCAACTCGGCCATCCCAATGTCACCTCGAACAATCCAAATGTCAACTCGGCCAGCCCAATGTCAACTCGGCAAGCTTGATGTCAACTCTAACCATCCGAACGTCAACTCGGCCAGCCCAATGTCAACTCGAACAATCCAAATGTCAACTCGGCCAGCCCCAATGTCAACTCGGCCAGCCCAATGTCAACTCGGCCAGCCCAATGTCAACTCGAACAATCCAAAAGTCAACTCGGTACGCCAAGTGTCAGCTATAACCATCCAAATGTCAACTCGGTACGCCCAATGTCAACTCGGTACGCCCAATGTCAACTCGGTACGCCCAATGTCAACTCGGCCAGCCCAATGTCCACTCGGCCAGCCCAATGTCAACTCGGCCAGCCCAATGTCAACTCGGCCAGCCCAATGTCAACTCGGTATGCTTAGTGTCAGCTATAACCATCCAAATGTCAACTCGGCCAGCCAAATGTCAACTCGAACAATCCAAATGTCAACTCGGCCAGCCCAATGTCAACTCGAACAATCCAAATGTCAACTCGGCCAGCCCAATGTCAACTCAAACAATCCAAATGTCAACTCGGCCAGCCCAATGTCAACTCGACCAACCCAATGTCAACTCGAACAATCCAAAAGTCAACTCGGTACGCCAAGTGTCAGCTATAAACCATCCAATTGTCAACTCGGCCAGCCAAATGTCAACTCGAACAATCCAAATGTCCACTCTGCCAGCCCAATGTCAACTCGAACAATCCAAATGTCCACTCTGCCAGCCCAATGTCAACTCCGCAAGCCTGATGTCAACTCTAACCATCCGAACGTCAACTCGGCCAGCCCAATGTGAACTCGAACAATCCAAATGTCAACTCGGCCAGCCCAATGTCAACTCGAACAATCCAAAAGTCAACTCGAACAATCCAAAAGTCAACTCGGTACGCCAAGTGTCAGCTATAACCATCCAAATGTCAACTCGGTACGCCCAATGTCAACTCGGTACGCCCAATGTCAACTCGGCCAGCCCAATGTCAACTCGGCCAGCCCAATGTCAACTCGAACAATCCAAATGTGAACTCGGCCAGCCCAATGTCAACTCGAACAATCCAAATGTCAACTCAGCCAGCCTGATGTCAACTCTAACCATCCGAACGTCAACTCGGCTGGCCCAATGTCAACTCGAAAAATCCAAATGTCAACTCGGGCAGCCCAATGTCAACTCGAACAATCCAAATGTGAACTCGGCCAGCCCAATGTCAACTCGACCAACCCAATGTCAACTCGAACAATCCAAAAGTCAACTCGGTACGCCAAGTGTCAGCTATAACCATCCAAATGTCAACTCGGTACGCCCAATGTCAACTCGGTACGCCCAATGTCAACTCGGCCAGCCCAATGTCAACTCGGCCAGCCCAATGTCAACTCGGCCAGCCCAATGTCAACTCGAACAATCCAAATGTGAACTCGGCCAGCCCAATGTCAACTCGACCAACCCAATGTCAACTCGACCAACCCAATGTCAACTCGAACAATCCAAAAGTCAACTCGGTACGCCAAGTGTCAGCTATAACCATCCAAATGTCAACTCGGTACGCCCAATGTCAACTCGGTACGCCCAATGTCAACTCGGCCAGCCCAATGTCAACTCGGCCAGCCCAATGTCAACTCGGCCAGCCCAATGTCAACTCGGCCAGCCCAATGTGAACTCGGCCAGCCCAATGTCAACTCGGTACGCTTAGTGTCAGCTATAACCATCCAAATGTCAACTCGGCCAGCCAAATGTCAACTCGAACAATCCAAATGTGAACTCGAACAGTCCATAGGTCAACTCGGTACGCCAAGTGTCAGCTATAACCATCCAAATGTCAACTCGGCCATCCCAATGTCACCTCGAACAATCCAAATGTCAACTCGGCCAGCCCAATGTCAACTCGGCAAGCTTGATGTCAACTCTAACCATCCGAACGTCAACTCGGCCAGCCCAATGTCAACTCGAACAATCCAAATGTCAACTCGGCCAGCCCCAATGTCAACTCGGCCAGCCCAATGTCAACTCGGCCAGCCCAATGTCAACTCGAACAATCCAAAAGTCAACTCGGTACGCCAAGTGTCAGCTATAACCATCCAAATGTCAACTCGGTACGCCCAATGTCAACTCGGTACGCCCAATGTCAACTCGGTACGCCCAATGTCAACTCGGCCAGCCCAATGTCCACTCGGCCAGCCCAATGTCAACTCGGCCAGCCCAATGTCAACTCGGCCAGCCCAATGTCAACTCGGTATGCTTAGTGTCAGCTATAACCATCCAAATGTCAACTCGGCCAGCCAAATGTCAACTCGAACAATCCAAATGTCAACTCGGCCAGCCCAATGTCAACTCGAACAATCCAAATGTCAACTCGGCCAGCCCAATGTCAACTCAAACAATCCAAATGTCAACTCGGCCAGCCCAATGTCAACTCGACCAACCCAATGTCAACTCGAACAATCCAAAAGTCAACTCGGTACGCCAAGTGTCAGCTATAAACCATCCAATTGTCAACTCGGCCAGCCAATGTCAACTCGAACAATCCAAATGTCCACTCTGCCAGCCCAATGTCAACTCGAACAATCCAAATGTCCACTCTGCCAGCCCAATGTCAACTCCGCAAGCCTGATGTCAACTCTAACCATCCGAACGTCAACTCGGCCAGCCCAATGTGAACTCGAACAATCCAAATGTCAACTCGGCCAGCCCAATGTCAACTCGAACAATCCAAAAGTCAACTCGAACAATCCAAAAGTCAACTCGGTACGCCAAGTGTCAGCTATAACCATCCAAATGTCAACTCGGTACGCCCAATGTCAACTCGGTACGCCCAATGTCAACTCGGCCAGCCCAATGTCAACTCGGCCAGCCCAATGTCAACTCGAACAATCCAAATGTGAACTCGGCCAGCCCAATGTCAACTCGAACAATCCAAATGTCAACTCAGCCAGCCTGATGTCAACTCTAACCATCCGAACGTCAACTCGGCTGGCCCAATGTCAACTCGAAAAATCCAAATGTCAACTCGGGCAGCCCAATGTCAACTCGAACAATCCAAATGTGAACTCGGCCAGCCCAATGTCAACTCGACCAACCCAATGTCAACTCGAACAATCCAAAAGTCAACTCGGTACGCCAAGTGTCAGCTATAACCATCCAAATGTCAATTCGGTACGCCCAATGTCAACTCGGTACGCCCAATGTCAACTCGGCCAGCCCAATGTCAACTCGGCCAGCCCAATGTCAACTCGGCCAGCCCAATGTCAACTCGAACAATCCAAATGTGAACTCGGCCAGCCCAATGTCAACTCGACCAACCCAATGTCAACTCGACCAACCCAATGTCAACTCGAACAATCCAAAAGTCAACTCGGTACGCCAAGTGTCAGCTATAACCATCCAAATGTCAACTCGGTACGCCCAATGTCAACTCGGTACGCCCAATGTCAACTCGGCCAGCCCAATGTCAACTCGGCCAGCCCAATGTCAACTCGGCCAGCCCAATGTCAACTCGGCCAGCCCAATGTCAACTCGGCCAGCCCAATGTCAACTCGGTACGCTTAGTGTCAGCTATAACCATCCAAATGTCAACTCGGCCAGCCAAATGTCAACTCGGTACGTCAAGTGTCAGCTATAACCATCCAAATGTCAACTCGGCCAGCCCAATGTCAACTCGAACAATCCAAATGTCAACTCGGCCAGCCCAATGTCAACTCGAACAATCCAAATGTGAACTCGGCCAGCCCAATGTCAACTCGACCAACCCAATGTCAACTCGACCAACCCAATGTCAACTCGAACAATCCAAAAGTCAACTCGGTACGCCAAGTGTCAACTTTAGCCATCCAAACGTCAACTCGGCCAGCTCAGTGTCAACTCGAACAATCCAAATGTCAACTCAGCCAGCCTGATGTCAACTCTAACCATCCGAACGTCAACTCGGCTGGCCCAATGTCAACTCGAACAATCCAAATGTCAACTGGGTACGCCCAGTGTCAGCTATAACCATCCAAATGTCAACCCGGCCAGCCCAATGTCAACTCGAACAATCCAAATGTCAACTCGGCCAGCCAAATATCAACAGAGTCAGTCAAATGTCAACTTCGTACGCCCAATGTATACTCGACCAGCCAAATGTCAACTAGAACCATCCAAATGTCAACTCGACCAGCTTGATGTCAACTCGGCCGGCCCAATGTCAACTCGAACAATCCAAATGTCAACAGAGCCAGTCCAATATCAACTCGGTACTCAGTATGTCAACTCGGTACGCCCAATGTCAACTCGGCCAGCCCAATGACAACTCGGCCAGCCCAATGTCAACTCGGTACGCCTAGTGTCAGCTATAACCATCCAAATGTCAACTCGACCAACCCAATGTCAACTCGGACAATCCAAAAGTCAACTCGGTACGCCAAGTGTCAGCTATAACCATCCAAATGTCAACTCGGTACGCCCAATGTCAACTCGGTACGCCCAATGTCAACTCGGCCAGCCCAATGTCAACTCGGCCAGCCCAATGTCAACTCGGCCAGCCCAATGTCAACTCGAACAATCCAAATGTCAACAGAGCCAGTCCAATATCAACTCGGTACTCAGTATGTCAACTCGGTACGCCCAATGTCAACTCGGCCAGCCCAATGACAACTCGGCCAGCCCAATGTCAACTCGGTACGCCTAGTGTCAGCTATAACCATCCAAATGTCAACTCGACCAACCCAATGTCAACTCGGACAATCCAAAAGTCAACTCGGTACGCCAAGTGTCAGCTATAACCATCCAAATGTCAACTCGGTACGCCCAATGTCAACTCGGTACGCCCAATGTCAACTCGGCCAGCCCCAATGTCAACTCGGCCAGCCCAATGTCAACTCGGCCAGCCCAATGTCAACTCGAACAATCCAAAAGTCAACTCGGTACGCCAAGTGTCAGCTATAACCATCCAAATGTCAACTCGGTACGCCCAATGTCAACTCGGTACGCCCAATGTCAACTCGGTACGCCCAATGTCAACTCGGCCAGCCAAATGTCAACTCGGCCAGCCCAATGTCAACTCGGCCAGCCCAAAGTCAACTCGGCCAGCCCAATGTGAACTCGGCCAGCCCAATGTCAACTCGGTACGCTTAGTGTCAGCTATAACCATCCAAATGTCAACTCGGCCAGCCAAATGTCAACTCGAACAATCCAAATGTGAACTCGAACAGTCCATAGGTCAACTCGGTACGCCAAGTGTCAGCTATAACCATCCAAATGTCAACTCGGCCATCCCAATGTCAACTCGAACAATCCAAATGTCAACTCGGCCAGCCCAATGTCAACTCGGCAAGCTTGATGTCAACTCTAACCATCCGAACGTCAACTCGGCCAGCCCAATGTCAACTCGAACAATCCAAATGTCAACTCGGCCAGCCCAATGTCAACTCGAACAATCCAAATGTCAACTCGAACAATCCAAAAGTCAACTCGGTACGCCAAGTGTCAGCTATAACCATCCAAATGTCAACTCGGTACGCCCAATGTCAACTCGGTACGCCCAATGTCAACTCGGTACGCCCAATGTCAACTCGGCCAGCCCAATGTCCACTCGGCCAGCCCAATGTCAACTCGGCCAGCCCAATGTCAACTCGGCCAGCCCAATGTCAACTCGGTATGCTTAGTGTCAGCTATAACCATCCAAATGTCAACTCGGCCAGCCAAATGTCAACTCGAACAATCCAAATGTCAACTCGGCCAGCCCAATGTCAACTCGAACAATCCAAATGTCAACTCGGCCAGCCCAATGTCAACTCAAACAATCCAAATGTCAACTCGGCCAGCCCAATGTCAACTCGACCAACCCAATGTCAACTCGAACAATCCAAAAGTCAACTCGGTACGCCAAGTGTCAGCTATAAACCATCCAATTGTCAACTCGGCCAGCCAAATGTCAACTCGAACAATCCAAATGTCCACTCTGCCAGCCCAATGTCAACTCGAACAATCCAAATGTCCACTCTGCCAGCCCAATGTCAACTCCGCAAGCCTGATGTCAACTCTAAATATCCGAACGTCAACTCGGCCAGCCCAATGTGAACTCGAACAATCCAAATGTCAACTCGGCCAGCCCAATGTCAACTCGAACAATCAAAATGTGAACTCGGCCAGCCCAATATCAATTCGACCAACCCAATGTGAACTCGAACAATCCAAATGTGAACTCGACCAGCCAAATGTCAACTCGACCAGCCCAATGTCAACTCGGGCAGCCCAATGTCAACTCGGCTAATCCATTGTCAACTCGGCTAGCCTGATGTCAACTCTAACCACCCAAACGTCAACTCGGCCAGCCGAATGTCAACTCGAACAATCCAAATGTCAATTGAGCCTGTCCAATATCAACTCGGTACTACCGATGTCAACTCGGTACGCCCAATGTCAACTCGGACAGCCTAATGTCAACTAGGCCAGCCCAATGTCAACTCGGTCATCCCAATGTCAACTCGAACAATCCAAATGTCAACTTGGTACGATTAGTGTCAGCTATAACCATCCAAATGTCAACTCGGCCAGCCAAATGTCAACTCGAACAATCCAAATGTCAACTCGAACAATCCATAAGTCAACTCGGTACGCCAAGTGTCAGCTATAACCATCCAAATGTCAACTCGGCCAGCCCAATGTCAACTCGAACAATCCAAATGTCAACTCGGCCAGCCTGATGTCCACTCGGCCAACCCAATGTCAACTCGAACAATCCAAAAGTCAACTCGGTACGCCAAGTGTCAGCTATAACCATCCAAATGTCAACTCGGTACGCCCAATGTCAACTCGGTACGCCCAATGTCAACTCGGCCAGCCCAATGTCCACTCGGCCAGCCCAATGTCAACTCGGCCAGCCCAATGTCAACTCGGCCAGCCCAATGTCAACTCGGCCAGCCCAATGTCAACTCGGTATGCTTAATGTCAGCTATAACCATCCAAATGTCAACTCGGCCAGCCAAATGTCAACTCGAACAATCCAAATGTCAACTCGAACAATCCATAAGTCAACTCGGTACGCCAAGTGTCAGCTATAACCATCCAAATGTCAACTCGGCCAGCCCAATGTCAACTCGAACAATCCAAATGTCAACTCGAACAATCCAAATGTCAACTCGGGTAGCTCTATGTCAAATCGGCTAATCCATTGTCAACTCGGCTAGCCTGATGTCAGCTATAACCATCCAAATGTCAACTCGGCTAGCCAAATGTCAACTCGAACAATCCAAATATCCACTCTGCCACCCCAATGTCAACTGGAACAATCCAGATGTCAACTCGGCCAGCCCAATGTCAACTCGGCAAGCCTGATGTCAACTCTAACCATCCGAACGTCAACTCGGCCAGCCCAATGTCAACTCGAACAATCCAATGTCAACTCGGCCAGCCCAATGTCAACTCGAACAATCCAAATGTCAACTCGACCAGCCCAATATCAGCTATAGCCATCCAAATGTATACTCGACCAGCCAAATGTCAACTAGAACCATCCAAATGTCAACTCGACCAGCTTGATGTCAACTCGGCCGGCCCAATGTCAACTCGGCCAGCCCAATGTCAACTCGGCCAGCCCAATGTCAACTCGGTACGCCTAGTGTCAGCTATAACCATCCAAATGTCAACTCGGCCAGCCAAATGTCAACTCGACCAACCCAATGTCAACTCGGACAATCCAAAAGTCAACTCGGTACGCCAAGTGTCAGCTATAACCATCCAAATGTCAACTCGGTACGCCCAATGTCAACTCGGTACGCCCAATGTCAACTCGGCCAGCCCAATGTCAACTCGGCCAGCCCAATGTCAACTCGGCCAGCCCAATGTCAACTCGGCCAGCCCAATGTCAACTCGGCCAGCCCAATGTCAACTCGGTACGCTTAGTGTCAGCTATAACCATCCAAATGTCAACTCGGCCAGCCAAATGTCAACTCGAACAATCCAAATGTCAACTCGAACAATCCAAATGTCAACTCGGGTAGCTCTATGTCAAATCGGCTAATCCATTGTCAACTCGGCTAGCCTGATGTCAGCTATAACCATCCAAATGTCAACTCGGCTAGCCAAATGTCAACTCGAACAATCCAAATATCCACTCTGCCACCCCAATGTCAACTGGAACAATCCAGATGTCAACTCGGCCAGCCCAATGTCAACTCGGCAAGCCTGATGTCAACTCTAACCATCCGAACGTCAACTCGGCCAGCCCAATGTCAACTCGAACAATCCAATGTCAACTCGGCCAGCCCAATGTCAACTCGAACAATCCAAATGTCAACTCGACCAGCCCAATATCAGCTATAGCCATCCAAATGTATACTCGACCAGCCAAATGTCAACTAGAACCATCCAAATGTCAACTCGACCAGCTTGATGTCAACTCGGCCGGCCCAATGTCAACTCGGCCAGCTCAATGTCAACTCGGCCAGCCCAATGTCAACTCGGTACGCCTAGTGTCAGCTATAACCATCCAAATGTCAACTCGGCCAGCCAAATGTCAACTCGAACAATCCAATTGTCAACTCGAACAATCCATAAGTCAACTCGGTACGCCAAGTGTCAGCTATAACCATCCAAATGTCAACTCGGCCAGCCCAATGTCAACTCGAACAATCCAAATGTCAACTCGGCCAGCCCAATGTCAACTCGGTACGCTTAGTGTCAGCTATAACCATCCAAATGTCAACTCGGCCAGCCCAATGTCAACTCGAACAATCCAAATGTCAACTCGGCCAGCCAAATGTCAACTCGAACAATCCAAATGTCAACTGGGTACGCCCAGTGTCAGCTATAACCATCCAAATGTCAACTTGACCAGCCCAATGTCAACTCGGCCAGCTCTATGTCAAATCGGCTAATCCATTGTCAACTCGGCTAGCCTGATGTCAGCTATAACCATCCAAATGTCAACTCGGCTAGCCAAATGTCAACTCGAACAATCCAAATATCCACTCTGCCACCCCAATGTCAACTCGAACAATCCAAATGTCAACTCGGCCAGCCAAATATCAACAGAGTCAGTCAAATGTCAACTTGGTACGCCCAATGTATACTCGACCAGCCAAATGTCAACTAGAACCATCCAAATGTCAACTCGACCAGCCAAATGTCAACTCGAACAATCCAAATGTCAACAGAGCCAGTCCAATATCAACTCGGTACTCAGTATGTCAACTCGGTACGCCCAATGTCAACTCGGCCAGCCCAATGTCAACTCGGCCAGCCCAATGTCAACTCGGCCAGCCCAATGTCAACTCGGTACGCCTAGTGTCAGCTATAACCATCCAAATGTCAACTCGGCCAGCCAAATGTCAACTCGACCAACCCAATGTCAACTCGGACAATCCAAAAGTCAACTCGGTACGCCAAGTGTCAGCTATAACCATCCAAATGTCAACTCGGTACGCCCAATGTCAACTCGGTACGCCCAATGTCAACTCGGCCAGCCCAATGTCAACTCGGCCAGCCCAATGTCAACTCGGCCAGCCCAATGTCAACTCGGCCAGCCCAATGTCAACTCGGCCAGCCCAATGTCAACTCGGCCAGCCCAATGTCAACTCGGCCAGCCCAATGTCAACTCGGCCAGCCCAATGTCAACTCGGTACGCTTAGTGTCAGCTATAACCATCCAAATGTCAACTCGGCCAGCCAAATGTCAACTCGGCCAGCCAAATGTCAGCTCGAACAATCCAAATGTCAACTCGAACAATCCATAAGTCAACTCGGTACGCCAAGTGTATACTCGACCAGCGAAATGTCAACTAGAACCATCCAAATGCCAACTCGACCAGCTTGATGTCAAATCGGCCGGCCCAATGTCAACTCGAACAATCCAAATGTCAACAGAGCCAGTCCAATATCAACTCGGTACTCAGTATGTCAACTCGGTACGCCCAATGTCAACTCGAACAATCCAAATGTCTACTTGGTACGATTAGTGTCAGCTATAACCATCCAAATGTCAACTCGGCCAGCCAAATGTCAACTCGAACAATCAAAATGTCAACTCGAACAATCCATAAGTCAACTCGGTACGCCAAGTGTCAGCTATAACCATCCAAATGTCAACTCGGCCAGCCCAATGTCAACTCGAACAATCCAATTGTCAACAGAGTCAGTCAAATATCAACCTGTTACGCCCAATGTCAACTCGGCTAATCCATTGTCAACTCGGCTAGCCTCATGTTAACTCAGCCAGCCCAATGTCAACTAGACCAGCCTGATGTCAACTCTAACCATCCGATCGTCAACTCGGCTTGCCCAATGTCAACTCGGCTAGCCCAATGTCAACTCGAACAATCCAAATGTCAACTCGGTACGCCCATTGTCAACTCGGCCAGCCCAATGTCAACTCGGCCAGCTCAATGTCAACTCGGCCAGCCCAATGTCAACTCGACCAACCCAATGTCAACTCGAACAATCCAAAAGTCAACTCGGTACGCCAAGTGTCAGCTATAACCATCCAAATGTCAACTCGGCCAGCCCAATGTCAACTCGAACAATCCAAATGTCAACTCGACCAACCCAATGTCAACTCGAACAATCCAAAAGTCAACTCGGTACGCCAAGTGTCAGCTATAACCATCCAAATGTCAACTCGGTACGCCCAATGTCAACTCGGTACGCCCAATGTCAACTCGGCCAGCCCAATGTCAACTCGGCCAGCCCAATGTCAACTCGGCCAGCCCAATGTCAACTCGACCAACCCAATGTCAACTCGAACAATCCAAAAGTCAACTCGGTACGCCAAGTGTCAGCTATAACCATCCAAATGTCAACTCGGCCAGCCCAATGTCAACTCGAACAATCCAAATGTCAACTCGGCCAGTCCAATGTCAACTCGGCCAGCCCAATGTCAACTCGACCAACCCAATGTCAACTCGAACAATCCAAAAGTCAACTCGGTACGCCAAGTGTCAGCTATAACCATCCAAATGTCAACTCGGTACGCCCAATGTCAACTCGGTACGCCCAATGTCAACTCGGCCAGCCCAATGTCAACTCGGCCAGCCCAATGTCAACTCGGCCAGCCCAATGTCAACTCGACCAACCCAATGTCAACTCGAACAATCCAAAAGTCAACTCGGTACGCCAAGTGTCAGCTATAACCATCCAAATGTCAACTCGGCCAGCCCAATGTCAACTCGAACAATCCAAATGTCAACTCGGCCAGTCCAATGTCAACTCGAACAATCCAAATGTGAACTCGGCCAGCCCAATGTCAACTCGACCAACCCAATGTCAACTCGAACAATCCAAAAGTCAACTCGGTACGCCAAGTGTCAGCTATAACCATCCAAATGTCAACTCGGTACGCCCAATGTCAACTCGGTACGCCCAATGTCAACTCGGCCAGCCCAATGTCAACTCGGCCAGCCCAATGTCAACTCGGCCAGCCCAATGTCAACTCGAACAATCCAAAAGTCAACTCGGTACGCCAAGTGTCAGCTATAACCATCCAAATGTCAACTCGGCCAGCCCAATGTCAACTCGAACAATCCAAATGTCAACTCGGCCAGTCCAATGTCAACTCGAACAATCCAAATGTGAACTCGGCCAGCCCAATGTCAACTCGACCAACCCAATGTCAACTCGAACAATCCAAAAGTCAACTCGGTACGCCAAGTGTCAGCTATAACCATCCAAATGTCAACTCGGTACGCCCAATGTCAACTCGGTACGCCCAATGTCAACTCGGCCAGCCCAATGTCAACTCGGCCAGCCCAATGTCAACTCGGCCAGCCCAATGTCAACTCGGTATGCTTAGTGTCAGCTATAACCATCCAAATGTCAACTCGGCCAGCCAAATGTCAACTCGAACAATCCAAATGTCAACTCGGCCAGCCCAATGTCAACTCGAACAATCCAAATGTCAACTCGGCCAGCCCAATGTCAACTCAAACAATCCAAATGTCAACTCGGCCAGCCCAATGTCAACTCGACCAACCCAATGTCAACTCGAACAATCCAAAAGTCAACTCGGTACGCCAAGTGTCAGCTATAAACCATCCAATTGTCAACTCGGCCAGCCAAATGTCAACTCGAACAATCCAAATGTCCACTCTGCCAGCCCAATGTCAACTCGAACAATCCAAATGTCCACTCTGCCAGCCCAATGTCAACTCCGCAAGCCTGATGTCAACTCTAACCATCCGAACGTCAACTCGGCCAGCCCAATGTGAACTCGAACAATCCAAATGTCAACTCGGCCAGCCCAATGTCAACTCAAACAATCCAAATGTCAACTCGGTTAGCCCAATGTCAACTCGAACAATCCAAATGTCAACTCGGCCAGCCCAATGTCAACTCGAACAATCCAAATGTGAACTCGGCCAGCCCAATGTCTACTCGACCAACCCAATGTCAACTCGAACAATCCAAAAGTCAACTCGGTACGCCAATTGTCAGCTATAACCATCCAAATGTCAACTCGGTACGCCCAATGTCAACTCGGTACGCCCAATGTCAACTCGGCCAGCCCAATGTCAACTCGGCCAGCCCAATGTCAACTCGGCCAGCCCAAAGTCAACTCGGCCAGCCCAATGTCAACTCGGTACGCTTAGTGTCAGCTATAACCATCCAAATGTCAACTCGGCCAGCCAAATGTCAACTCGAACAATCCAAATGTGAACTCGAACAATCCATAGGTCAACTCGGTACGCCAAGTGTCAGCTATAACCATCCAAATGTCAACTCGGCCATCCCAATGTCAACTCGAACAATCCAAATGTCAACTCGGCCAGCCCAATGTCAACTCGGCAAGCTTGATGTCAACTCTAACCATCCGAACGTCAACTCGGCCAGCCCAATGTCAACTCGAACAATCCAAATGTCAACTCGGCCAGCCCAATGTCAACTCGAACAATCCAAATGTCAACTCGAACAATCCAAAAGTCAACTCGGTACGCCAAGTGTCAGCTATAACCATCCAAATGTCAACTCGGTACGCCCAATGTCAACTCGGTACGCCCAATGTCAACTCGGCCAGCCCAATGTCCACTCGGCCAGCCCAATGTCAACTCGGCCAGCCCAATGTCAACTCGGTATGCTTAGTGTCAGCTATAACCATCCAAATGTCAACTCGGCCAGCCAAATGTCAACTCGAACAATCCAAATGTCAACTCGGCCAGCCCAATGTCAACTCGAACAATCCAAATGTCAACTCGGCCAGCCCAATGTCAACTCAAACAATCCAAATGTCAACTCGGCCAGCCCAATGTCAACTCGACCAACCCAATGTCAACTCGAACAATCCAAAAGTCAACTCGGTACGCCAAGTGTCAGCTATAAACCATCCAATTGTCAACTCGGCCAGCCAAATGTCAACTCGAACAATCCAAATGTCCACTCTGCCAGCCCAATGTCAACTCGAACAATCCAAATGTCAACTCGAACAATCCAAAAGTCAACTCGGTACGCCAAGTGTCAGCTATAACCATCCAAATGTCAACTCGGTACGCCCAATGTCAACTCGGTACGCCCAATGTCAACTCGGCCAGCCCAATGTCCACTCAGCCAGCCCAATGTCAACTCGGCCAGCCCAATGTCAACTCGGTATGCTTAGTGTCAGCTATAACCATCCAAATGTCAACTCGGCCAGCCAAATGTCAACTCGAACAATCCAAATGTCAACTCGGCCAGCCCAATGTCAACTCGAACAATCCAAATGTCAACTCGGCCAGCCCAATGTCAACTCAAACAATCCAAATGTCAACTCGGCCAGCCCAATGTCAACTCGACCAACCCAATGTCAACTCGAACAATCCAAAAGTCAACTCGGTACGCCAAGTGTCAGCTATAAACCATCCAATTGTCAACTCGGCCAGCCAAATGTCAACTCGAACAATCCAAATGTCAACTCGAACAATCCAAATGTCCACTCTGCCAGCCCAATGTCAACTCGAACAATCCAAATGTCCACTCTGCCAGCCCAATGTCAACTCGAACAATCCAAATGTCCACTCTGCCAGCCCAATGTCAACTCCGCAAGCCTGATGTCAACTCTAACCATCCGAACGTCAACTCGGCCAGCCCAATGTGAACTCGAACAATCCAAATGTCAACTCGGCCAGCCCAATGTCAACTCGAACAATCAAAATGTGAACTCGGCCAGCCCAATGTCAATTCGACCAACCCAATGTGAACTCGAACAATCCAAATGTGAACTCGACCAGCCAAATGTCAACTCGACCAGCCCAATGTCAACTCGGGCAGCCCAATGTCAACTCGGCTAATCCATTGTCAACTCGGCTAGCCTGATGTCAACTCTAACCACCCAAACGTCAACTCGGCCAGCCGAATGTCAACTCGAACAATCCAAATGTCAATTGAGCCTGTCCAATATCAACTCGGTACTACCGATGTCAACTCGGTACGCCCAATGTCAACTCGGACAGCCTAATGTCAACTAGGCCAGCCCAATGTCAACTCGGTCATCCCAATGTCAACTCGA
Organism: Sinella curviseta; assembly: GCA_004115045.4. Classification (NCBI taxonomy): domain Eukaryota; kingdom Metazoa; phylum Arthropoda; class Collembola; order Entomobryomorpha; family Entomobryidae; genus Sinella; species Sinella curviseta. Next base: position 40,536,898 of record CM023202.3, on the reverse strand, counting down.
ACAATCCAAATGTCAACTTGGTACGATTAGTGTCAGCTATAACCATCCAAATGTCAACTCGGCCAGCCAAATGTCAACTCGAACAATCCAAATGTCAACTCGAACAATCCATAAGTCAACTCGGTACGCCAAGTGTCAGCTATAACCATCCAAATGTCAACTCGGCCAGCCCAATGTCAACTCGAACAATCCAAATGTCAACTCGGCCAGCCTGATGTCCACTCGGCCATCCCAATGTCAACTCGAACAAAATGTTTCAAAATTATGCAATAGTACACTAGTAAATACTTGTTTTCGCAAAAAATAATTTTGCAAAATTACGCAATGGTACATTAGTAAATACTTGTTTTTGCAAAAAATAATGTTTCAAAATTACGCAATGGTACATTAGTAAATACTTGTTTTTGCAAAAAATATTGTTTCAAAATGTTTTTGCAAAAAATCATGTTTCAAAATTATGCAATAGTACATTAGTAAGTACTTGTTTTTGCAAAAAATAAGTTTTTGCAAAAAATAATGTTTCAAAATTATGCAATGGTACATTAGTAAATACTTGTTTTTGCAAAAAATCATGTTTCAAAATTATGCAATGGTACATTAGTAAGTACTTGTTTTTGCAAAAAATAAGTTTTTGCAAAAAATAATGTTTCAAAATTACGCAATGGTACATTAGTAAATTCTTGTTTTGCAAAAAAATAATTGTTTCAAAATTACGCTATAGTTCATTAGTAAATACTTGTTTTTGCAAAAAATCATGTTTCAAAATTATGCAATAGTACATTAGTAAATACTTGTTTTCGCAAAAAATAATGTTTCAAAATTATGCAATGGTACATTAGTAAATACTTGTTTTTGCAAAAAATAATGTTTCAAAATTACGCAATGGTACATTAGTAAATACTTGTTTTTGCAAAAAAATGATGTTTCAAAATTACGCAATGGTACATTAGTAAATACTTGTTTTTGCAAAAAATAATGTTTCAAAATTATGCAATGGTACATTAGTAAATACTTGTTTTTGCAAAAAATCATGTTTCAAAATTATGCAATGGTACATTAGTAAATACTTGTTTTTGCAAAAAATAAGTTTTTGCAAAAAATAATGTTGCAAAATTACGCAATGGTACATTAGTAAATACTTGTTTTTGCAAAAAAAAAATTGTTTCAAAATTACGCTATAGTACATTAGTAAGTACTTGTTTTTGCAAAAAATAATGTTTCAAAATTATGCAATGGTACATTAGTAAATACTTGTTTTTGCAAAAAATAATGTTTCAAAATTACGCAATGGTACATTAGTAAATACTTGTTTTTGCAAAAAACAATGTTTCAAAATGTTTTTGCAAAAATCATGTTTCAAAATTATGCAATAGTACACTAGTAAATACTTGTTTTCGCAAAAAATAATTTTGCAAAATTACGCAATGGTACATTAGTAAATACTTGTTTTTGCAAAAAATAATGTTTCAAAATTACGCAATGGTACATTAGTAAATTCTTGTTTTGCAAAAAATAATGTTTCAAAATTGTGCAATAGTACATTAGTAAATTCTTGTTTTGCAAAAAATAATGTTTCAAAATTGTGCAATAGTACATTAGTAAGTACTTGTTTTAATGTTTCAAAATGTTTTTGCAAAAAATTATGTTTCAAAATTATGCAATAGTACACTAGTAAATACTTGTTTTCGCAAAAAATAATGTTGCAAAATTACGCAATGGTACATTAGTAAATACTTGTTTTTGCAAAAAATCATGTTTCAAAATTATGCAATAGTACATTAGTAAGTACTTGTTTTTGCAAAAATAAGTTTTTGCAAAAAATAATGTTTCAAAATTATGCAATGGTACATTAGTAAATACTTGTTTTGCAAAAAATCATGTTTCAAAATTACGCAATAGTACATTAGTAAATACTTGTTTTTGCAAAAAATGTTTCAAAATTAGCAATGGTACATAGTAAATACTTGTTTTGCAAAAAATAATGTTTCAAAATTATGCAATAGTACATTAGTAAATACTTGTTTTGCAAAAAAATTTTTGCAAAAAATAATGTTTCAAAATTACGCAATGGTACATTAGTAATTCTTGTTTTGCAAAAAATAATGTTTCAAAATTACGCAATGGTACATTAGTAAATTCTTGTTTTGCAAAAAAACAATTGTTTCAAAATTACGCTATAGTTCATTAGTAAATACTTGTTTTTGCAAAAAATCATGTTTCAAAATTATGCAATAGTACATTAGTAAATACTTGTTTTTGCAAAAAATCATGTTTCAAAATTATGCAATGGTACATTAGTAAATACTTGTTTTTGCAAAAAATAATGTTTCAAAATTACGCAATGGTACATTAGTAAATACTTGTTTTTGCAAAAAATAATGTTTCAAAATTATGCAATAGTACATTAGTAAGTACTTGTTTTTGCAAAAAATAAGTTTTTGCAAAAAATAATGTTTCAAAATTATGCAATGGTACATTAGTAAATACTTGTTTTGCAAAAAATAATGTTTCAAAATTATGCAATAGTACATTAGTAAGTACTTGTTTTAATGTTTCAAAATGTTTTTGCAAAAAATTATGTTTCAAAATTATGCAATAGTACACTAGTAAATACTTGTTTTCGCAAAAAATAATGTTGCAAAATTACGCAATGGTACATTAGTAAATACTTGTTTTTGCAAAAAATAAGTTTTTGCAAAAAATAATGTTTCAAAATTATGCAATAGTACATTAGTAAGTACTTGTTTTTGCAAAAAATAAGTTTTTGCAAAAAATAATGTTTCAAAATTACGCAATGGTACATTAGTAAATTCTTGTTTTGCAAAAAAACAATTGTTTCAAAATTACGCTATAGTTCATTAGTAAATACTTGTTTTTGCAAAAAATCATGTTTCAAAATTATGCAATAGTACATTAGTAAATACTTGTTTTTGCAAAAAATGTTTCAAAATTAGGCAATGGTACATTAGTAAATACTTGTTTTTGCAAAAAATAATGTTTCAAAATTATGCAATAGTACATTAGTAAATACTTGTTTTGCAAAAAAAGTTTTTGCAAAAAATAATGTTTCAAAATTACGCAATGGTACATTAGTAAATACTTGTTTTTGCAAAAAATAATGTTTCAAAATTACGCAATGGTACATTAGTAAATACTTGTTTTTCAAAAAATCATGTTTCAAAATTACGCAATGGTACATTAGTAAATACTTGTTTTTGCAAAAAATAATGTTTCAAAATTACGCAATAGTACATTAGTAAATACTTGTTTTTGCAAAAAATCATGTTTCAAAATTATGCAATGGTACATTAGTAAATACTTGTTTTTGCAAAAAATAATGTTTCAAAATTACGCAATGGTACATTAGTAAATACTTGTTTTTGCAAAAAATAATGTTTCAAAATTATGCAATAGTACATTAGTAAGTACTTGTTTTAATGTTTCAAAATGTTTTTGCAAAAAATCATGTTTCAAAATTATGCAATAGTACATTAGTAAATACTTGTTTTTGCAAAAAATCATGTTTCAAAATTATGCAATAGTACATTAGTAAATACTTGTTTTTGCAAAAAATGTTTCAAAATTAGGCAATGGTACATTAGTAAATACTTGTTTTTGCAAAAAATCATGTTTCAAAATTATGCAATAGTACATTAGTAAATACTTGTTTTTGCAAAAAATAAGTTTTTGCAAAAAATAATGTTTCAAAATTATGCAATGGTACATTAGTAAATACTTGTTTTTGCAAAAAATAATGTTTCAAAATTACGCAATGGTACATTAGTAAATACTTGTTTTTGCAAAAAATAATGTTTCAAAATTACGCAATGGTACATTAGTAAATACTTGTTTTTGCAAAAAATCATGTTTCAAAATTATGCAATAGTACAATAGTAAATACTTGTTTTCGCAAAAATAAGTTTTTTCAAAAAATAATGTTTCAAAATTATGCAATAGTACACTAGTAAATACTTGTTTTCGCAAAAAATAATGTTGCAAAATTACGCAATGGTACATTAGTAAATACTTGTTTTTGCAAAAAATCATGTTTCAAAATTATGCAATAGTACATTAGTAAGTACTTGTTTTTGCAAAAAATAATGTTTAAAAATTATGCAATGGTACATTAGTAAATACTTGTTTTTGCAAAAAATAATGTTTCAAAATTATGCAATAGTACATTAGTAAGTACTTGTTTTAATGTTTCAAAATGTTTTTGCAAAAAATCATGTTTCAAAATTATGCAATAGTACACTAGTAAATACTTGTTTTCGCAGAAAATAATGTTGCAAAATTACGCAATGGTACATTAGTAAATACTTGTTTTTGCAAAAAATCATGTTTCAAAATTATGCAATAGTACATTAGTAAATACTTGTTTTTGCAAAAAATAAGTTTTTGCAAAAAATAATGTTTCAAAATTATGCAATAGTACATTAGTAAGTACTTGTTTTTGCAAAAAATAAGTTTTTGCAAAAAATAAGTTTTTGCAAAAAATAATGTTTCAAAATTACGCAATGGTACATTAGTAAATACTTGTTTTTGCAAAAAATCATGTTTCAAAATTATGCAATAGTACATTAGTAAGTACTTGTTTTTGCAAAAAATAAGTTTTTGCAAAAAATAATGTTTCAAAATTATGCAATGGTACATTAGTAAATTCTTGTTTTGCAAAAAAACAATAGTATCAAAATAACCCTAAAGTACATTAGTAAATACTTGTTTTTGCAAAAAATCAGGTTTCAAAATTATGCAATAGTACATTAGTAAATACTTGTTTTTGCAAAAAATAATGTTTCAAAATTATGCAATGGTACATTAGTAAATACTTGTTTTTGCAAAAAATCATGTTTCAAAATTATGCAATAGTACATTAGTAAATACTTGTTTTGCAAAAAATAAGTTTTTGCAAAAAATAATGTTTCAAAATTATGCAATGGTACATTAGTAAATACTTGTTTTGCAAAAAATAATGTTTCAAAATTACGCAATGTACATTAGTAAATACTTGTTTTGCAAAAAATAATGTTTCAAAATTATGCAATGGTACATTAGTAAATACTTGTTTTTGGAAAAAATCATGTTTCAAAATTATGCAATAGTACATTAGTAAGTACTTGTTTTTAAATAATGTTTCAAAATTACGCAATGGTACATTAGTAAATTCTTGTTTTGCAAAAAAACAATTGTTTCAAAATTACGCTATAGTTCATTAGTAAATACTTGTTTTTGCAAAAAATCATGTTTCAAAATTACGCAATGGTACATTAGTAAATACTTGTTTTTGCAAAAAATAATGTTTCAAAATTATGCAATGGTACATTAGTAAATACTTGTTTTTGCAAAAAATAATGTTTCAAAATTATGCAATGGTACATTAGTAAATACTTGTTTTGCAAAAAATAATGTTTCAAAATTACGCAATGGTACATTAGTAAATACTTGTTTTTGCAAAAAATCATGTTTCAAAATTATGCAATAGTACATTAGTAAGTACTTGTTTTAGCAAAAAATAGTTTTTGCAAAAAATAATGTTTCAAAATTATGCAATGGTACATTAGTAAATACTTGTTTTTGCAAAAAATCATGTTTCAAAATTATGCAATAGTACACTAGTAAATACTTGTTTTCGCAAAAAATCATGTTTCAAAATTATGCAATGGTACATTAGTAAATACTTGTTTTTGCAAAAAATAATGTTTCAAAATTACGCTATAGTTCATTAGTAAATACTTGTTTTTGCAAAAAATCATGTTTCAAAATTATGGAATAGTACATTAGTAAATACTTGTTTTTGCAAAAAATGTTTCAAAATTAGGCAATGGTACATTAGTAAATACTTGTTTTTGCAAAAAATAATGTTTCAAAATTATGCAATAGTACATTAGTAAGTACTTGTTTTAATGTTTCAAAATGTTTTTGCAAAAAATCATGTTTCAAAATTATGCAATAGTACACTAGTAAATACTTGTTTTCGCAGAAAATAATGTTGCAAAATTACGCAATGGTACATTAGTAAATACTTGTTTTTGCAAAAAATCATGTTTCAAAATTATGCAATAGTACATTAGTAAGTACTTGTTTTTGCAAAAAATAAGTTTTTGCAAAAAATAATGTTTCAAAATTATGCAATGGTACATTAGTAAATACTTGTTTTTGCAAAAAATCATGTTTCAAAATTATGGAATAGTACATTAGTAAATACTTGTTTTTGCAAAAAATGTTTCAAAATTAGGCAATGGTACATTAGTAAATACTTGTTTTTGCAAAAAATAATGTTTTAAAATTATGCAATAGTACATTAGTAAATACTTGTTTTGGCAAAAAATAAGTTTTTGCAAAAAATAATGTTTCAAAATTACGCAATGGTACATTAGTAATTACTTGTTTTTGCAAAAAATAATGTTTCAAAATTACGCAATGGTACATTAGTAAATTCTTGTTTTGCAAAAAAACAATTGTTTCAAAATTACGCTATAGTTCATTAGTAAATACTTGTTTTTGCAAAAAATCATGTTTCAAAATTATGCAATAGTACATTAGTAAATACTTGTTTTTGCAAAAAATAAGTTTTTGCAAAAAATAATGTTTCAAAATTATGCAATGGTACATTAGTAAATACTTGTTTTTGCAAAAAATAATGTTTCAAAATTACGCAATGGTACATTAGTAAATACTTGTTTTTGCAAAAAATAATGTTTCAAAATTATGCAATAGTACATTAGTAAGTACTTGTTTTTGCAAAAAATAAGTTTTTGCAAAAAATAATGTTTAAAAATTATGCAATGGTACATTAGTAAATACTTGTTTTTGCAAAAAATAATGTTTCAAAATTATGCAATAGTACATTAGTAAGTACTTGTTTTAATGTTTCAAAATGTTTTTGCAAAAAATCATGTTTCAAAATTATGCAATAGTACACTAGTAAATACTTGTTTTCGCAAAAAATAATGTTGCAAAATTACGCAATGGTACATTAGTAAATACTTGTTTTTGCAAAAAATCATGTTTCAAAATTATGCAATAGTACATTAGTAAGTACTTGTTTTTGCAAAAAATAAGTTTTTGCAAAAAATAATGTTTCAAAATTATGCAATGGTACATTAGTAAATACTTGTTTTTGCAAAAAATCATGTTTCAAAATTATGCAATAGTACATTAGTAAGTACTTGTTTTTGCAAAAAATAAGTTTTTGCAAAAAATAATGTTTCAAAATTACGCAATGGTACATTAGTAAATTCTTGTTTTGCAAAAAAACAATTGTTTCAAAATTACGCTATAGTTCATTAGTAAATACTTGTTTTTGCAAAAAATCATGTTTCAAAATTATGGAATAGTACATTAGTAAATACTTGTTTTTGCAAAAAATGTTTCAAAATTAGGCAATGGTACATTAGTAAATACTTGTTTTTGCAAAAAATAATGTTTTAAAATTATGCAATAGTACATTAGTAAATACTTGTTTTGGCAAAAAATAAGTTTTTGCAAAAAATAATGTTTCAAAATTACGCAATGGTACATTAGTAATTACTTGTTTTTGCAAAAAATAATGTTTCAAAATTACGCAATGGTACATTAGTAAATTCTTGTTTTGCAAAAAAACAATTGTTTCAAAATTACGCTATAGTTCATTAGTAAATACTTGTTTTTGCAAAAAATCATGTTTCAAAATTATGCAATAGTACATTAGTAAATACTTGTTTTTGCAAAAAATAAGTTTTTGCAAAAAATAATGTTTCAAAATTATGCAATGGTACATTAGTAAATACTTGTTTTTGCAAAAAATAATGTTTCAAAATTACGCAATGGTACATTAGTAAATACTTGTTTTTGCAAAAAATAATGTTTCAAAATTATGCAATAGTACATTAGTAAGTACTTGTTTTAATGTTTCAAAATGTTTTTGCAAAAAATCATGTTTCAAAATTATGCAATAGTGCACTAGTAAATACTTGTTTTCGCAAAAAATAATGTTTCAAAATTACGCAATGGTACATTAGTAAATTCTTGTTTTGCAAAAAAACAATTGTTTCAAAATTACGCTATAGTTCATTAGTAAATACTTGTTTTTGCAAAAAATCATGTTTCAAAATTATGCAATAGTACATTAGTAAATACTTGTTTTCGCAAAAAAGTTTTTGCAAAAAATAATGTTTCAAAATTATGCAATGGTACATTAGTAAATACTTGTTTTTGCAAAAAATAATGTTTCAAAATTATGCAATGGTACATTAGTAAATACTTGTTTTTGCAAAAAATAATGTTTCAAAATTACGCAATGGTACATTAGTAAATACTTGTTTTTGCAAAAAATAATGTTTCAAAATTATGCAATAGTACATTAGTAAGTACTTGTTTTAATGTTTCAAAATGTTTTTGCAAAAAATCATGTTTCAAAATTATGCAATAGTACACTAGTAAATACTTGTTTTCGCAAAAAATAATGTTGCAAAATTACGCAATGGTACATTAGTAAATACTTGTTTTTGCAAAAAATCATGTTTCAAAATTATGCAATAGTACATTAGTAAGTACTTGTTTTTGCAAAAAATAATGTTTAAAAATTATGCAATGGTACATTAGTAAATACTTGTTTTTGCAAAAAATAATGTTTCAAAATTATGCAATAGTACATTAGTAAATACTTGTTTTTGCAAAAAAATGTTTCAAAATGTTTTTGCAAAAATCATGTTTCAAAATTATGCAATAGTACACTAGTAAATACTTGTTTTCGCAAAAAATAATTTTGCAAAATTACGCAATGGTACATTAGTAAATACTTGTTTTTGCAAAAAATAATGTTTCAAAATTACGCAATGGTACATTAGTAAATACTTGTTTTTGCAAAAAATAATGTTTCAAAATGTTTTTGCAAAATATCATGTTTCAAAATTATGCAATAGTACATTAGTAAGTACTTGTTTTTGCAAAAAATAAGTTTTTGCAAAAAAAATTTTTGCAAAATAATGTTTCAAAATTATGCAATGGTACATTAGTAAATACTTGTTTTTGGAAAAAATCATGTTTCAAAATTATGCAATAGTACATTAGTAAGTACTTGTTTTTCAATAATGTTTCAAAATTACGCAATGGTACATTAGTAAATTCTTGTTTTGCAAAAAATAATGTTTTAAAATTATGCAATAGTACATTAGTAAATACTTGTTTTGGCAAAAAATAATGTTTCAAAATTACGCAATGGTACATTAGTAAATCTTGTTTTGCAAAAATAATGTTTCAAAATTACGCTATAGTTCATTAGTAAATACTTGTTTTTGCAAAAAATCATGTTTCAAAATTACGCAATGGTACATTAGTAAATACTTGTTTTTGCAAAAAATAATGTTTCAAAATTATGCAATGGTACATTAGTAAATACTTGTTTTTGCAAAAAATCATGTTTCAAAATTATGCAATAGTACATTAGTAAGTACTTGTTTTTGCAAAAAATAAGTTTTTGCAAAAAATAATGTTTCAAAATTACGCAATGGTACATTAGTAAGTACTTGTTTTTGCAAAAAATAAGTTTTTGCAAAAAATAAGTTTTTGCAAAAAATAATGTTTCAAAATTATGCAATGGTACATTAGTAAATACTTGTTTTTGCAAAAAATAATGTTTCAAAATTATGCAATAGTACATTAGTAAGTACTTGTTTTTGCAAAAAATAAGTTTTTGCAAAAAATAATGTTTCAAAATTACGCAATGGTACATTAGTAAATTCTTGTTTTGCAAAAAAACAATTGTTTCAAAATTACGCTATAGTTCATTAGTAAATACTTGTTTTTGCAAAAAATCATGTTTCAAAATTACGCAATGGTACATTAGTAAATACTTGTTTTTGCAAAAAATAATGTTTCAAAATTATGCAATGGTACATTAGTAAATACTTGTTTTTGCAAAAAATCATGTTTCAAAATTATGCAATAGTACACTAGTAAATACTTGTTTTCGCAAAAAATAATGTTGCAAAATTACGCAATGGTACATTAGTAAATACTTGTTTTTGCAAAAAATCATGTTTCAAAATTATGCAATAGTACATTAGTAAGTACTTGTTTTTGCAAAAAATAAGTTTTTGCAAAAAATAATGTTTCAAAATTATGCAATGGTACATTAGTAAATACTTGTTTTTGCAAAAAATCATGTTTCAAAATTATGCAATAGTACATTAGTAAGTACTTGTTTTTGCAAAAAATAAGTTTTTGCAAAAAATAATGTTTCAAAATTACGCAATGGTACATTAGTAAATTCTTGTTTTGCAAAAAAACAATTGTTTCAAAATTACGCTATAGTTCATTAGTAAATACTTGTTTTTGCAAAAAATCATGTTTCAAAATTATGGAATAGTACATTAGTAAATACTTGTTTTTGCAAAAAATGTTTCAAAATTAGGCAATGGTACATTAGTAAATACTTGTTTTTGCAAAAAATAATGTTTTAAAATTATGCAATAGTACATTAGTAAATACTTGTTTTGGCAAAAAATAAGTTTTTGCAAAAAATAATGTTTCAAAATTACGCAATGGTACATTAGTAATTACTTGTTTTTGCAAAAAATAATGTTTCAAAATTACGCAATGGTACATTAGTAAATTCTTGTTTTGCAAAAAATAATTGTTTCAAAATTACGCTATAGTTCATTAGTAAATACTTGTTTTTGCAAAAAATCATGTTTCAAAATTATGCAATAGTACATTAGTAAATACTTGTTTTTGCAAAAAATAAGTTTTTGCAAAAAATAATGTTTCAAAATTATGCAATGGTACATTAGTAAATACTTGTTTTTGCAAAAAATAATGTTTCAAAATTACGCAATGGTACATTAGTAAATACTTGTTTTTGCAAAAAATAATGTTTCAAAATTATGCAATAGTACATTAGTAAGTACTTGTTTTAATGTTTCAAAATGTTTTTGCAAAAAATCATGTTTCAAAATTATGCAATAGTGCACTAGTAAATACTTGTTTTCGCAAAAAATAATGTTTCAAAATTACGCAATGGTACATTAGTAAATTCTTGTTTTGCAAAAAAACAATTGTTTCAAAATTACGCTATAGTTCATTAGTAAATACTTGTTTTTGCAAAAAATCATGTTTCAAAATTATGCAATAGTACATTAGTAAATACTTGTTTTTGCAAAAAATAAGTTTTTGCAAAAAATAATGTTTCAAAATTATGCAATGGTACATTAGTAAATACTTGTTTTTGCAAAAAATAATGTTTCAAAATTACGCAATGGTACATTAGTAAATACTTGTTTTTGCAAAAAAATGATGTTTCAAAATTACGCAATGGTACATTAGTAAATACTTGTTTTTGCAAAAAATAATGTTTCAAAATTATGCAATAGTACATTAGTAAGTACTTGTTTTAATGTTTCAAAATGTTTTTGCAAAAAATCATGTTTCAAAATTATGCAATAGTACACTAGTAAATACTTGTTTTCGCAAAAAATAATGTTGCAAAATTACGCAATGGTACATTAGTAAATACTTGTTTTTGCAAAAAATCATGTTTCAAAATTATGCAATAGTACATTAGTAAGTACTTGTTTTTGCAAAAAATAATGTTTCAAAATTATGCAATGGTACATTAGTAAATACTTGTTTTTGCAAAAAATAATGTTTCAAAATTACGCAATGGTACATTAGTAAATACTTGTTTTTGCAAAAAACAATGTTTCAAAATGTTTTTGCAAAAATCATGTTTCAAAATTATGCAATAGTACACTAGTAAATACTTGTTTTCGCAAAAAATAATTTTGCAAAATTACGCAATGGTACATTAGTAAATACTTGTTTTTGCAAAAAATAATGTTTCAAAATTACGCAATGGTACATTAGTAAATACTTGTTTTTGCAAAAAATAATGTTTCAAAATGTTTTTGCAAAATATCATGTTTCAAAATTATGCAATAGTACATTAGTAAGTACTTGTTTTTGCAAAAAATAAGTTTTTGCAAAAAATAAGTTTTTGCAAAAAATAATGTTTCAAAATTATGCAATGGTACATTAGTAAATACTTGTTTTTGCAAAAAATCATGTTTCAAAATTATGCAATAGTACATTAGTAAGTACTTGTTTTTGCAAAAAATAAGTTTTTGCAAAAAATAATGTTTCAAAATTACGCAATGGTACATTAGTAAATACTTGTTTTGCAAAAAACAATGTTTCAAAATTACGCTATAGTTCATTAGTAAATACTTGTTTTTGCAAAAAATCATGTTTCAAAATTACGCAATGGTACATTAGTAAATACTTGTTTTTGCAAAAAATAATGTTTCAAAATTATGCAATGGTACATTAGTAAATACTTGTTTTTGCAAAAAATCATGTTTCAAAATTATGCAATAGTACATTAGTAAGTACTTGTTTTTGCAAAAAATAAGTTTTTGCAAAAAATAATGTTTCAAAATTACGCAATGGTACATTAGTAAATTCTTGTTTTGCAAAAAAACAATTGTTTCAAAATTACGCTATAGTTCATTAGTAAATACTTGTTTTTGCAAAAAATCATGTTTCAAAATTATGCAATAGTACATTAGTAAATACTTGTTTTTGCAAAAAATAAGTTTTTGCAAAAAATAATGTTTCAAAATTATGCAATGGTACATTAGTAAATACTTGTTTTTGCAAAAAATAATGTTTCAAAATTACGCAATGGTACATTAGTAAATACTTGTTTTTGCAAAAAAATGATGTTTCAAAATTACGCAATGGTACATTAGTAAATACTTGTTTTTGCAAAAAATAATGTTTCAAAATTATGCAATAGTACATTAGTAAGTACTTGTTTTAATGTTTCAAAATGTTTTTGCAAAAAATCATGTTTCAAAATTATGCAATAGTACACTAGTAAATACTTGTTTTCGCAAAAAATAATGTTGCAAAATTACGCAATGGTACATTAGTAAATACTTGTTTTTGCAAAAAATCATGTTTCAAAATTATGCAATAGTACATTAGTAAGTACTTGTTTTTGCAAAAAATAATGTTTCAAAATTATGCAATGGTACATTAGTAAATACTTGTTTTTGCAAAAAATAATGTTTCAAAATTACGCAATGGTACATTAGTAAATACTTGTTTTTGCAAAAAACAATGTTTCAAAATGTTTTTGCAAAAATCATGTTTCAAAATTATGCAATAGTACACTAGTAAATACTTGTTTTTGCAAAAAATAATTTTGCAAAATTACGCAATGGTACATTAGTAAATACTTGTTTTTGCAAAAAATAATGTTTCAAAATTACGCAATGGTACATTAGTAAATTCTTGTTTTGCAAAAAAACAATTGTTTCAAAATTACGCTATAGTTCATTAGTAAATACTTGTTTTTGCAAAAAATCATGTTTCAAAATTATGCAATAGTACATTAGTAAATACTTGTTTTTGCAAAAAATAAGTTTTTGCAAAAAATAATGTTTCAAAATTATGCAATGGTACATTAGTAAATACTTGTTTTTGCAAAAAATAATGTTTCAAAATTACGCAATGGTACATTAGTAAATACTTGTTTTTGCAAAAAAATGATGTTTCAAAATTACGCAATGGTACATTAGTAAATACTTGTTTTTGCAAAAAATAATGTTTCAAAATTATGCAATAGTACATTAGTAAGTACTTGTTTTAATGTTTCAAAATGTTTTTGCAAAAAATCATGTTTCAAAATTATGCAATAGTACACTAGTAAATACTTGTTTTCGCAAAAAATAATGTTGCAAAATTACGCAATGGTACATTAGTAAATACTTGTTTTTGCAAAAAATCATGTTTCAAAATTATGCAATAGTACATTAGTAAGTACTTGTTTTTGCAAAAAATAATGTTTCAAAATTATGCAATGGTACATTAGTAAATACTTGTTTTTGCAAAAAATAATGTTTCAAAATTACGCAATGGTACATTAGTAAATACTTGTTTTTGCAAAAAACAATGTTTCAAAATGTTTTTGCAAAAATCATGTTTCAAAATTATGCAATAGTACACTAGTAAATACTTGTTTTTGCAAAAAATAATTTTGCAAAATTACGCAATGGTACATTAGTAAATACTTGTTTTTGCAAAAAATAATGTTTCAAAATTACGCAATGGTACATTAGTAAATACTTGTTTTTGCAAAAAATAATGTTTCAAAATGTTTTTGCAAAATATCATGTTTCAAAATTATGCAATAGTACATTAGTAAGTACTTGTTTTTGCAAAAAATAAGTTTTTGCAAAAAATAAGTTTTTGCAAAAAATAATGTTTCAAAATTATGCAATGGTACATTAGTAAATACTTGTTTTTGCAAAAAATCATGTTTCAAAATTATGCAATAGTACATTAGTAAGTACTTGTTTTTGCAAAAAATAAGTTTTTGCAAAAAATAATGTTTCAAAATTACGCAATGGTACATTAGTAAATTCTTGTTTTGCAAAAAAACAATTGTTTCAAAATTACGCTATAGTTCATTAGTAAATACTTGTTTTTGCAAAAAATCATGTTTCAAAATTACGCAATGGTACATTAGTAAATACTTGTTTTTGCAAAAAATAATGTTTCAAAATTATGCAATGGTACATTAGTAAATACTTGTTTTTGCAAAAAATCATGTTTCAAAATTATGCAATAGTACATTAGTAAGTACTTGTTTTTGCAAAAAATAAGTTTTTGCAAAAAATAATGTTTCAAAATTACGCAATGGTACATTAGTAAATTCTTGTTTTGCAAAAAAACAATTGTTTCAAAATTACGCTATAGTTCATTAGTAAATACTTGTTTTTGCAAAAAATCATGTTTCAAAATTACGCAATGGTACATTAGTAAATACTTGTTTTTGCAAAAAATAATGTTTCAAAATTATGCAATAGTACATTAGTAAGTACTTGTTTTAATGTTTCAAAATGTTTTTGCAAAAAATTATGTTTCAAAATTATGCAATAGTACACTAGTAAATACTTGTTTTCGCAAAAAATAATGTTGCAAAATTACGCAATGGTACATTAGTAAATACTTGTTTTTGCAAAAAAACATGTTTCAAAATTACGCTATAGTTCATTAGTAAATACTTGTTTTTGCAAAAAATCATGTTTCAAAATTATGCAATAGTACATTAGTAAATACTTGTTTTTGCAAAAAATAAGTTTTTGCAAAAAATAATGTTTCAAAATTACGCAATGGTACATTAGTAAATACTTGTTTTTGCAAAAAATAATGTTTCAAAATTACGCAATGGTACATTAGTAAATACTTGTTTTTGCAAAAAATGATGTTTCAAAATTATGCAATGGTACATTAGTAAATACTTGTTTTTGCAAAAAATAATGTTTCAAAATTACGCAATGGTACATTAGTAAATACTTGTTTTTGCAAAAAATGATGTTTCAAAATTACGCAATGGTACATTAGTAAATACTTGTTTTTGCAAAAAATAATGTTTCAAAATTATGCAATAGTACATTAGTAAGTACTTGTTTTAATGTTTCAAAATGTTTTTGCAAAAAATCATGTTTCAAAATTATGCAATAGTACACTAGTAAATACTTGTTTTCGCAAAAAATAATGTTGCAAAATTACGCAATGGTACATTAGTAAATACTTGTTTTTGCAAAAAATCATGTTTCAAAATTATGCAATAGTACATTAGTAAGTACTTGTTTTTGCAAAAAATAAGTTTTTGCAAAAAATAATGTTTCAAAATTATGCAATGGTACATTAGTAAATACTTGTTTTTGCAAAAAATCATGTTTCAAAATTATGCAATAGTACATTAGTAAGTACTTGTTTTTGCAAAAAATAAGTTTTTGCAAAAAATAATGTTTCAAAATTACGCAATGGTACATTAGTAAATTCTTGTTTTGCAAAAAAACAATTGTTTCAAAATTACGCTATAGTTCATTAGTAAATACTTGTTTTTGCAAAAAATCATGTTTCAAAATTATGGAATAGTACATTAGTAAATACTTGTTTTTGCAAAAAATGTTTCAAAATTAGGCAATGGTACATTAGTAAATACTTGTTTTTGCAAAAAATAATGTTTTAAAATTATGCAATAGTACATTAGTAAATACTTGTTTTGGCAAAAAATAAGTTTTTGCAAAAAATAATGTTTCAAAATTACGCAATGGTACATTAGTAAGTACTTGTTTTAATGTTTCAAAATGTTTTTGCAAAAAATCATGTTTCAAAATTATGCAATAGTACACTAGTAAATACTTGTTTTCGCAAAAAATAATGTTGCAAAATTATGCAATAGTACATTAGTAAGTACTTGTTTTAATGTTTCAAAATGTTTTTGCAAAAAATTATGTTTCAAAATTATGCAATAGTGCACTAGTAAATACTTGTTTTCGCAAAAAATAATGTTGCAAAATTACGCAATGGTACATTAGTAAATACTTGTTTTTGCAAAAAATCATGTTTCAAAATTATGCAATAGTACATTAGTAAGTACTTGTTTTAATGTTTCAAAATGTTTTTGCAAAAAATTATGTTTCAAAATTATGCAATAGTGCACTAGTAAATACTTGTTTTCGCAAAAAATAATGTTGCAAAATTACGCAATGGTACATTAGTAAATACTTGTTTTGCAAAAAAACAATTGTTTCAAAATTACGCTATAGTTCATTAGTAAATACTTGTTTTTGCAAAAAATCATGTTTCAAAATTATGCAATAGTACATTAGTAAATACTTGTTTTTGCAAAAAATAAGTTTTTGCAAAAAATAATGTTTCAAAATTACGCAATGGTACATTAGTAAATACTTGTTTTTGCAAAAAATAATGTTTCAAAATTACGCAATGGTACATTAGTAAATACTTGTTTTTGCAAAAAATGATGTTTCAAAATTATGCAATGGTACATTAGTAAATACTTGTTTTTGCAAAAAATAATGTTTCAAAATTACGCAATGGTACATTAGTAAATACTTGTTTTTGCAAAAAATGATGTTTCAAAATTACGCAATGGTACATTAGTAAATACTTGTTTTTGCAAAAAATAATGTTTCAAAATTATGCAATAGTACATTAGTAAGTACTTGTTTTAATGTTTCAAAATGTTTTTGCAAAAAATCATGTTTCAAAATTATGCAATAGTACACTAGTAAATACTTGTTTTCGCAAAAAATAATGTTGCAAAATTACGCAATGGTACATTAGTAAATACTTGTTTTTGCAAAAAATCATGTTTCAAAATTATGCAATAGTACATTAGTAAGTACTTGTTTTTGCAAAAAATAAGTTTTTGCAAAAAATAATGTTTCAAAATTATGCAATGGTACATTAGTAAATACTTGTTTTTGCAAAAAATCATGTTTCAAAATTATGCAATAGTACATTAGTAAGTACTTGTTTTTGCAAAAAATAAGTTTTTGCAAAAAATAATGTTTCAAAATTACGCAATGGTACATTAGTAAATTCTTGTTTTGCAAAAAAACAATTGTTTCAAAATTACGCTATAGTTCATTAGTAAATACTTGTTTTTGCAAAAAATCATGTTTCAAAATTATGGAATAGTACATTAGTAAATACTTGTTTTTGCAAAAAATGTTTCAAAATTAGGCAATGGTACATTAGTAAATACTTGTTTTTGCAAAAAATAATGTTTTAAAATTATGCAATAGTACATTAGTAAATACTTGTTTTGGCAAAAAATAAGTTTTTGCAAAAAATAATGTTTCAAAATTACGCAATGGTACATTAGTAAGTACTTGTTTTAATGTTTCAAAATGTTTTTGCAAAAAATCATGTTTCAAAATTATGCAATAGTACACTAGTAAATACTTGTTTTCGCAAAAAATAATGTTGCAAAATTATGCAATAGTACATTAGTAAGTACTTGTTTTAATGTTTCAAAATGTTTTTGCAAAAAATCATGTTTCAAAATTATGCAATAGTACACTATTAAATACTTGTTTTCGCAAAAAATAATGTTGCAAAATTACGCAATGGTACATTAGTAAATTCTTGTTTTGCAAAAAAACAATTGTTTCAAAATTACGCTATAGTTCATTAGTAAATACTTGTTTTTGCAAAAAATCATGTTTCAAAATTACGCAATGGTACATTAGTAAATACTTGTTTTTGCAAAAAATAATGTTTCAAAATTATGCAATGGTACATTAGTAAATACTTGTTTTTGCAAAAAATCATGTTTCAAAATTATGCAATAGTACATTAGTAAGTACTTGTTTTTGCAAAAAATAAGTTTTTGCAAAAAATAATGTTTCAAAATTACGCAATGGTACATTAGTAAATTCTTGTTTTGCAAAAAAACAATTGTTTCAAAATTACGCTATAGTTCATTAGTAAATACTTGTTTTTGCAAAAAATCATGTTTCAAAATTACGCAATGGTACATTAGTAAATACTTGTTTTTGCAAAAAATAATGTTTCAAAATTATGCAATAGTACATTAGTAAGTACTTGTTTTAATGTTTCAAAATGTTTTTGCAAAAAATTATGTTTCAAAATTATGCAATAGTGCACTAGTAAATACTTGTTTTCGCAAAAAATAATGTTGCAAAATTACGCAATGGTACATTAGTAAATACTTGTTTTGCAAAAAAACAATTGTTTCAAAATTACGCTATAGTTCATTAGTAAATACTTGTTTTTGCAAAAAATCATGTTTCAAAATTATGCAATAGTACATTAGTAAATACTTGTTTTTGCAAAAAATAAGTTTTTGCAAAAAATAATGTTTCAAAATTACGCAATGGTACATTAGTAAATACTTGTTTTTGCAAAAAATAATGTTTCAAAATTACGCAATGGTACATTAGTAAATACTTGTTTTTGCAAAAAATGATGTTTCAAAATTATGCAATGGTACATTAGTAAATACTTGTTTTTGCAAAAAATAATGTTTCAAAATTACGCAATGGTACATTAGTAAATACTTGTTTTTGCAAAAAATGATGTTTCAAAATTACGCAATGGTACATTAGTAAATACTTGTTTTTGCAAAAAATAGTGTTTCAAAATTATGCAATAGTACATTAGTAAGTACTTGTTTTAATGTTTCAAAATGTTTTTGCAAAAAATCATGTTTCAAAATTATGCAATAGTACACTAGTAAATACTTGTTTTCGCAAAAAATAATGTTGCAAAATTACGCTATGGTACATTAGTAAATACTTGTTTTTGCAAAAAATCATGTTTCAAAATTATGCAATAGTACATTAGTAAGTACTTGTTTTTGCAAAAAATAAGTTTTTGCAAAAAATAATGTTTCAAAATTATGCAATGGTACATTAGTAAATACTTGTTTTTGCAAAATATCATGTTTCAAAATTATGCAATAGTACATTAGTAAGTACTTGTTTTTGCAAAAAATAAGTTTTTGCAAAAAATAATGTTTCAAAATTACGCAATGGTACATTAGTAAATTCTTGTTTTGCAAAAAAACAATTGTTTCAAAATTACGCTATAGTTCATTAGTAAATACTTGTTTTTGCAAAAAATCATGTTTCAAAATTATGGAATAGTACATTAGTAAATACTTGTTTTTGCAAAAAATGTTTCAAAATTAGGCAATGGTACATTAGTAAATACTTGTTTTTGCAAAAAATAATGTTTTAAAATTATGCAATAGTACATTAGTAAATACTTGTTTTGGCAAAAAATAAGTTTTTGCAAAAAATAATGTTTCAAAATTACGCAATGGTACATTAGTAAGTACTTGTTTTAATGTTTCAAAATGTTTTTGCAAAAAATCATGTTTCAAAATTATGCAATAGTACACTAGTAAATACTTGTTTTCGCAAAAAATAATGTTGCAAAATTATGCAATAGTACATTAGTAAGTACTTGTTTTAATGTTTCAAAATGTTTTTGCAAAAAATCATGTTTCAAAATTATGCAATAGTACACTATTAAATACTTGTTTTCGCAAAAAATAATGTTGCAAAATTACGCAATGGTACATTAGTAAATACTTGTTTTTGCAAAATATCATGTTTCAAAATTATGCAATAGTACATTAGTAAGTACTTGTTTTTGCAAAAAATAAGTTTTTGCAAAAAATAATGTTTCAAAATTATGCAATGGTACATTAGTAAATACTTGTTTTTGCAAAAAATCATGTTTCAAAATTATGCAATAGTACATTAGTAAGTACTTGTTTTTGCAAAAAATAAGTTTTTGCAAAAAATAATGTTTCAAAATTACGCAATGGTACATTAGTAAATTCTTGTTTTGCAAAAAAACAATTGTTTCAAAATTACGCTATAGTTCATTAGTAAATACTTGTTTTTGCAAAAAATCATGTTTCAAAATTATGGAATAGTACATTAGTAAATACTTGTTTTTGCAAAAAATGTTTCAAAATTACGCAATGGTACATTAGTAAATACTTGTTTTTGCAAAAAATAATGTTTTAAAATTATGCAATAGTACATTAGTAAATACTTGTTTTGGCAAAAAATAAGTTTTTGCAAAAAATAATGTTTCAAAATTACGCAATGGTACATTAGTAATTACTTGTTTTTGCAAAAAATAATGTTTCAAAATTACGCAATGGTACATTAGTAAATTCTTGTTTTGCAAAAAAACAATTGTTTCAAAATTACGCTATAGTTCATTAGTAAATACTTGTTTTTGCAAAAAATCATGTTTCAAAATTATGGAATAGTACATTAGTAAATACTTGTTTTTGCAAAAAATGTTTCAAAATTAGGCAATGGTACATTAGTAAATACTTGTTTTTGCAAAAAATAATGTTTTAAAATTATGCAATAGTACATTAGTAAATACTTGTTTTGGCAAAAAATAAGTTTTTGCAAAAAATAATGTTTCAAAATTACGCAATGGTACATTAGTAATTACTTGTTTTTCCAAAAAATAATGTTTCAAAATTACGCAATGGTACATTAGTAAATTCTTGTTTTGCAAAAAAACAATTGTTTCAAAATTACGCTATAGTTCATTAGTAAATACTTGTTTTTGCAAAAAATCATGTTTCAAAATTATGCAATAGTACATTAGTAAATACTTGTTTTTGCAAAAAATGTTTCAAAATTAGGCAATGGTACATTAGTAAATACTTGTTTTTGCAAAAAATAATGTTTTAAAATTATGCAATAGTAGATTAGTAAATACTTGTTTTGGCAAAAAATAAGTTTTTGCAAAAAATAATGTTTCAAAATTACGCAATGGTACATTAGTAATTACTTGTTTTTGCAAAAGATAATGTTTCAAAATTACGCAATGGTACATTAGTAAATACTTGTTTTTTTGCAAAAAAACAATGTTACAAAATTACGCAATGGGTGTATAGTTTTGTATTAACCGTTTGATCTATCCATGGCACTAAAATGTTAACAATCATTACCAATCACGGCAAGATGCCTCAAACGGCAATCATGAACGATTACAATTTTCGGTGGCTTTTCAGAAGTTTTTAATTTTGACGTTAACCGCTGCTAGTTTGAACAGGTATATAGTTACATTTACTCAATATTTGGATACTATGTTGGTGGTGGACATACATTTCGAATATGTTTGAAACGTAAATTATGTGGGTATGACATTGTTTATAACACATTCCCTAGCCGTGATGCCACGTTAATTCGAACCATGTTTCCACGCGACGTCATGGATCTAGTTGCTGCAAAGTAGTTGCAACATATAATGAATGTGACGGTATTGACTATTACATTTTGCAGTGCTGACAAGATGGTGATTTTTCCATTTGCACTTGCAATTATTTCCACAATGAATACTAAAATTGACAGAAAAATACCACCGGGCAAAATAGCAAATACAATTGATATATTCTCACTTAGATTCGACGGAGTGAAGTCTGATATAAATGGAACATCTTCCAGACATCCCCGCAACTTGTGATATAGTTCCATTTATTTGTCGTGATATTCTACTAATCCTGACGTATACAATCCCTGAAACCTTTTTACGAACATTTCTGGAACCCATCCTTTCAAGTAATATCCAGTCACTCTTCGCGTCAGAGTGTCAGTCCCGAATGATAACGATTTTTTGAATCGCGTGCGATGATGTAAGGTGTAAAACTGTCGAAACTTGCAATAGTTTTCATTCCGATACGTGACAAGTGATAGGTTTTCCTTTCTGCATTCATACATTGTCACAAATCCTGTCAGCTGATCCCAGTCCAATTTTGTGGAGTTAAAGTCTTTGTGCCCTAAGGGATGGATTTTTGTGCGCGACATTAATGATTGTTCCCATCTACTTAGGACTTTGTAGATTAAACAGCCTCCATTTTGGTCGATTCTATATATATTGAATTCGACGTTGATAAAACTAAAAGTAATGACAATATTTACAATGTTTGGTTATTATGTTTACCTGATGTCCTGTTCCTGGCAGAGATCGAAGAATACTTCCGACACTAAGAATCTGTCGACCCTAAAATTCGGCACATGCTGGTACTCCGTCAGTACTGTACATGCTTTGTTATGACCCTCGGGATCAATCATTATTCGGTACATTGCATCCGTTTGGGAATCCAGGTACTCTGGACGTATCGTTGGCATTGAATAGAGTTTAAACGAATTATCAACAAGTTGTTTAAATGTTGTGTATGATATTGGCGCAATAGGTGATATTATATTTGTTATGTTATCGCCTTTATATGCGTTGGTAAGGATCACTGTCATTAGAAGCATTAGTCCTGCTGCGACTCTGATACTGAAGCGGTGCTTTGTCATCTCAAACTCCTTGTCGCTAAGGAAATCCTGATCCAGATTTGATATGGAAAGAAACACCAGTCGTCCAAAAAGGTTCAGACGGGACACGCCACTTGGACTATCCGTTTGCCGTTTGACTTTTACGAATTGTGTGATTATCACTGTAATCACTAGTGACGGTAGAACAATTCGAAATAGAACGATAGATCCCCAGGAGTACATGTCGTAGGATGATATGAGAGAGTAGAATGGTAATACACCACTTGACTGTCCACATGCAACGAAAGTTGAGTCCATGGAATAAATCGGGAATTGAGTAGGTCGATACGAATCAGTAGTTACCTCAACAAGTGATGGATACACCAAGGTTTCCAGTAAAGAATGCGGACATCCACAGCTCTGCATAGCGAATATGATGCAATGCATGCTCGCAATACCGTCTTTGACTGCCATGTACTGCTTTGCATTATAGTGATATGAAATCTTTGGAAATACATGTTCAAGCAGTCGTTGATCTGCAAGTGTCGATGAAAATTCTTTTCTCTCTTGAATAGATATATGCCTTTCGGTGATGACTTGGATTTCCGATAGGCCATTCTGAATTTCCTTTCTTCGAATTGAAAATCAAGATGAGGAAGAGTAAGCTTCAGAACAATGTTAGCAGAATTTTCTGTTACGCTCTCAATCAGCCGATGGAATTCAGACAAGGACTGCGGATATGTTTCCGCGTCATTCGGAGTCAGCGAGGATATAGATATGGGCTGTAGGGGAACGCATGCATGACAGTGATGACAGAATATTTTAATTTGTTGAATTACAATTCCATTTTCGGTGCTACCGGATATCCAGTGGAATAGCTCCCAGTTGGACGTGGCCTGCAGAACCGCACGTACCGCTGATGCATTGAATATTCCATTTAGCCATTCGGTTGTATTGTATGCTGGAATGTAGGATCGGTAACAAGAATATGGTACTTCCACCGCGTATGGAGAAGTGCTTGTGATACTTTCTCAGGCGAGAATACTCTCGATAGAACTGTGGACGAGCGGAAGGGCACGAAGAATTTGTTGGGTCGGAACAGGGTAATGAATTGACCATTACTAAAATCGAAGGAAGGATACAAGTCTATTCGAACCTCGCAATTCATTGGCTTCGTATTCAAAACCCAGTGTGGATCTGGAACTGAAAACAATCATAACAATTAGGTAGCATTAATACCTCGTCCTTGTAAATCGTGAATGTTTCTGCGTACTTATTGGTTAAGCGACGTTCGATTCCATACTTACCTGGCATTCCCGAATAATTATTTTCATCATGTGCATAATTGCTTGGCTTTGTAAGGATCCAAGGAACGCTAGGATTCTCAAAATCCATATTCTCATAATTTAGTATTTCAACAAAACACGAAATAAAAACCTGAAGGTCTTGATTTAGATTAATTAGGAATATTGGTGAGGACAAATGTGACGGCTTTGCTAGACTTAGACTTTGACTCAGATCATAATTTTGCGGCGGTGGAAATGCAGAGCTGGTTGTGGAAACCAACGCACATACCAGCAGCAATAATTTGAGAAACATGCTTAAATGTCCAATTATAATGCCACTGACTTCTATCATATGCGATATAAGATCAATTAGTTAGTTAGTAAGATAGCTTGTGCGTGCTCCCTAATGTTATGTGGTCGAGCACAAACGTCAGATTATAATACGATTGTGGTGGTTATAATCATACACATTTTTTATTTTAGATAACGCACTTATGATAATTGACATTTACCCGGATATAATATTAAAAGGCTGCCAGGGTGGATAAAAATATGTTGCGTGGCAGAATACACAACTTATTAAGTGCTGATATTACTATATTAAAGAACACGACACGCACGCACGTGCAGGGAATGAATTACGGGATAATTTTGATGAAATGTTATATCTTCCTCAACTACCATACCACATATACAACCATTTACAAGTGCTTTGTTTCAATAACGGATTTTTAATGTCGTAATTAGCTAATCGTGACCCCTTGAGTTTCTAGTTGATGAAGTAATTACATAAAGCTCTACATGATTAAGGTAGTAAATATTTTTGATTTCGGCGTATTATTTTAATCCACAATTAATTACTCATGAATGTGTCATATACCTTAATATGACTATATGTACAGTGTCACTTATTTCCGATACATAGTTTATATTTGAGAAAATCATTATGAATCTCTCAACAATTAGCTCAATATTGACGCGAATATTATATCCTTATAAACGCAATTCGTAAAATTGTGATGTGATAACGTTGTACAGTGAAATATTTTTCCCTCCCGCTTGAACCAAGCTTATTTGTTCATATGTATAATTGAACTATCCGGTTACGGGAATATCGGTTAACGACCAGTATTATTTGTTGCTCCTGTAGTGACAGCAATGTGCTGTGTGACTCCGAACAAATTCCCACCATGATATCGTACCATATTCCACAGCCTAGCACTTGCCACTAACCTCATTTTGGTACGAACGTACCATGTGGATACCTGCGAACTAGCGTATTCTAGGATTAAACTGGCATTAACAATAAATACTACAACAAGTGTCTTTGTGATATTTTCAAGAAGCAAAGCGATGAAACCACATAAAAGCATATATGTGAACAGAGCAAACAATCCCGATGCTTGTTGCATACTAATGGAATCTAACGTCTGATCATTATGATCAGCAACTAAGAATGGGTTAAGGATTGTCCGTGTGAAGTAATCGAATACATTAATTGTGCCTTTAGCGGCCCAGGTTGCATTTCTCTGGAGTTCTCGAAATATTTGTATATGTTTTGATAAAGCAATTGCAAAATTTAGCCTAGAATGAATTCCACTTTCTTCGAAGGCGCTGAAAAATTTCTGGAATTTAATTTGTGGATAATAGTTTGTCAATACTATCCACACATTAACATTTTTCAGAAATGTAGGGCCGTTTGCCTTTTTAATTATCTTCCTGTTTGCAAACGCGTTTAGCATGTTACTTAAAACTTGAAAATTATTGCCCTGTTCAACGACGTTGCTCATAATTGCAATTCTCCGATCTGTCGGACACGATCGATGTTTGAGATTAAATCTGTAGGTACGCTCAAACACCTCAAGATTGGTATCCGAGTAATTGGACTCACATTTTATAGACAGCCCGGTTGAAATATTTGTCAAGATATCGTCTACTTGAAACTTGTTGTGTAGGAAATTCAACTTGGCAAACAGCTGCTCTAGTATCTTCATTTCGTCATGTACGAACCCGTCAGCAGTGCTCAACGGCTTCCAGGTTCTGTAGAGGTTTCTTAGATTTGAATTTTCCGTAAACAGGGGCACGCAATACGGACCCGAAGTTGTGAAAATCTGACTTGTTGTTTCGGGTACGTTTTCCGGTTCCGGATTCTTGGTCATTTGCGAATACATGGCGGATGTATAAAAGTTACGAAGAACAACGGCGCAGATCATCCATGTCAACAGGAGAGTAGCATCGTTATAGTTTCTCTGACGACGAAGACTGCCGTCGCCCTGCTCCAGCATGACACTCACTATCCAAAAGCCCCATTGTCCGGGCTTGCTCCCAGCGGCCGTCGAACCGACATATAGTGTTATGGAGATCAATATGACGGTGACTGCAAACACGCCCCAAACAACGTTCGAAATGGGCTTCAATACAATGTCAGATATGTCAGTTTTTATTTTCCCTGTGTGATACCTAGAATTTTCTAACTTGCCGAGAATCACAGAAAACCGTAAGCCGTCAAACTTAACTCCATATGGGATGACGGTAGATGCAGGTAGATCTATGGGTTCGTAGTAGTCAGTTGTCTTCCATATGGAGGCACCCACGTTTACAAACCAGTTTATTTTGCTTGAGCTTGTATTTTCAAGGGATGTAAAGAGTTCTCGGGTGCAATCTTCATCACTTGGGTCGTATTTGGTTTTCTGTGTCGCTAGGGTTCTCGCAAGTTCGTTACACCCAATAGGAGTTTGATCGTGCTTTCCCGAAGGAAATCCGAAGTTGTTCAATTTTCGAGCTTCAACTGAGGCAAATATGTCAAATACCCGGAGTGACCCTTCCATCAAATTGGAAACGGGCATGACAATTGCAATTCTGGTTGTGGCGAAAAAGTGATATTCCGACAAATTCTTTGTTAGAGACGAAATCAGAGTGGATTTGTCGCACGTGAAACAAGGCACATGAAGCTGACTTGTGTTCATGAAAACCAGTAATATCCGCGTTCTCGACATTATCTCAGGTACCTCAATAAAGTACTGCAATTTACCTCGCAATTTATTTGACTCAACAATGAATGCAAGGAAGTAATGTGGACCAACTCTCCTCTGATAAGGCCACGTATTGAAACTGGATATTCTCAGCCAACTTGGGGAGATTACTTGTTGTGTTAAGCTTTGAAACTTGGGCGAATTTGTATGATGAATGCTGCCGTTTTCGCTTTCATCATATGGTTTCGGCATTTTTTCTAAGGTTCTGGTCGAAATTTGAATTATACAGACTTGACCTAGTTTGACTGATCGGAACATCGTTGCAAAAACCTCTCCCAGAGTAAAATGCGATGACAACGTAGCTGTACTGTGAATCCTCGTATTTGATATAATCGGGCCGAATAATATATCAAGATCTGTCGACGTGAATGAGACATTGCCGGTGGCATTTAATTCCCTCGGAAAATGAATTATGAAACTTTGCTTACCGAAAACATCAAAAATGTTTGTGAGCGTATTCAAATTAAGGCCTTTGTCATCTTCCAAAAACATTGGGTAGGAGGTAGTAAGCACGAGTAAATTAAACGCGGGAATTACGCATCGGATAGCTTGAGAATGCAGATCCATGTTATTCAACGCATTTGAGACTTTCGTGCTTTATACACCTTAAGACAACCTAACGATTCTACTTCTGCCGTGTTTTAACAATTTCATTTTAGTGCAAAAGTTGAAATTTGTTGAGCCGGCAATGATGTTTAATTATTAACTAAAGCCTAACATATGTCCATCAATGACAAAAGTATTCGGCATTAAGTACATTTTAGGAAGTAACACAGTTTTTCAATTCTACTTTAAGCTATACAATTTAAATATCAAATGAAAAGGCTTCCAGGGTCTACCTGTCACATCCTTAGTGGTCACATATATTTCAATGTTTATCAAGATGGAGAGGCGCTTCAAGATGTCTCTTCATTCCAAACAACAATGCTTTGAGCATCCAGATGACACGAAAGTGTTCAGCCAAGTTGTTTTAAAACAATTACATATATACGAACATATCTGAAATAACTTCGCTGCCCTCCATCAACATCACTATGCCCAGAAGTTCTCATTAGCTATTGAAACTGAGAATAATGTATTACCATTTTTACCAAATGAATCATTAAATAACTCATATGTCATTTCATCTTTCATACATGCCGTAGCTAGCACGAGCAATATGTTGCTTGTATCAGCCAATCGTGAAGAAATGTAGACTGAAAGGACATGAATGCGTACTGTTTAATATTTCTCAACATTAACCACTCACATGGCATGGTGATGACCAGAAGTGGTTAGTGTACCGCTCGCGATTCTGCTGGACTAAAAAAACGCTTCAAACTGTCGTTTAGAGTAAGTATAATCTCAACGACAAAATATTATATTGATTCAAATTACTTGACAAATTTGAATCAATTGAATATCTAGATTTTTTCCTGTAGTCAGTGGCATGTAGTGGTCCGTTGTCTGACGTCTCACAACCCAAAACCAGGAAAATGTTAAAGAAACTAAAGCAGTATTTAGAGAAGTTATTGACGTGCGATTACTAAAAACCCGATTATATCAATTTTCAAGGAGTTGATTATTTAATCAACATTAAGCACCGTGAACACATGGCATATATAATGTTTAAAATTTAAATGGAGCCTTGACTTAGCTGTTCAACTTTCAATTACGACTGAAGAAAACAAGAGAATATCAAGCAAGTGGACTGATGAACCGATTTCTAGCAGATGAAAAGGAGCAAAGATGTACATATATCAAATTGACTGCATGGTATTTAAAAACAGAACATCCATGTCAACTATGTTGAGTGATGGCACGTATTGCTGTCGCATTATAAATGCGCGGATTTTTGTTTTATAAATGCATTATACCATAATTTATTTAAATATAACGTGGGCATTTAAGAGAATTTTGGATTCAGGCGCTCTGGTTTTCAAATTATAATTTTGAAATGATTTGCATATTGAAAGCTACGCATAGTCTGATGACATGGGTGTACCTGCTCTACATTTAAATGAATCGTGCACAAGAAATGAGGGCAGACGGCATTCAAAATTAAGCGGCTTGTCGATTAAAATCGTTAACCTTGGCGCTAAGCCAGTTGACGTAATGGGAAACCTTAGTGCTGACACCAGGATAGCTCGAAACAGCACATCGCTCCTAAAAGTAATAATATGTACATTATTTATGGTTTCCATGGTGCGTATTAAGATCAAATGCCAATATTTACCCTTTTCCAAGACAGGACGCCTGCCAAGTAGCCACCATTACAAGCTTTGACTGGACCACCGGCGTCAACAAAGCAGAAGTCCTTGTCCCCTTCTCCGCCGGCGCAAATATGCGAGGAAGAAATATCTATCCGTAACCTCGTATAAGCCCGTTTACATTGGTAGTCGCAAACAAATGGCACTTGAACCTTTTGCAAAACAGACGGCGTCCATAGTCCAGCAGGCGTCGTTGCTCCCCATCCCGTAATAATTGCTAGGCCGGTAGAATTTTGCCACTGGCGTGGTAAGGGAATGGGAGCAACGTTTCGATTCAGTTGAAATGGAGCGCCAGGAAACAGAATGGCAATATCATTCTGGAAGTGAGTGAGGCGCCTAATTTGTTCGTGACGATAGATTCGGGTGACGTTGCGAGTTTGCTCGTGACCGCTTGTCTCTTCCGTCCAGAACTCCAGCCACAACTGTGTTTCCTCGTTCGACGCAGTGAGCAGCGGTTACCACCGCCTGGCGTCCTAAGACAACAAGGGATCCACCTCCAACCATCTGGCCGTTTCGAAGGATCATTGTTTTATAAGGAAACTCTCCTTGCCGGCTGTTGTAGCCTCCAACAATCCTGGTACTAATCGTGGCATTCGTCTGGATTTGTGGTAATGCTGTGAGAACAACAATAACGTTAACCTTGGCTCATCGACAACTCTAAGCTAAGTTGAATATTACTTACCGGCGCATAGGCCTACTAATCCAACGAGAAAAATATGAACCAATAATTGTTTCATGATTGAAGCCGTCAGCTAGGATTGACTGAAGTGAGTGCCAGAACATTATTTATATGAAGGAGATAAGAGCAGTATGAACCATTTATACCAAAATGGTGTCCTTCATTTTAATTATCGCATTTGGTGAAATGCCAGAATTTACGCAAATTACATTTTTCGCCTTTGACGTTCCCTTGGGATATGCGTCAATGTGGAATTTAGATATTTGTGTTCATTTTGACTCTATGGTAGATGCACAATATAAATTCTCTAAAGAAGACGTCAGAGAGCTACATAAGTTCCTTTGTTGATAGAATGACTTAATATTTCGTTGAAAGCATTCCAATGTAAAGAAAATTGCGTCAACTGTGGAGTTGTCGTCTTGTTCTTCTGACGCGTAGGGAGACTTTTGCAATGGCTATATTGACGGATGCATAAACTAAAAGGGAATAATAAATATTTAAAATAACTGATTCTTAATGCAAGCTTAGCCTAGGATCGCCTCAGTTGTCACGAACAGAAGGTCATTAGATATTCGAACAGAAACACGGTACAACGCCGTCGTGACGTTTTCGAGCATAAAACTGCGATCATGTAATCAAACATTTGCCTTTGCAATGACAATGGGATTGGAGTGCTCTGCACCTGTAGTGATCTTCGATTTCAGGGTAAATCCTTTTCAAATGTGACGGAAGACCTCCTCAGGTTGAAATTGTGGCTCCCCATCCCACCACAAAATTAATTCAATAGGACGACGAATTTAATATTAACTAAATCGAGTGAAGTGCAAACGATTGACATTGGCAATGTATGTACATAAATTTATATGGTAATTTTCAACATCTTATGTGTTCATGATAGAAGTTAATGACTCTCGAAATATCTTATAGTTACGCATCTCTATGTCCTAAACCATCATGAGCCGGAGTACATAAAAGGATTTGTTCGGCCTCCGTTCCTTCAACATACATTTCAAATACTGTATAACACTGAAATATTTACAAGTTTTGCAAAAGCACAATTGTCGAACAAAATATCAACCAACCAACCCTGTTCACCTTGAAGCATTGAGTTTGAAAAGATAATGGAAATCCGAACATATTGTTTATAATTTATATGTTAATATCCTCAAACTTAAGATTGGCCTGGGGTTTCAACTTACTATGTATGGCATAATGTCCGTTTGTTCCGCATTGCAGCAGTATCTACAATCCCAAAAATTAACCCTTCATTACACTTGTTAGGAAAACATACTTCCAAGAAGCCAAGAAGCCAGTAATATCTTACCGAAATCGAGTACAAGAAACATATCCCACCAAGCATTACTTCAGTAGCCAATATTATCATATGTATTGTGACTGCACCCAAATATACTATCGAGACAAACTTGAGAGCCCCAAATTTGATTACTTCGACCCCGTCGTCATTAGGGTCAAATCGCTCTGTGAATTGTTCCTCCTTTCCAAATGCATAGCTCAGAAAATCCCAACTTTTGTTAAAGCCACCAACACGATTCGCAGTATCCAAATGATAAGCCCTTAAATATGCCGAGTATATGTGCCGAATTATTTGCAAGATTCCTCCTTGAACCATGTGAGACAAAATAAACTGCACTCTTTCCGATAGAATCGCCTTCTTATTTCTGTACCACACCAAGTGATTCGTGAATCTGGGCGACTCCTTGGTCTGGAACACCGTTCGACCAGAGAATAGTTTCAGAATCGGAAGAGCCTCATAATTGGACATATAGTTTGGAAATGCAGGAGTCTGTGTGGTTTCATATGAAACTGCAAAGCTGGTCAAGCTTCGCTCCACAGCATTTTCCACTCCGCACATGTAGCCGTAACTTCTTATGTACAACTTCATATTGAGATTACAAAATACAATGTGTTTCCTGCTCGCAATCTCACGAATGACGTCAAACTTGAACATGATATCATTGAAGCTTTGAATATGTTCGTTATAAACAACTAACATCCGATGCCATGCTGATCCCTCGAATGGAATGTCTTGATATGCAATTCCCTTCTTCCAGTACGTGTTCGGCTCAACAATGATAGGCAATGTGCTGCTGTTTATTAGAGATTCGTAAGAGGCTGGTAAGTTGAGCGGCTCTGGCTTTGAAGACAGGAGAGACGTCAGTTTGGTAGGATATATGAATCTAATCAGCAGCGCCGCAAACATCCATCCGGCAAGAATCAACATGTTGCTATATTTTACATATTTTGAAGGCAGTTCCGTCTGCTCAAAGATGGAGAATACTAGCCAATATGACGGCGAAATGACCGATGTGCCCCAAAGCGCCAACGATGTTAGCGCTACCATTCCGATAATCACAAGCCATTCCACCCAGCTTAGCAGATGGGCAAAGAAGAACATGTTTAAGCCACTGGTCATGTCTTCCGTTTGGATGAAATAGTCGTGTCGGTAGCCATATGAAGTCACAACGCTACTGAAGATTACATCGGCCGATTGGTGAGCTATTTTCATTGACGCAAAATGAAATATATCGTGAAGTCTGTCGAAACATGCATTTGTCGTGCAGTTTAGTAAAGAAAATATTATATTTAGAGTGCAGTATGCATGTGGGCTATCGATCGGTTTTTGGAATTCAGGATATACTGGATGCCATATGCGCTCGTTTATTGAGCGCTTGTAGAGACCGTCACAATTGTTCAAACTGTGAACGGTAGATAATGTGTGACATTTCCTTCCACACGACTCAACTGTTCGGTAGAAATTGTCCATGACTGTATTGTGCTTGAGCCAATGATGGAGAAGTGCACCGAGGTTTCCAGTAAATTTCGGCAGCGTCGTGTAAGTTGGTGATTGAACTGTTAATATAATAAACAGCGTATAAAACGTAAAATATTTCAATATTATTTTGGAAATGTTTAACCAATCAATTAAGAATCTACTTACAATTAAGAAGTTGTTTGAAGTGAACGAAACGTATGGTCGGAGTGTGATTCGACATACAAGGGTCCACGTTTATTACTCTAAACGCCCATTCGAGTGGACGCCCGTATGCTGGCAAATATATGTGGCCTCCATACGCCGACTTGATGCAGGAAGCCCCAGTGCGGTTGACGAGCTCAAAATGACTGATTACTACAATGAACAGTGGGATGTTGCCACTCCATAATTGCTTCAGCACTGCACTTCCGAAGTTTACAACGTCGTATTCGGAGAGAAAAATGGACCTACTCCAATCGTCTATGCGATATGACAATGGAAGGTGTACTACGCAAACAAATGAGAGTCTCTGTTTGGAAAAAATGTGCATGTATTTATTACTGGAATCAATCAATATATTTGCAGGAGTCTCTTTGTGAAACAGGATGGGGTACAGAGACGAAGATAATAATTTCGAAGCCAAGTAAAGAGAAAACTTTTCTGGATCGTTATCGGGATTTTGGAATATATGAACTGTGCAATTTGTGAATACTTTGAAGAAATCAAGAATAGTATTTGGGTTGGCTAAGGTCGATACTGGAACTGGTGAATTCTTACGGACATTCACATAACCAGTTCCTGCCTGCAATTAGCGTTTCATATACAAAAGTACTGCGTCGCATTTTAGTAGGGAAACTTGAATTCCGCAAATCGCCTACGTGTTGCCTCTTGTGGTGATGATAGAGTTTGATACAGTACAAAGACTAAGAGCTTACAAAGTGGAAATGAAATTTCATACCATATAATAGTTATTGATTTCACTCGGAAAAATTACATATTACGATGGCTTTCAGTTATGGCTTCTTATGCAAACAGTGCCGGAAATCTGAAATGGATTTTTTTGTTGCTATAGTTCGTTGAAGTTCAACATACTAGTACGTAATTACGCTGTAGATTTTAGCGTCGCTAGAAGAAGAACGACGTTCAAAAATTAATATTTGGATATATGAAAATTATAATGCCTTCGAGAATCAACACAGTAATTGTTTCATGAATCTGCCATGGTTACAGAACAGCTATGAATATCTGTAATCTGTGCAATTAGCGTAAATGGTGTAAACATGACGAGTCCGGTATATTAGAAAATTCTAATAAAAGCAACTTTTAAATCATAATTGCACTATAGTATGTCAGAGAAACACAGAAACCAAGCTCGGCAGAAATGTTGCTACTGTTGCTCCGATTCGTACTATTGATACGTGTAATCAATAATATTGTCACAACATGATGCATGAATCCATAAAGTTTGTTGTAGTCAGGGCTGAAATCGTTGACTATCGAACGCCACACTTTTATGACGCACTGTCGGACCGACACCGTCAATCTTCAGGACCCTGATTTCTATTCTTGCGTCCAACGGGGGTTCAGAACAGCGTTCTCCTAACAGCTTCACGGGCGGCAAGATCTCGTGCAAGAGTGCAATTTAATGCTCCAAATAATCACATATCTTGACAGACACGATTTACTGATAAGACGAACAGCGAAACTCTTTATTACTCATTAACAGGAACAATTAATTTATCAGTAATTTTAACAGTTTTTTAATTCTACGCTAATTTATTTGGTTTACAGCGCATTAACTTATCGCTGACAAATATCTTACAGAAAACTTATTTTCTGGAGCTCTGAGTTGATCAGTCTCGGAAGTCAAACTCACACTAAAAAACTGTTTTTTTCTTTTTCTTACCAACTCAATGATACATAAAGACTTACCAGCTAAACTTACAGCTAGACTTACAAACAGAACTTCTCGATCTCAGAACAGAATAAACTCGATCTCACAAGTGAACGGCGAACAGGAAAAGTTCGAACTCAATGCACGTCCACATAAACGTTTACATTTACTCATACATACATATATTAAACCAACACGCAGTCAACAAAACGTAACCTAAACGAATACATATTAAACAAAGACACTCTGAAAAGATACAAAAATGCCAAGTCGAAAAGATAAAATAATGCCAAGCCGAAAAGATAAAATAATGCCAAGCCGAAAGGATATAATAATGCCAAATATCAAATATGGTAAATACCACATTATTCTTCATCCTCCTCGACATTCCGACCACCAAAATCAGGGAATCGCCTGATTTGCCTTTTCGAATATCAGTAGTCTTCTTTCATCTTGGTTGTGGCTCTCTGGTAGCCATCTCGAACTTGATCTCTTTCTGGTGGTAATTTCTCCAGATATCTTAGCTGTTTCCTCTGCTGCACCGGTACGTCTGGATCTTGCTTCTGCTTTTCTCGTTGTCCAGGTTCTTTTAATAGCCGATTAGTTTTGGCTGATTTCTTTGGCCTTTCTCGGACACTACAAGGGACTCCAGTATCTTTGTTTCCATTCCATGGCTGCGGACCTTCCCGTTTGTCACGTGTCTCACACACCTGGACATTTTCCGCAGTTGCTGCTTCTTCTTTCTTATCCTTGATCTTGTCAGGAGGCCGCAGCAGTAACTTGGCTTGATCCGTGGCTGCAGTATTCTTTTCTTCTTTCTTCCACGAAACAGCTTCTGATTCTCTTGGCGTTGCCTCTGGCTGTTCCTGAGCGTCAGACGAGCTGTCCACGGCGGCGTCTGCATTCACGTGGTTATCCATACTTGTCGGAGACTTTGGTACGTTGTCAGTTTCTTCCACTGTCGCCGTGTTGACTCTTATGACCCCGTTCTTCACTCTATTTAGTTTGCCGGCCAATACCCATCCTAATGCTGTCCTCTTGGCCATTGGTTGATCTTCTCGCCCACGCAGAATTTCGACGTGAGCTGTCGCGTACGGGTTGTCCTCCCCAATGAGTACTTTTGGTACCACACCGTTGAAGCTTTCCAGTTTCGCTCGCCGCAGGTGCCTCCAATTATTCTTTGCTGCTTCTGCGTCTTGACTGTATGGGGAGAGACCCAAAGTTTCCATTGTCATCGCTCCAGTAATGCTGTGGAACTTAGCATTCCTGTAATTTCCAGCAACTTGGAAAGAGACATCCTGACAATCCACTGCTGTCACATTTCCTCCTATGCCACGGCACTTGCGCTTCTTCTGTTTCCCGTTGATTCCCAGCTCTTCCGCAAGACTTGCTTCCACCATTTTTGTATCAGCGCCACTATCCAGCAAGGCGTAAGCTTTCTTCGTCCCATTGGGTCCTCTGATTCGAATCTTGACAACAGATAGTGGCTTGGATCTCTTCACTTGGGCTGCTCCAACGTTGGCACTTCTCTTCTTTCTGCTGCTGCTGCCACTGCTTCCATCACTTTCTGAGGAAGAGTCATCACTGCTGGGCGGGAACTTATACTCCTTTCGTTTTCGATCCTCACGATCCTTCTGATTCCGGGCCTTCTCTTTGTCCTTCCACGCCTTCCCGTCGATGTGGAGAAGCCTGTGGTGTGTTTTCGTGCAGTCGTACCTTCCACAGACTGCATCAGATGGACAGTCGCTCTTGAGATGTCCAGGTTGCAAACAACGGAAGCACAGTCCTTTCGTCCTCTCTTGAACTTTAGGCACTTTGTGATGTTGTGATTTCTTCTTCCGCAGCAGGCACAGCGTGGCTTCTGGGAATCATCCTCATCTTCAGATGAATTGGAGTGTACGTCTGCCGACCCCCATGTGCCCTTGTCTTACTTCCCATCAGAATCGTCCTTCAGCTGAGGTTTAACTAACGGAATGATTACATCCATCTTGTTATCCACCCATTCGCCGAACGCAGTAAGGTCTTCTCGAACACGCGGCTGTGAGCGGATCCAGGATATCCACTCCATTCCATATTGTACTGGTAACTTACGAACTAAGTTATCCAATAGCGTCATGTCACTCAAATAGCGCTCTTCTTTCATGGAACGCACTGTGCCAACAAAGTGCTGTACCACGGTTCCGTAAGCAACAAAGGTTTCTGGTTTCTCGATATCTGGTGGCTTGCATTGACTTGACTTTTCGATGAGTGCTCTAATGATGAGCTCCTTGCGACCAAAACGCTGCTCTAATATCTTCAAGATTCTCTGAATGTTTCCCGGTTCATTCTGGAGACCGGTGACAGCTTCTTTGGCGCTTCCTGTCAACGCTTTTCGGAGACGTATCGCGTTCTGGGATGAGTTGATTCTCCCTCTGGGTGTGGTCCTCATAAACTCATTGTAGAAGATCGGCCAGTCTTCTGCTTTCCCATTGAAAGATAGCAGATCCTTTGGCTCCCAATCTTTTCCCGACTTAAACGCTGCCTTCAGCGCATTGGTCAAATCTTGGACCGTGTTTCCCGTCGACTCTGGAGGATCCTCCTCTTCTTCGAATCTATCATTCCGACGCGGGGTATGTGATCGCTGACGACGTCCAGTTTCCCTTCTTGCTTCACGTACTGGAACATGGCGTTGACTGTTGGACTGCGGATGCAGATCCATCTCCGGTTCCCTCTGATAGGGATTAGCAATACGCACCAAGTCATCCTGAAAACCAACACGAGGAACCTGTACCACTGCAGACTTCTGACTTGGAACTGCTGTTTACGGTTCATTGCCATACGAATCTTGCTTCTGCAACGGCTGGAGCCAGTCTTCCACTTTTGCAGTCACGTCTTCTTCAAGGACGTCTTCGTAATCCAGTTCCTGCTCCTCTTCCAATTCCAAAAGCGGTTCTTTCTTCTGTAGTTCTGTTTTCTTTGTGAGACGATCCCGTTTAGTCTCAAAATCGCGGACGCATCTTTTTAACTTGGTACATAGAAAGTCTATTTCGTCATCATATTTAGCTTTCTCCGAGGGCTCCGTGGCTCGTGACTGCATCTTCCGTAGGTCCTCAATGTTGTCTTCCAGCTCTTCACGTGAGTTTTGGTGTTCTCCTTCCAGGTCAAACAGTTCTTTTTCAGCTTCAAGCTCTACTTGCTTTATGGTGCTAACCGAATGACTTCTGGACGACTTTGCACTGTTGGCTTTCTTCTTAGGAGGAACGAATGACGCAATACTTGTATTTGACTGACTTCTTCCCTGTACCCGTTGTGAAATAAGGAGCTGCAGCTTTGCCTGACGTTCTGATAATTCTCCCGACACTGACGGTGGAACACCTTGCAGTTGTTGTACTCCGGCCTGGCGTTGTCCCACTCTTCAATCTCCTCCTCCGTCATTTCGTCCTGATTCTTTCCTTCATACTTGACAGCAATCGGCTCAACTCTTTTGAACTTCTCTTCCGTAAAATCCATTTTGTACTTGGTGACAGCTATCTCCGCCTTGACCTCGTCAATATCTTCTTCAAGACTCCTGTATCTTGTTGACCCTGGCCCTGGTGGTGGAGACATCTCGCCCTGCCGCCTCGACTGACTGGATACTCCCGGCTGCTGCTCTGACATTGTCGCTCCTGCTGCTGGGGTAGCTAACTCACCCTGCTTCCCCAATCCAATGTACGCCAACTTCACTGGTGGTACTGATGGCCTCTTGCCTTGATCCGCCATGGTTGATAAGTTGGTGTCACTTAAAACTTCTTGAAAATAATTGTTCTTAATGATCACTGAATTCCGTAATTGTTCCACTAAAATGACGTAATTTTCTGACTGCTCCGACTCCGTTGAATACCGGGTTTCGGCACCAAATGTTGTTGTGAAGGCAGAAATCGTTGACTATCGAACGCCACACTTTTATGACGCACTGTCGGACCGACACCGTCAATCTTGAGGACCCTGATTTCTATTCTTGCGTCCAACGGGGGTTCAGAACAGCGTTCTCCTAACAGCTTCACGGGCGGCAAGATCTCGTGCAAGAGTGCAATTTAATGCTCCAAATAATCACTTATCTTGACAGACACGATTTACTGATAAGACGAACAGCGAAACTCTTTATTACTCATTAACAGGAACAATTAATTTATCAGTAATTTTAACAGTTTTTTAATTCTACGCTAATTTATTTCGTTTACAGCGCATTAACTTATCGCTGACAAATATCTTACAGAAAACTTATTTTCTGGAGCTCTGAGTTGATCAGTCTCGGAAGTCAAACTCACACTAAAAAACTGTTTTTTTCTTTTTCTTACCAACTCAATGATATATAAAGACTTACCAGCTAAACTTACAGCTAGACTTACAAACAGAACAAGAATAAACTCGATCTACCAAGTGAACGGCGAACAGGAAAAGTTCGAACTCAATGCACGTCCACATAAACGTTTACATTTACTCATACATACATATATTAAACCAACATGCAGTCGGAAAAACGTAACCTAAACGAATACATATTAATCAAAGACACTCTGAAAAGATACAAAAATGCCAAGTAGAAAAGATAACATAATGCCAAGCCGAAAAGATAAAATAATGCCAAGCCGAAAGGATATAATAATGCCATCTCAAATATGGTAAATACCACATTAAACTTCATCCTCCTCGACAAAGTTAATTGAGTAGTTAAAAGTTATTTGTGGTGTCGGGTTTAATTTGCAACGACGTTAATGATCCCTTGCTAATATACAGGGACGGAAGAATAATTTGATTATCGAGAATTTATCTAGGCATAACAGCAGAGTGATTTAGTGACAAATTTGGATTGAGCCGAACCTGCATGTATATCGACGTTAACATCGTCTTTTATCTGTACCATACTATTTAGATGAAGCAGTATATGAGCTGAAAATATTTAAGCTATTAAGCTTTGCCGCAAAATTATGTTGAACATATTAATATT
This sequence comes from Sinella curviseta, assembly GCA_004115045.4. NCBI lineage: Eukaryota > Metazoa > Arthropoda > Collembola > Entomobryomorpha > Entomobryidae > Sinella > Sinella curviseta. Next base: position 40,497,391 of record CM023202.3, on the reverse strand, counting down.
ATACAATATATATTACGCCCGACTTTCCCAAAATTGGGATGACCCGCAACTGCTTATGTCACTGTAACATCAATGTTGAACAACTTTTAACCGCAGATTAGTTGGCGATGATGCCGTTTAGTACATTTAAGTTAATCGATCACAGATCGCAGACTGACCTATCATTTCTTATATAGCTTTACATGTAGGCTCCCAAAATTTGCCTAGCAATCATGGATTTCAAAACATCGAATTTGATTTGTGATTGATTCTACCAGCAATTCGATTGTGCCATGTAATCGATAATATTGTCACATCACGCGGTATGCGTCAATAAAATAATGCCATACTTTTAAGTTAGTTGTGCTGTCAAGTAATTTTAAGTTGACGATCAAACCGTTTAGTATATTTGAGTTATTCGCTCACGGATTGTAGATTGTCCAATCAGTTTTTGAAATTATTTAACATGTCGGACCCAACAATTTGCCTAGCAATAATGAAATATAATACATCGAATTTGATCAGAAATTGGCTTTAAAAGTAACTCTATTGCACAATATTTTGTAGTATCAAATGGGACAGTTAAATATAGCTCATAAAGTTCAATCACGTTACATCATGCGTCAAAACTTTCAATATTGTATTTTGGTATGCGCACAGATAAAGTTAAATATAAATCTGTATAAAAAGTATATTTGACCAACTCGTAAGTACTCAATTATTATTTGATATCTGCATTTGTATATCATTGAATCATATAACAATGGGCACCGTACTACCAAATGAATGTCCCAAACGTACAATCAGGAAAGTTGTACCTATGTCAAGTGTGTCACGCAATGTATTAACGTGTAATACACTCTGGTTTCTGGTTCAGTAGAAATATTCATAAACTGCAAATAGTTTTGCGAAGGATTTGTTAAATTCCATAGTGAAACTGTTCAAATTCCATGATGTTGATCGCACAAGATTTACATCGACGGGTTTTGAGAACACTCCGCCTGTTCTCAACACTTACTACTTGTATCCACTCGCCTGATAAATGTGGAGACAAGGTCATGGTTGCCTCGTTAAATATGTGCTGACGTTTCTTGTGCAAATCCATCTAATCTTTGGTATTGTGTTTGATGACTTGGCTGCAATTCGTCATGTTCATGGATTATTTATGTGTCCGAAATTGTCCAATCACTGTTCTATCAAGGATGCGTCACACTGCATTTAATTATTATATCGCATGTTTACAAAAACGCGAAGAAATGCAAGATCTCTACAACAGCCTGCATTTGTTCGAGAAGATAACTAACCGTGAGTTCAGGCATATCATAGCTTTTATATATGTACGTGAATTGTGGTACTTTTTACAAACTATTTTCTAATAGCCGGATGTCGATTCTTGCCGGAATGCGGAAAAGGACTTGGCTTCAGGATTCCATACTATTTTTGGCTCTGCACCCTCACGCTTCCAGCTTCTGTATCTCTTGATTGGTTCAACATTTTCATGTCAGCATGTACTTCATTCAATTTGGGATTTACTTTCATTAATCAGTGCACTATCAGGGCACTATCAGGAAAGGTGGATACATATCGTATGTGCAGTTAGCGTAAATGTTACACGTGTTACGAGCCGTGTACATGCAAAGATCATCATCAAAACTAAATATGAGTTCATACTTACACTAGTACAGGACTCCATAATTGTCCAGTTTGAGGTATGTGCCTTATCGTTGGCATAAAAATGTACGCCATTTACTACCATTACCGAAAACCCATTGAAAAATTGCAAGAGCAACCGCATATAATAATATTTTAAAGCTATGACCATACACCTTTCTTTTGTCATGATACTGTGAATAATCGCAGCCAGAGATGAGTCATTGAACTCCGCGGCAGTACCTCGGAATATAACGTTATGAACTGGCAGCGAGCGTTTCTGAATGATTTACCGCAGCGGTGTTGACATTTTTCAAATTCATACTTCTAGTGCATCATCACGGAAAATACCTGTCACGCGGTTATTCTTTATACGGCATAGGCGCATTCGAGTTTGCTGGAATCCAACACTATTTTTCAACATACCTGTAAAGTAATCAGTACCCTTTCTAATTATATTAATAGATTGTTTACACTTCCTCGCATAAACCGGCATTACAAGAGGGAATATGCTATACAAACAGATATTCATTGGGACGGATCATTTATATTTCGTCGGCATAAATATTATATATATTTATGCAGACGAAAAAGAATAAAACAACTAATGATCATGGAAGCCAAGAAGGAATTTGGATCATATTATACTGTCAAATTAGTTTTTATTTGTAGCCTCGATGCACTGCAAAACATGCATTAAAGATTACATAATTAAAGTAGATATGTCAATGATAATTAATTACGTGTAGTAAAGGGTGAAATACATACATGCGAAAAGAGACAAGATTTAATACACTGTAAATGGGAAAATGCGTAATAAATAGTTCAATAATGAATTCCATCGTCATATTCTCATGCTACAATAAAGCGCACAACATGTCAAGCCGTCTAGTGATGTGATGCTGCCCCTATTCGCAGCTGCTGTCCACTGCCATCGACAGGTCTAATGTCTTAATTCTTTGAAGAATTGGTGGATGTGTTGCATGAAGCATCGCCCATATTGGATGGCGATTTTTAAAAATCAACCTGGTCAGACCCACCTTCAGCAAGACGGACTTCAAATGTTTACCGTAACCCAGTTTTACGGCAAACTCATCTGCTTCGTACTCAAAGGCTTGCCTCAACCGGGTTTCCAGCACCACCTTTGCCAATCTCAGCACAACACATAGAACCATAATTTGGATAGCTTTGTCAATGTTTCCCTTCATCAAGTGATTTTCGAAGAAGTGAGGAACGGCCCACACCATACACAATGTACTGCATACATCAATAAGCTTTCTTTTGATAATGTGGCTGCCATTGTAGTGACCTATTTCGTGAGCAACTGCCGCCGTGACTTCATTCTCGAGCTCTTGTTTGTGGTAATCAGTATTTTTGTCCATACTTCTTGTAAACAAAGTCTCGCCGACAAGTATCCACTTTTCAAATATTAGGTCAACGAATACAGCATTATCTCTAAGGCTGGGAGTGTTGATTGTGGCAATGTGACTACAGGGAAATCCAAACTGGGTTACGAGCTTTACGAGCAGTTCCAGTTTACTCCGTAGTGCACCCGGTGGAATGGGCGATACATCCCGTCGAACCTGGACAATGCTTTCAAAGTGGTGCACGGCGCTAGTAAGTAAAACCATCTCGACCCAAAAGCAGATCCCCTCTTGGTCTACTGCTGCTGACAGGGGACATGCACACACAACCATCGAAATCCAAAAGCAAATGTAGTTTACACAAAATTGCTCAAGGTTGTCTAAAAACAAATATTTCCAACTTTTAGAGCTGAGAGCGCATAACTTTCCAAGTACCAGTTTCCCAAACGCAGAAATTAAAAGATGTATTCCATTGAAAACTACTTTAACCAGGAAAGCAAATGATATTATGTGGCGTAGCCCCGTGTTCCATGGCAAGGAATCTTCAAATTTATGTGAAAATTCACCCGATAGAGACCACAAGTAGCCCGGCAGTTCATACATAAACATTATCTGAAAATATAGGATATAGGCACTAACGTGCTGCTACGTACAAATAATTTTACAATTATATATTGTTGAAGTCCATTTACCGTAATAACAGGGCTCACTCCTAAATTCTCGATGAGTTTTGCTAAATTCTTATGCATGAGGTCGTTCCGATCCATTAAAAATTTTGCTAGAGTGTACTGTTCAGGGAACCTGTCTGGTGGAACAGCCGAGCGGTACATACATTGCTGTTTATGGAAAGCATAAATGTAGAGTAGGTTTAGTAACCAAAGTGTAGTGATGGGCATCCACGCCTGGTTGGGGGTCTTGTGGAAAGCATCAAGGACGTTCTGGATGCCAAGCACCCATTCTTTCGATAATTGCCGCCGTGTCAGATTTCGCTGATTTTTTCCCGTTTGCAAACTGCCGTTACACTTGTGTCTGGAATTGGACTTTAGTACCCAATTCTAAAGGGTAGGAAAATTAAAATATCATTACAACGACAACAAAGATTTCAAGAACACCTTAAGCATGAACACGCAATTGGATTTTTTTATGAACTTCTTCCAGTTCACTTACCGATGGTAATATATTACAATACTGTGACGATAGTACATCATATAAACCATCTGGCCTATCCTGGCTAATACTGCTTGTTTGTAATTTGTTCCGTTTTGTGCAATTCTGATCATCCAATTGAACTATTTGGTTGCAGTTCAGAACCAATGCAAATCTGCAGCAACATATTATCAATGTTAAGGCCCATAGTTTCGCTCCAATGAGAATGAGGGAATGCATTTTTGTTGCACACACAATTTTTTCGTTGATTGATTCCTGCAGATTTTCTTTTTCACTGTTATTTCACTAAACAAATATTTATATTTCATAAGCTGGTGTATACGTTAAAAATTCAATCCTGAGTATTAAAGTATAAACAGTTGACATTGAGCAAAATTGTGGACAATCGCCTTTTCTGTTGTAAATATAATAGAGTTCGAAATGGAAATACATCTGCCCGTTGAAAAGAAGAAAAAAAGTACAACACTATAATAAAAATCACAGTAAAGTGATGTTGCGACTTCAGAACTATTTGGAAATGAAATGTGACGACCACAATTCACCAACACCAACTAACAACGTTTTCAAGTTTGAGATTGTTTTGTCAATCTGCCACATCTAAGCCATATAATTAAATTACCATAAACAATTTAGTAAAGAGGACTCGATCAAAAACCAACTGAACACGTTACTGCTATTTTCAAAGGGTGTTCACTCAGGCAGGCAATACTCACTTCGGTATAAGCTACTAACATCCATGTACACATCCACACTGCTCAACGACTCGTAAAAGCAAAATTGAATATTGTGTGGTTCCTTAGTGCTAAAAGAGTCGAAATGTATTTATAAAACTACGCGTCATAAGTGAATCATAATACCGTTCAATGAATACGTGCTCTTGCCATCATGCAATCGGTAGGAATGCAAGCACCTTCCTTCTGATGTGTACACATTTTAAACAGGATTCGTCCATGCGTATATAGTGCACGTTCTACTTCATACATTTTCCCACGATATATTATCGACACGTACAGTCATTCATTCAGCATTCAGCATACATTCAGCACGTACCAGTCAATATTACCCACAGTCGGAACCGCAATATATGTATGTCTAGCTAATTCTGCACTTAATTTTTTTCATTATGTGATACTCATAGTGTCACACATGTCACAGTACGGGAGCAGAAGTATCTGTTAAAACGACACATATTTATTTTGGTATTTGTTACAAGAAGACGAGTCAGCTCAATCGACACAGCGAACAGAAATATGCATGACATCATGAGACTGTAACATTAATATGTATTTCATAGAACGCGACTGAAAAGATAAGGCCTGAAATTCGTAAGAAATATTCCAAACACACGTAAAGGAACATAAGTAATGTGATGACGGATTATTTTTCCTGAATAGTATACATATATTAATGAATTGACTTTGCCCGGTTAGGAGTTTTGATAAAACAGGTAAAAAATTCCTACGTGTCAGAAAACTTGCATTTGTGTTTATAAAATACATGCATATCATTTCCGTATATCTAAAGAGTCAATTTCAACCAAAAAACACTAAGAATTCCTAGCCGTATAGTTTGGTCATATGCTAACATACAATTATAATTGAATGCGTGGTCCAATGCCAGAAAGTGCCCATACTGGAGATTAATTAGCGACAAAGCCATTGTTTCCTTTATCCCGATTAATCCAAGTCTTCGATCAGAAACAGATTTCGCTTTTGTGCTCTGCTCCTTGGAAACTAGCCGCACTCCCGCCCTTAGCTTCTTAGAAGTTTCCGCAAGCTTGCCAATGATGACAGTGTAAACGTGCAATCCATTGAACAGCAATAACACCAGGGAAACCACGATTGTGTACACGAAAACCGGGAGAAATCCAAACATCTTAAGTGCCATCCAACTACCCAGTACAATGGCCCAGTAGAAAGTGGAATAAACTGCCATTGTTAAAAACGTCAAAGAATACTGTCGCGCACATGCATGCAAAAGTGATAAATCTGCAACATTCGAATACCCAAAGTATTGTAATAGATCGTACCAGGAGGTAGACAAATTTTATGAAAACGGTCGAATTGTACATCGCGTCCGCCACCAAAAAGTAAATAGGGTCCATGCAAAAATATAGTTCCGAACAATAAATGACGAAAGGAGCGATGGATCCAATAATAGCAACCAAGGATAAAAGAATCTCAGTTGCATTTGTTTTGCCATTTCCCGCCTGTTTTGTTTCCACGGCTGCGATAAAATTTCGACGACAAAACACTTTCTTCTCATTTTCGTGAAACACAAGGAATGCGGTAAATCCCACGATTATATTCTGATGACAACAAATCAGGCCTGTGGCCACTACCATTGAAAAGTTTACAACTGCCCAACTGATGTGTAGTACCAACACGCCTTGATTATACCCATCCCTGGACATTGTCAGGGAATGTGTCGATGAAATGTACACGTATCCTGAGCCAGCTATGACCATTAGCAGAAGCGAAAACAAAAAGGCCATTTGATGCCATTTTGATTTGGAGAGTTTTAGTCAGGAGTCGTTAGTGTCCCAGACCACTATGAATGGAGGCATATACGCGTGTAGGTGATGGAAAATCGAAAACGCGTATCTATGCTTCTTGGTGAGCATTTTCGAAATTTTTGTAATCAGTCAAAATCACTTGTTGAAGATGACTGTATGTAAGATTAACAAAAGTCCAAAATTTCAACTACAAACTTGGTTATTATATTATTCCAAGCATAAGATATTAAAACGGAGTGTAGACAGTGATTGAACTCGCCAGTTCGCTGATAATACTGAAATTGTGAATTCTTTCTTGGAGGTTCTGGTTATGTATACTACGTTTGCAAAACTGAAGTAGTGTAACATACATATGATTAAAAGCCAAAAAATACGGAAGCTACTTGTATCGCTGGATGGAAAAATTAAAAACACATTTACGAGATCTCCCCATATCCATACATATTAGGTTGGGCCAGATGTGCGTAACATCAATACGGTAGAACCCACTCAATATGTAGAATTATCTGATAGGCAACTGATTTCGAAAAGGTTATTATCGTAAACAGATCAGATATAATTTCACATGGATTTGTAGCGGATATACGGCCTGAAATTCAAGCATTACGAAATCACAATGTAGGCTGGCAGATTATATTCTATTCCGTTGTGTAAGTTTAATAAATCGATATTGGGTTGAGCAAAAACGAAAAAGACAATTTCCCGTTTTCGGCAATCGTGTTCGAATTAAAGCAAAGTTATTTGTCTATATATTATATATAAGCACACAGCATTTTAAGTTGAAAACAGTCCCTCATTAGATTGGAGGTTTTTGGATTAATATGGAAAGATTGGATTATATAGGCTGATATAAAAGCTATTATATATTAAATGTGATGCTTCATAAATTTGGGCAAGTCATTTAGTCGCCGTCGAGACCAAATGTGTAATTCTCTGAGTTATAATGAAATATATATAATTTTCAAATTGGGTCGCCCAATTTTCAATCGGTCATTTGCTCTCCACACCTTTCAATAAGTTATCAAGTCATCAAACATTACTTAGCATATGCCCGTAGTTACTACCGGATTGTTTTCATGGCAGAAATTGACTGCATACATTCCACAGTTTTTCGGGCACAACTTTGGGGTAAATAAGTAGAAAATGACTCTATAGAGTTAATGTGGCGAATACCAATGATATCACAGATTGATGTGTATATGCTTTACAATGTATCTGTGAAGTGGGGGATATTGGTGTCGTTTTCTGCAGTTCCAAGTTCTAGAAAAGCTTTGATTTATTTAGGAAAATGAGTTTTTGAGTTCAAGGTCAAATGTTTGGTACACTATTCTTACGAAACAAATTCCAAATCATATGTGCGCAAACGAAAATGGGGTATATTCTGTGGCGGGAGCCGATAATAATTCAGAAAACTACTTAGTATTTACGTACCTTGTAGAAATATGCTAGTCGAAATTTACTTGTCGAATGGTTTTTTCTTGTCGAATTTGTATTTGTCGAATAACCAATTATTGGTTTTGCTTGCCGAAAAGTCTACTTGCCGAATTTGCATTTTGGTCAAATGAAATATATGTTTCCTTTCAAATTAAATTTAAATATTTAAATGTATGCTTTTATATCAACTTTCTTTTAGTTGCCAAATTTATCTTATCCACAAGCAATACAAAATTGTTAATTGTTAGTTTCATTTCATCCCTAGCGCGTCCCTGGTTGGGCGCAAAGTATATACCATTATTATCTTATCAGGCACGGATTAATCTAGCACCCCAGTCAGCCCAAAAAAGATACCATTGAATTTGACAATTCCAGGAAGCGTAATAGGCAATATCAACCAAAGTACACTTTTGACACCGTACACAGCTGTACTAGTACGAATGAGGCTTATGATGGTACGAGTTGCCATTATACATGCATAGGTATTTGCCCTGGCATTCGTTCGCACTGATGATATTCAGAGTTCATTTGAATTACTAGGTAAATACCTTTTCCACAAACAAAGATGACAGCCAGCATGACTTGGATACCTTTTTACAATATTAATGGAAATAATGTGGGTGACGAGTATACTCCAGCTTACTATTTTAGCATATTTTGGAGAGTACACGATCTTGTTAAGGAAACATTCCACGTACCAATAATTTAATATAGAGCTCCATTGCACAAACGTTTAACTCTTATGCTGAAAGAAGAAAAATGTACGATTTGTCAAAGTTACCCTAATTAACTTCACCTAATTAATTATTACTACACCAATATTAATCTGAACGATTTTGACAGGAGTTTCATATAATATGGTATGTATTGGTCGACCGCAAAAAATAAAATTAAATAATAACGTTTAACCAACCATTCAAACTCGGAGTAAACGGTTAATACTCACAAAATACTGATCCTATTAAAAATTTGTTAATTTATTAGTTGATTTTACACTATAATATTTAGTTAATTTGTCATTCGGCAAGAATATTTCGACAAGAAATACCATTCGACAAGAAGAATATTCGGTTATTATTTTTCTACAAGTTACGTTAATACTAGAAGGCGTTCTGTATTATTATACCGACCCTCTGTGGCACATAACATACCCGGGAATAACATTTGCCCTGTCGGGTATGGATCAATGATCACATAAAATATATCCTACCAAACTGATTTTGCATAAATAAACAAACAGTTATCACCACCTCACAATCATTTCTACATACATATAGCGATAGCATTACTAACATATACTGCTCCACTTGCTCATAATTAATCCCAGGCACAGTTAAATGACCGTTGGTGATTAGTCACATTTATGTATACTGCATGAAAACTTTCAGGTATTAATGGTTGTTTGTTTGCCTTTTAAACTATTGTCATGTTTCACAAATTCTTGACCAATTTAACGTTAACTTGTAATGACAAACGTTTGTAATGTGGGAAATGTTTTTCTTTTTTTTCTTATTTCATCCTCCAATTGCAGGTGATGAACTGATGCGTCGATAGAGCAAATTCGCATGGCACAAATTACCTAACCCTTATATGTAATACTGATAATCTCAAAGGCCAATTTTAATATCATTGTCCTCTATAATCAATGCAGTTATTACCGTGATGTGGACAAAATAGGCGAAGACTAAATTAAATTAAAATAAAATTACTCTAAATTTCGCGCTCGTAGCTAATGTCTTTATGAAAATTGCTACTTCAATTTGTTTAAATAACATAATGACAGTAATCTCAATTGCCAACAAACCTGGCAAAACCAAATCCCATAGTAAATGTGTACTTTATACAGCAAGTTAAATGTCATCGTGAACGCACATGAAATGAGCATCCGTTAACTAAAAAATTCAAAGCGAAAAATTAAAATAAATTTTATTATTAATAGATTATATGTTCCTCTTCTTGCAAAATACGCGTGCATGACTTTGACAGTATTTGATTGTTAATCTTCATTCGCGATTGTTTTACGCAGAGCTTCAACGTTCGTAGAGATTTTTGTTTTGGAAGCAAATTGCTATTATATTTACAAATCTATTCATCGTCTAAGATTTATCTTACGTGAAACTGGGTTGCAAATTTGTACTAATATGTTCAGTTCAAAATTGTACAAACTGCTGGCGATGGTGACAAACATTGGATGCAGGCTGGGATCCTACAGATTCGCATTTGATGCAAAAGAAAGCAAGCTTCTTCATTCCAATGATTCTCAGAATTTGAAAATCTTCAAATGTGATTGCATATTGGCATCAGTGTGGCTGTTCGGAATAGCTTTCATAGCTACGGACGTTTACTTTCACGGAGACTTGAATGCTAAAATTACAAAGCTGCTATATGGAATGGGAACCGCGTCCTACCTTTTGTTTATCTCAATAACACATTGCTATACATAAGATCTTATTCAGTTTGTTAACCAAGTTCTGAATTACGCTCGCCATTTACAAGGTCACAAAAACAGATTTATATTTTTTAATGATTACTATATTAATTGTCTAAAATGTTTTGTTGCAATTTGCAGATAACTATTTCCCACATTTTTGCAAAAGCAAGACCGCCCGAACTCTTGATCTCGCCATAATTCAGCACATTATTTCATGCATCAACATCAGCATCTTGTTTTCGCTATACTGTTTCTACGATCCACGGGAATGTTTATTTCTGGGACAGCTGCTATCACTTCGACTGTATAGTTACTTTCCAATACGACAAATTATAACCTGCTTTCATGTTTACCTAATGACAATTTATCACTTTCCACTCATAATTCTGGGAATAATTGCAATGCTCTATTTCTTTCTTTTAACAGTAGTTTTAACCAAGGAACTAAAAATTAACTCTAAATTAGAATATAGAGCAGATCAAGTTTTAAGAACGCCGGAAAATCTTCGAATTTGCTTTAGAAGCTTTCAAATACTGAATGCAAACGCAACGTGCTTCATGGGCCCATTCATTACCGTGTTACATTATTACGCCATTATATTTCCAGTATTCTGCAACATTGTGCTGCTTCGATATTATAGTGAGGTCAAGTTGGTTGGTAGGGCAGCATTGGTTATTGCGTATCTCAGTTACGTGACATTTTGGTTGGCCGGCATGCAAGTTGGTAAATATTTGTGGATACGACAAAATGACATTTTTAGTTCGTGGAGTAAACACGATTGTAATGGAAGTACAACGGAAAGGAAGGTCATGTCTAAATTCAAGAAAAGTTGTAGGAAGGTTCTACTGAGGCACGGCAAGATATTTGTGATGGAGCGAATGACACAATTTAATTATATCAAGACTGTAATTATAATTACATGCAAAGTACTAATTATGATACGCAGAAAAACAAATAACTTAGAATAAATTTAAGATACGGAATGTCCATTTCAACAATAAGGAAATTGCATGTAAAATAATCTGACCTGTTCAATTCATCTGATGTTACGCAGAGCAATTTACGTTGTCCCATAATTTTACCAGATCCACAAACAGACTACCATTCACAAGTCTGGGGTTCTAGCAGAGCACCGCAGAGCAAGTACCCTTGTCAATCAATCACGGCGGCAGTTGAAGCAGCAAACAGAACCGCTGTGTATCATAATGTTCAAATTGTTATAATAACATGAGCAAGCCCATACATGCCTAGGTATCGCTAAAAAATGAGTCCCATAGTAGCATTTTTGAAATAGCACACGACCACATAGTACCGTCCTAAAATAATTCGGCGGTGATATCCACTAAAATTTTCTTTTTGGCACGGTAAGAATAGTTATTGATTTGGTTTGGTATACGAAACAGGACAACGTTCTTCTGAGACCCTGATCTCAAATCTCGGTACTCTAGAGCATTGGAATGGCCATCTTGATCGGCATTGATAATCAGCTCGTGACGCTTGAGCAAACTCCTACAGCTGCTTTTTTGATTATGTTGTGTCCTAAGCATGTATTTCAAATCGTTGATGAACAAGTCAATTCGATTAGTTTGTACTCCTGTCAGGCGGCGGTGACTAATACTTTGCCTTTCATTTATTTTAAATTAAATATTATTATAGTAATTATTATTACACTTTGCGTTGTTCGTATTATTAATACATCGATAACTGGTAAGTTTTAGGATTCCACCTGTTGAATATTGTCGATATTCTACCGGGTTATACCGTCCAAAATTGCCTCTTACACGTTATGGAAAAACGTGATTTTAAATAGTTTAATACCAAATGTGTAACTTGTGCGTAAAATAAATTTCACAAACTCGATAGCTAAATCTATTGTTTTCTTCAATTGTGCTAGTTACACTAAACTTAACACTACGACCTCAAAATAAATTTGCAGCGCTCAATAATTTGCTGATACATCCCAACATGTTTCAGCCTCAACAATAACCTCACAATTTGCAGAAATTATCCCAAATGTTCAAAGTGCACTGCACTTGTCCAAATACTATACGAACACTTGCACCGATTTCTCAATCATTTGAAAAGTTATCACATGATTAATGTTGAACATGTTTCCACCTGGACCAAACGTCGCTTGGCACTTACGATGGGGGGCCGTGACGTGATTCTCTCCAATTGCCTTCATATTCTGGCACGATATTACCCTAGTTGGGATCAGTCTTCGTGTAAAATACCAGCTTTCCATGGGCAAACGTTTTCCACTTATACGACAAAAACGTTTCACGAAAGAAATTTTCCCAATTCCTTTATGGCGTTCAACATGTGGAAACCAATGACAACACAGGTTTCTAGGGTGGAAATGGTCGTTACATTCATCTGCATTCCCAATTTATATTATTAATGGTGTGATCACATTAGATTCCATTAATGTTGATAATCGTTTAATTTTGACAAAAGACCACAGGTACCCACCTGTGTTGTCATTGGTTTCCACATGTTGAACGCCATAAAGAAATTTGGAAAATTTCTTTCGTGAAACGTTTTTGTCGTATAAGTGGAAAACGTTTGCCCATGGAAGGCTGGTATTAGGCACGAAGACTGATCCCAACTGGGGTAATATCGTGCCAGAATATGAAGGCAATTGGAGAGAATCACGTCACGGCCGCCCATCGTTAGTAGACGATCATTAAAATTTGATGAGGCGCTCGATCAACTCGTTTACATCAAGCAATTGGTCATAACTAGTTTTTAATTATTAGTAAATGTTTACATTAATTGTTAACGCTAATTACTGCTGTGTTTGCTGCTGACTCGGCACAGCTTTCAGCACGACGAGCCGACAACAGGAACCAAGACAACCAGTTTCATCTCGTCTACGAAACTGCAACGAAAATTTGGATCCCGCTCTAATTTCTGCTGGGCCCCGAACAGTATTTAATTTTGACATTAACAACTTGATTTATTCATTGGGCAAAAAATGGGAACAATAATTACCAATCACTGCAAAATCCAAAAAAAGCAGCGAGCTTGAACAGTTCCAATTTTTGCTGGGATCCGAACAGAATTTAGATTTAACATTAACCATTTGATTTATCCATGGGGCAAAAATGGGAACAATAATTACCAATCACTGCAAAATCCAAAAAAAGCAGCGAGCTTGAACAGTTCCAATTTTCGCTGGGATCCGAACAGAATTTAGATTTAACATTAACCATTTGATTTATCCATGGGACCAAAATGGGAACAATAATTACCAGCTCAGTATATTCTTTGTATACTCAAGTGTGCACATTATTTCTAACTGGGTACTATTTTCGCCTATATTTCTCGAGTTGTGAAGAAATCGAGATGTGTTGCTCCTATAGATTTTCAGACGTGGGTGCGGCTATTCAATAATTGATGCATGCGACCGGAAATTGTATACTAACCGATTCACCAGCAATTGAAATAAGTTCAGCCTTCATCATTTATATAGATATGTATAAGAATGCGCAAGCAATATACCACGATTATTATCTAGGGTATGCTGAGTAGTTTGCGATAAATCAATCAATATAATTGTTTAATCGTTAACCGCTCACTCCATATTCAACAAACTTATATTATGATTCAATACTAGGATTATTCAGATTTGATACAGTATCTTGAAGTGGTAGTAAATGCTACTGCTATAAAATATAACTAATTTATTAAGGACTGGTTGCTGTACTTCTAACATTGTTTATCTATTTAAATGTAGAATTGTGCTAATGTGGACAAATACAATCACAAACTGCTAATTATATAAATTATAAATAAATCATCGTGATGAATTGACATATATTAGCTATCTTGTGCGTCTTATTGCATTAATACAGTTGGATGAGTCAACTTGATATACTTCGTGCGTGTAGTGAAGGATCGATATGTGTTATCCCATAGTAGTTTGTGTACTCTCATTTTTATCGAGTGGGATGGAACACATTGGCAATGCGTAGTCGTGTTGAAAGTCGGACCATTTTTAAAATTCTTGCAAATTATTTGTTGGCATCAGTGTTCGCGTATAAAATAATAATCGTCCACTTTAACCCATTTGACATCACAAAATTGAATATTACTTACTACAAATCTCCAATATAAATATCATGCTTCCAACAAATGCTGCGGACACCGTTAACAGAACCACAGGTAAAAACTTTTCCAGATTAATTTGGTCGTTTTGTACAACCATGCGATTTTTACTGGTAGTTTCAACGTTACGGAAACGTGCATTCACGCGGAGATTCCATTTGTACCATTGTGAGGCAAGACCGCTTTCAAGAAATTTAGAAAACGTTCTAATGACCCAATGTTGATTGAGAGTGTACATCACAAAAGAATACATTGTCTTCGAAAATACTTCCGGTATTACAAAGCAACGAACATCAACACTGTCACCTACTTCGTTTCTAATATTTTCCTCTTCCAGCATGGCAATAGATCTATCCGTAAAAATAAACAAGGATTTGCCTCCTTCATATCTGCTAAGAACCGATGTGTGGTTATAATATTCAAAGGAAGTGTTCAGCAAATACAGAATCCCTTTATCTTTGAAATCGTCATGAAAGACTTCTTCTGACGGACCGAAGTTCGTCAGGGAGCTCCAGGGCTGCATAATTTTGTATTGAGCTTCAAGTGCATCTTTGAGCGTTTCAAACACTTTTGGTGCCTCGGGTACCGAAATGATGCTGGTAATGCCATTTCCGTAGAAAGTGCAGACAAATAACCCCAAAACATCTGCAAGCAACATCAGTATACACCTACGCCTACCATGATATGAAAACGAACCAACGAAGACTCCAAAAAGTTCGACAATCTTATCCAAGATTGATCTGCTTGAATTGAACACCGTCACAAGCGACATCGTTAGTATTATCCCAAAAATCGATATCCAAATCGGTGCTGAGAATGGATCTAACCAAACAAAGTAGTGCAGAAGAAATGACTTGCCTGTGGTATTGCTAACAGAGCACGAGCTTACAACCTCACTATATTCTATGAAGTGATGAATCCCATTTGTAAAGTTTTTCAGTTCATCATACGAACCGTAGATGCCCGACAAAATGAACTGTCCTGAAAGTGAGGTGTCGATTCTCGGGAAACCATAATGGAGTACACTAGAGAAATTGTGGACATCCATGACATGGAGTATCGCCATGAATCCCGCACTACCAAAGCAGTTTATACTAGGGGCCATGTCATTTTCTGAACAACTCTCATTATTCCTGTCGGAGTTCAGCAGAACAAATCTTGTCTCCAATCCAACGGAAAACGCATCCAAGTTTCGTTTGTTTGCCAGGCGAAAATAGCGTTTGTGTACCTCATCAGGTATGAGCAGCAGATGAATGAGAGTATTGGACTCAAGTGGCCCGATCAAGTTTTCACAATAGCCGTTGCATGCAATCATATATTCCCCAGGCGATATCCGATTGTTACCAAGAAACACAAACATCTTGAGCGCGGGAACATTGAGCTGTTCTTTGGAAAGCAGTTCGGCTTCATTTCGAGTGGTACTGTCGGTGATGAGGAGCATAAAAACGGTGGTCGGCCACATGGCTATGCCGAAATAGGAATCGAACACAGTGTTGTTTGTAGAATTTGTTTGAAGAGGAGATAATACAATATGGCGCGGACGGGAATATTTTGAAGGCAATAAGTTTTTCAAAGGAGATGACTGCTGATTATACAGTACAACATTTGGAAAAGCCAGTTGGCACACTTTTGGAACGGCATGTAAATGAAGCAGGAAACGGCCAAATTCTCTTGAATGTATATCAATTATGTCATTGTTTAGGCTTTGCAAGTCTCGAGAACCACACAGGGAATGTTCCTGCGTGTCTGCGTAGACTTGACTTTGCCAAATGAACATGGTTAGGACACAAAGGTTGCGCTTGTACATTTTGAAGTGGAATCTGTTGCTGTGCCTGAATGAGATAGAGTTTATTAGTCAGAATGTACACTGAGCCAGCTACAACTAACGAAATTGGAACCCAGCTATGTTTGTGGGATATTTTAGTTGGAAATTCGGAAAAATTTGAAAATTTTTAACATTCGAATGGGAACCATTTGTCGTATCTGGTGTGATAGATACCATCAGAGTGCGCGTGTTGGCAACTGTCCTGTGCATTTACTTAAGCAGCTCCAATTAAATGGTAAAAGATAGCACGCAAATCTGAGAAGAATTAAGGTTTCGCCTTTGTGTTGAAAAATTGAGCAATTTAATTTGGACCACTTATTTTGGGAAGAATAGGGGAATAGTTGTAACAATGGGCAGAGTATATTGTGTAGTGTGTTCATAACGAATCCAATATAAAACCTTTGGCACCATTTGTGTATCGCACATTCTAAAGAAATGCAATACAGAGCTATAAAAAAATTCTACGCCAAATAAGCATATCAATAATGCCCTTCTTAATACTTTGATCCATCACTTTGAAGTAAGGAACAGACACAATTGTGCTCAGATAACCCAACAATGGCAGCCAATATGGTAAATAAAGCAATTATGCGTCAATTTTCTTTGTTATACAAACATACCAATACAGTATTTATGCTTTGAGCGAAGCCGCTACCCTGTACAAAAACACTAAATACAAATAGGCAGTTACAATTATGTGGCGCCGCGGGAATTCTGTATTGACATTGCAGCGCATAACTGTAATAACATACCATACTGCTTGAGGAGCGGTTGTTGTAATCCATTGGACGGAACAATCAAAGTCTCAAGTAATAATTTTCTATAAAATTACGTATTACCTGAAGTACCATTGTGCTTTGGAATGTAACAAAATTGATGAATTCAATAGTAGAAAGAATGAATTAATATCTTGCAGGAAGAACTCTTAAATATATGTTAGATAAAATATTCACTGCATCATGTTTATGTACTGACAGTAAAGTTTGGAGGTTGACACAGGCCAAAATGGCTGAAATTTGGTACACAATCCGAGAAGATCGAGGTGAATACACGTGCAAAATTTGGGAAACTATGGTTGGCTGGTTTTCGAGAAATTCGAAAAACTAGATTTTCGAAAGAATTTTTCCCAACGTCCTTATGGCATTTACCATGGAGAAACAGAAGGTAAGTAAGGTCCCTACCTGTCTAACTTTTTTGAAACTGCCACTACACATGATAGCATGAGACCAAAAGGGGGAAAACGATTTTTCGAATCATACGAACTTACAAGGGAACTCTGTCTCATGCTATCATGTGTAGTGGCAGTTTCAAAAAAGTTAGACATGTTACTTACTTACATTCTGTTTCTCCATGGTAAATGCCATAAGGAAGTTGGGAAAAATTCTTTCGAAAATCTAGTTTTTCCAATTTTTCGAAAAGTAGCCGACCATAGTTTCCCAAATTTTGCACGTGTATATACCTCAATAGTCTCGGATGGTGTGCAAAATTTCAGCCATTTTGGCGTATGTAAGTCCCCAAACTTTACTGTGAGTATAATCGTTTCAAACATCTAACTGGGTGTTTGCTGCCTAATTACCACATTTTGTCTCAGCCGGTATAATTGGCTTCATTTTTTGACACAATTGATTGCGTAGATGTGTATAACTAATGCAGCAATGTTGATTCAAGCTATATCTTTCGGACATTACTAATTAGTTTAATGACGAAATACAAATTCCAGAACGTTGTACATGATAACAAATCAAGGTAGACTGGCAAGAAAAAAATAAATATTTTCAATAACTTCATGCGTTAACATTCTGCAAATTTTTGTTTTGTTAAGAAATACATTGTAATTTTTCACATTGTACTGGAAGGAATCCATGCCGTTTGAAGAACGAAAAAAAATTTTGTTGGCCAAAATAAATAATTTTTGCACCATCATGATATTTCTTTTCATATCCTTGAATTGCCCCTGACCTCTGACGTCGCGGACTAAATAGCTCCGACGTTGGTCAACCCATTTTCGTTGTATTGATGTATGTCGAAACTAAAAAGTTGCTATTCTGACTGTTTTTTGAAATTTTGGAAATTAAAATTTTAATAAAGGCTTTGAGCATTTAAATATAAACGCATGTATCTCCTGACAATACCCAGAATCACACTAATAAATGTGTCACAAAAAACAAATCATCACTTGGACTAAATTTGTAATTTATTACTGATACCAACTTTTATCTTTAAAAACTTATCTTGTATCTCCAGTAATTTAAATATTTTGTACTTAGAATCTCTGAGGATATAAATACTGACAATCCGATTTTTATGGTACGAAATTACATCCATTGCTCTACCATTTCTACAGCAATCACAAAACCACGACAAACATCGTACAACTTTCCATATACCATCTTCAAGATTTCAAAGAGCAATTAAATGCCAACGTATCCAGAAAAGTAATTGTGGAAGCAATTTTCTATAAGTGAAAAAAAATTTCAGATTTTCCGAAAGTCAAGCCAATTAGTTAGGGACGTCGGGTATTAGCTGATCAAAACTAATTAGGGCTATTTTACCAATTTTGTACATGTCGCTACCGTAAACTTCCACCTATATTCAATTAAGTGGAGTATTAATTTTTTAGTCGCCACGATTTAGTATACTGTTCTCAAATGTCTTTTTTTATGTGGTCGCTTTCGGGGTGATTATATGAAACCAATTACAGTAAGTGCTCGTTATGAAAATTTTACACGTAAGCAGACTAAATAGTTTTAACACGAAAATGCTCGGCTCGTGTCGACCCCTGGCACCTTGGTCGAGCGATCATTTAGTTTCACAGTAGCACACGTGAGTTAGATTCCAACAAGCAACAGTTTTTCCACAATAAATATGTTCCCACCACATTTATTGTTAACGATAGTTGTTGCTAGCTTCACTTCTGAGTCAGTACAGTTTTCAGTGCAACATACTGAAAACATAAGTTTCATTAATCAGGTCCATCTTGCAAACAAATACATTGGCAATCTGAACAGCAATTTGGAGATATTCCAGTCATGCTATTTGGAGGTACTCATTTTTCAAACAATGGATCTGAAAAATCCCACATTTCCATTGATCCTTACCACCACCGATAATCCGATGGAAAATCGGACGGACATTCCCAATGTAGAAGGTACGTTAATAGAGCTCTCAAAATTGGTCGATTCTTAAAGATGGGAGTAAGCGGACGCTAATGATTAGCCACTTGATAATATTTTCACAGGTACGGCCAACTGGATCTCAAGAAGTAAGCCTCTGTTATGTGAAGCTACAGTGTACATGTTTCCTCCAGCATTCAGTAGCCACAGCCAGTTCTATACAACATTTAATACAATAAAAATTCTGCAATCCTTTCGCCGACGTAACTGGAATTTTGCATCCGGATTATTGTCAACGGACAACTTAACAAAATCTATAATAACAACGCGCTGGAAATATGACATTCTCGTCACCGAAGCCGATTTCAGCTCGACAACGGATTGGATAAATGGGGTATTCAAGGCATCAGCAGTGAAAATGATATTGCCTACTACGTCAACCTGGCAACTGTTCCATTGGATTGCTACGAAGACTGTGGATGGTGTCATGATTCAAGAGATTGTAATATTTTGCCACCATTGCGATCCGTGTGTCTCGATGCTCCCAGTTAGTTTATATAATCAGGATGGCGACGGATGGCCTCCCATTTCAATGCTCGCGTTGAATAAGGATATCGAAAGAGTTAACAGTCAAGCTAATAATATTGTATTGAAACTTACTTTGAGAAACTTCGAATGGCTGGAATTAAGATTTCGTCGATATAGTCGAAAACACGAAACGACTTGGCAGGACATTTATCTGTTCGATCAAGAGAAAAATATCCACCGGTCGCTTGCTGACCAACGGCTGTTGGAGCACGTGTTCCAAAATATAACTTATCACAATCATAAAACATCGGACTATGGAATCCAAGATCCAGGCTTTAGCTACCATTGCATTAGTTTCGAGCGACTAGCTTGTGGCTGTTCGCAGAAGCTGCTTGAAACACTGGTATATCCAACACTTGTGGAGGTAACAAATGATCCAATGCTGCCTCATCAGTTCCCAATTTACGCGACAGAATCTACATTTATCGCGTGTGGACATTTGCATGGAGCTCTCCCATTCTACTCACTTCTTGCATCGTATGATTTATCATCTTGGGGATGTATACTATTCCTTAGAATCGTTATGCCGTCCGTGTTGATTGAAGTCTTAATTAATCGATTTTGGAAAGTTACAGGTCGTAATGTTGGCCAGTTGGCAGTATCACTATCGAGTATATTTAATCGCTTGGTATTTTTTCGGTATCGAATTTATTGGATCAGGGTTTCGTTAGCGACAAGGAAATGAACATGGCGAGACATCGGTCAAGTATCCGACTTGTCGTTGCACTTACGCTGTTGATGACCGTAATCCTTAGTAACGCCTATAAGGGCGATAACTTTACAAATATAATTTCCCCCGTTCCACCGGTACCATTTAGTACATTCGACGAATTAGTCGATAATACAGTTGACGTTTACTCGATGCCAAAAATTATTCCAGGGTGTTCTGTATTCAAGCATGCTATGAGTTATGATGCTATGGAGGGTCTTAATGGCTCCCATGAAAAATGCATAACTTTGTTCGTTCAGAACCGTGGCACGACTATTACAAATTTCACCTATTACATGATTTCGGAATTATTCTCTGATATCCATCAACAAAACGAAATAAGGTGTGTGTAATTGACAAGATATTGATCAGGGCCAAACAAAACACTTCAATTTTTGTAATTTTTCCCTTTCGTGGTTTCAGAGAGGAAAACAATCATCGATGTACCAGCGCAAAATATCTGAGCAGACGCGAGGAATTCATAATTAATCACACAAGACTACATCCACTTGGGAAGGCCTTTAGTCCTAACATATGGACGTGGGATCAATTAACTGGATTTGTGACGCTGTACGAATGTAAAAAGGAAAATACGGCAATCGTGGCATACCGAAATGGAAATTACTTTCGGTTTCGCCAACTGTATGCTATGCATCGTAACACGCGGTTCAAAAGACCATTGTCGTTTGGGACGGACACTTTGACAAGAAGGATAACGGGGTACTATCTGAAAGGCTGGATACCGGGAATCTTTTTCAAGAGATTTGCCGGCTTATATACATCGGGATTGGTGGAATACCATAAAGATTATATGGAGCGATACCATGAGTTGCGTGGACTGCTCAATGATATCACGGCGTCGGCGTACGAATTTCGTCCATCGAATTTGAAGGGTAGCATATCGATCGTTTTTACTATACTACCATTTGGAGTAGGGATTTCGTGTCTAGTGTTCTTGGCCGAGTACGTGAAACGGAGAAGAACAAAAATTGTATCATTAGTTTGAACGATTTTGCTGTTATAGTTTTCGAAATGTTTTGACGTATTATTTTAAAGTTGTCGTCAGAATACTGCTATAAAATGTATAATGAATTCACGAATTGCAATGAGTGTTCATGTAATTTGCCACCAACTAAAAGAGTTATGACATTGCTACGTGCCTACATTTCGAATCATGTAGCGCTTCAAAATGTCAACGCGAATATTATGTTTAAAACAGAACATTTTCCACTGGTAACGAATTAATTATTTTAATTCAATTTATCGCTGACATAGAGATGAATGCGGGACAGCATCAACTGGTTGTTGAAGTTATGGTAATACTTAATGCGTTGGTCCTGTTGAAGTGTGGAAACAATTCCGTGCCCAAATGTTTATCTCAATAATATATGATGCACAAGCGCAACATTAGCGAACATTGTGCATCCAGTAATTACATATTTTCCAATGTAAATGTTTTAAAGTTGCACCACTCAAGTCCAATACTGAAAGTAATACTGTGTGCTCTCATATCGAAGAACTACTTTGCCGTGGTCATTCGACAGCATAACAATACTGACCGTTAATTTCGTTAAACCTAAAATGCTGATTGCCCTAAACTTTTTTCCATAAGTGTGGAAAACACTTGATTTTTACGCCACATTAACCACAATTCTACACAAACCGAGTTATCTGCGATGCAGATGTATTCAAGTTTCAGAAAACCTTGCTCCACGATACATCCGGAAACTCTGCTTTGCGTCAATATATTTCGTATTGCCTTGGTTTCAGTTTTTTGCGTATAAGGAGTCCCTTAGCGTTTCAGGAATCATTCAGTCCCTCTTCTTTCAAACTTCTCTCGTATTTCATATTCCAATTGTATTTCAACTTTACCTGAAGAGAGCCGACATTGAAGCACATTACAATGGGATGGTGCTGTACGAAAGCCAGCGAAATGGTAGGCTTTTGAATATAAGTTACAAATTCTTACATGATTTTTACCTGTTTTCAAATTCATATTGGTGTTGTGCATTTAGACCACAACCGGGTTTTTCCTGAATGGACCTTAGGACTAGGTCGTAGGATGCGGTACTACATATGTCTCGTATACATCACACTTCCACTTGAAGCTCTGTTCGGGTGGCTGAACGTCCTACTAACCCCATGTCAATCCGTTAAGTTAGGATTTATGTTCATCCGTAACTGTACATTATGGGAACCAAAATCTGCACTACTTTTACCTAAATATGCAAGCATCCTCGTCCAACTAGGATCGAGTTTAGTGACCCTGTGGGTATTTCTTTTTACTTTAGGAAACTGTCTCGTTGAGTTCATTATATATTCCGCCTTGCCGTGCTACTGCTTCCACACTTATCTCGACATGATAACCAACCGAGTAAATCCAATTGCATCAAAAGTGACAAATTCACAAATTGAATCAATTTTAACAAACTGGCGTGAAATTCAGTTGGTCGTGACAGTTTTCAATGATATTCACCAAAACGCGCTAACTGTCTGCACCACAACATTGTGCTCATTTGTATTCATTATGGGATTGTTCTGTTTTATTGCGCTGTCAGATAGCTTAGGGCTAACGGGCATGCTAATGTTTTCATTATTGATCATTGATACATCGCTTTATAAGGTAAAGTCTGAGGGTACTATCCAAGGAAGGGTATACACAAAGTCTGCCACTTGTATCGACCATCTCAAAGCAAAGACGGCAATTATGAGAAATATATTGGGTCGTCGATATGTCAAGTCGATGAAGCCTATGCGCATCTTTATTGGATCGGACAAATATTATGATGCCTTGATACCACTTAATTTGCTGGATTTCAATGTCAATCAAACAGTAAACTGCTTACTGCTTTAAGATACAAGTAATATTTTTATGTGAATGCTTTGACATGGCATCTGTGTAGGTATTTCCATGACAGGATGGGCCATTATTGGTAATGAAGTAATGAGCGGAGTTAAAATTATGAAAAACTAAAAGGACAATGAGTCATAGTAGAAGCGATCATAGTGTAGATAGAATCTACCAATTAATGTTAACAATATAGAATAAATGAATGACTATCTATGAATGACATATCCTTTATGACGTCGTAATTTTCAAACAGTATACTCGAATCACCAATTACGCCCACCCGATTTTAGTGCTTCATAAAACCATGGAAATTATTGAATACACGTGCATCCATACAACTTGATGTATGACACCCACAAAGTAACACACAGTCCAGACGTTGTAGCAGCGGAAACAGGAAGCATCTTACCACTCGTCAAGATGAAAGGATTTCGTATCAAACTTTCCATTGTAAAAGTCTTGTTTTCGGTCCTTTCAAAGATTTCATTCGAAAGGGTCTACTTTCGTTGGAATGAAGATGGGGACGCATATCTGGTTAAAGTGCCTTCATCTTCTAGAGCGTTTTCACCCGCAAGGTTTTTTCAGCTGCTACGGCTAAGTACTTTTGTAATGATTGGAGTCACTCTGTACGTGAACGCAAAGTTTTATCTCAACAACGGTTTATATTTCCAGCTATCCTTCCACAGTTTCTGGTTATTTATTTGCGTGGGTGCGTCATCATTTTCTTGGACGTTTTGGATTCCCCGGAAGACATCCGAAATTGTTCACCTGGTAAACCAAACGGTCGTTCTGGAAAAACAGCTCGGAGAAAGTAAAGGGTCACTTCAAACAAATTTCATACTAATATTTCACAAATATTTACAATTAATTATTTTACTCCTGTTTGTAGGGTATCCAGCAATGCGTAAAGAGTTCCGCAGGAGTCAAGAATTCCGGCTGTTCATTATGACAATGTTTGGTGCTTCCTACCTTTTGCAGAATTATCTTGTCATATTGCCCATATTTCTCTACAATTACCAAGAATCGTGGTATCTGAGCACACAGTTGTTGCGACCGCTGTATCAATCTGAACATGAGAACTGGAAAACTGTTGCCTACGTTCTATCGGCGATTTATGAAGGATTTTTGTGGTGTAGCACGCAATGGTGGTCTATCATCATGATGATCTACATCCATCTGGTATATTTTCAAATGGTCACTGCCTCCATTGTAGAGCTGAGGTAATGTCAATTTGTAAACATCTGAAATATCGTATGTATTCTCGTCGTTGTTCACTACTTCTGGAATTCTTTATTCTAGGAGGCATATCAGCGAGAACGACCTAATGTCGTCTGACGACTACAATATTCTGTTGAATTCGTATACATCACTTTGTCTGTTAACCAATTTATATAATGGATGCATAGGTGCATACTACCTAACCTGGTTGAAACCGCTGGCCATCTTTGCGGTGGTATCTTCAGTTGTTGTACTTGTGAAACTTATCGCCTTACATAACGTTCTTTTGATAGGAATGAGTTCGTTTTGCGCCGTGGTTGCTACAGCAATCTTGGTTACAATTGGTCTTGTTTGCGGAGGATTCAATTATCAGAGCGACTGTTTCATGAAAGTGGAATTACATCATGCGTTATTCAAAGTCAAGTCCAAGCGCGTTGGAAATGGATTTAAGTATAAACTGTTGAAACGACAGGTAGCTGCTTGTAGGCCCATTGGTGTTAAGGTAGGCTCGTTCTATGTCGTTAAGCGAAGCACATCACTAATGATATTGGCAACTATAAGTAATATTACGATGAGCATTCTCGTGTCCATTCATTTCTCCATAACTGCCAATTAGGACATTCAGCGAATATAAAAATCGTAAATTCGGTGCAATTTAGAACTCATAATCATCTACGTTGGCCACACATTATCAATTTACTAGATACAACCTACGATGCGTTTTGATCATTGGGTTGTCACGAGACTTTTGCGATGATATCAAATATAACAACCAATTAATTTGGTACTAAAAATAAAGAAAAACTCAAGTTAATATATATTGCTAAATAATTTATATAAACTGTTCCGCGTAATGAACACATTTGATTCGTCAAGGAGAGCTAAAATTTTGATAACCGTCGGGTGGTACATGGGTTGGGTTGAGCTTTTGCGTGTTTGCAAGAATTCTGAATTGCATACTAATTAAATTAAGGGGATTAGTTTATGATGGATTTCACGACAAAATAAATTATTAAATAAACGACTAATTATTTTTGACGTATATGAAATACTTTTTTATGCGCGTGAGGTGAATTTTATGCAATAAATTAAAATATATGGGCCGATTACCGAAAGCAATATGTTTGTAATGCTGACTTCAATATATACAGGCATTGGTTTCTGGTGAACTTATCTTGACACATGTTTGCGTTAATGCATTAAGCAACTGCTAAATGTAAATGGAGGGATGTTCCTGTTTCATTTTATGGAGTGACGCATTGCGTGACAGAACACGGGGCACGTAACGACGAATAATATTTGCTGATAAGCCTCAGTAACAGCAAAGTGACATTTTAGGCTTCATGATTTCTTACAGATAATTACAACTTTATCCACAATTTATGCAATTATCAAATATCGTAATGCTATGTTGTGATTGTACAAATATTTTGTGAACACAGTTTATATACATAAAATGATGTGCAGTGGCATACATGAAGGGAGCAACATTTTCTACACAACATGATCATCAGACCTACCCAACATCATTATGTTTGCGCTGAGTTCCATTGAGTATCCCAAGCAAACAATCGGGGTCAACAATTCCACAAAATTGTCACTCCCCAGGGTAATGCGAAAGGGTAGACAAGATCGGTAGAACTTCCGTTCCCACTGAGTTTCGGCCAAATGAGTTCTACTCTCCTGCAGTTGACTTTGTATGATGTCCTTGGAAACTCCAAACACATTTGCCATGGATCCAAGTACAAACAGCAGAATGATGACACAGTCCAATAGAAGCACCACTAGTGCGCTCACCAAAATTATACCTGCTCCGGTCGCTTTCACAAGCGTTACAAGAGTACACGCTGCGACGAATACTGTGGTGCAAGTTAGCACTGCAGCCGCCCATTTGTGAACTGCGTTCAGCATTGATGTCAGCAGCTGGATGTGTCGGAAGACAACTGCTTTCCGCCAAGCCTTTGAGGATGTATCAACTTGGTCATCAAATGCATTTTTGAACCTGTATTATGTATGCTTTAAATTATAGCAATCTTGGCAGAAATGAACTTCGCGGACAAAGAATACAAACAATAGAAAGAACAATTTCTTACCACTGCAAATTTTCGACCAATTTCATCAGACACAAGTTGTGAATGATGCTGCTGTACACAACCCCGCCATCAAATGAGAGTGACCATACCCAGTAGTTATATCCAAACACCAACAGTTTCAAGACGTACCCCCATACTGACGAGTGTTTGTAGAATTTGCAGAGTATCCAGTATCCCACAAGCGTTTCCTTGCAAGGCTCAACCCAATGCAGCCCAAATACAAATCCAATTGGAATGACAATGCTGGAAAACATGCACGCATACGCTGCCAGAATATTGGCCTTAGCCTGGAGAGGTCGATCAAGAAATCGGATTGGAGGCTTACAATTTGTTTTATCAAACTGGATCAGCGCATTGATCAAATCCACCATGTCCTGTCCTTTCAGTCGAATATAATGCAGGTAGAATCCAAACGCATTGAAGCAGAGTACGACCGTCCAGCCAAGAACCAGAGCCTCAACGACATCATTATTGGTGTCATCAATTTGCTTCACTGTACTACTGTACAATTGAAGGACAATTGCGATTAAGGTTGCTGTTTGAATGTAACATTTTGCAGCAAAGTTTCTTCGTGATTTGTGGTCGGATTTACAGTGCAGTAATTTGTAGCTTTTTCCGGGTCCTCCGTGAAACTGGTACCATTCAAACGGAATGGATTTTAGTACACCGCTGATCTTACGGGCGCCGTTGAAAATTTGGGGAATTTCTGACATATTTGGAGATTACGGATGTTGATGTATTCTCCCAAGTAGCATATTTTAGATATGCGCTGCAACCTCTTGAAAATGAACCTTTTCTATACGTTTGTTGTTTCGTACTGACAGCAGATTGTGGTTTTGATGCGCAAATATACGCAAATATTTTTGTTCATGTAATCTGCTAGGGTAAGCCGACCCAAGAAAGGTGGTTTCAAGGTTATAACCCACCTGAATTTGCGAAAACATAATTCAAGCAACGTGTAATTGAACTATAATGGAATGCAAGGTTATCTATTTTGGCATCGCTGGACACGGTGGTGGAAAGTATGTTAATGCTTTTGAAGATTCAGCTCTATCAAAAACATGATAATATTTTCTTTAATTGAAAACATGTCAAGGCGTCATACTAAGAATATGCCTGATATTTCATGCATCAAGGATTTCATGCATCATGCCTGTCAGTTCACAAAAATGAGCATAGATAAGGCCAGCAATTTGCATGTAACGCATACGGAAAATCCGTGTTATGTCATGTCTAAAATTTATTACGACATTCTTCTGGTAGCTGGAAGGAATTAACATACATAATTAAAAAGTTGTGTTGCGAAAACTACAAGTCACGAAAACAACCAAAAACAATAACTCATTCCACATAGGAATGTAATGTGACGTGTGGGTATTTACGGCGCGTTTGCAAATTGACATCTTCAAATACTTCATATGTTTTTAGGAATTTGATGTACCGTGTATATGGAAGGATTCTTATTATTCGGATGTTATTACATGCCTCAATCTTCGACGAATTTCCCTTATACTGTTGCATCGATGTTTTTATGGCGGTGAATATTTAACCTCAACTGCATTTTAAGCGAATATGATCAAATTGATTTACATTAACTTCTTATATTTTAATCTCCACGAAAAGTATCGAAAAATTTAAAACTTTCATTTCCGTTTATTGTTCCGTTTAAGTTCCAGTTATTGAACAAGGGTGTAATTCTAATAATCATACTAATGATACCAACTGAAATGTTACACAATAACCATTTACAACAATGATGATCACATGTATGTAGAGCCTGTGGATGGAACTGCAAAACATCAGCAATTTTTCTGTTGACGTGTTTTGGTTACATATATAGTACTTTAATTGGCATGTTATATGCTGAGTAATGAAAATAAATTTCACAGCCATTACTCCAATTACGAAGGGTTGTTCTACATTATAAAAGCGATTTATTCTTAACGAAATTTTCAAATACAATTTTTTTTTGAATGATTTGTTCGTTCTATGTGGTAGCCCTGATCCTTAACCACAGCTCTGCATCGCCGCTTCCATGATTCAAACACCCTGCCCACGAAAACGGTCGGAATCTTATCCCACTCCTCATTTACACTTTTCCAAAGCCCGTCCCGTACCCAACTTGGAGGTATCTGCTCTCCACTTTTAACATAATAAATCTTCCTTTTCCCCTTGTAGTAATTAACTCTGAAGAGTGCTTCATCAAACGTGACCACGTACTCCCATTTATCACCAACCAGTCGCTGTTCGTAGAGCTTTCGAGCATTCGTCTTCCGGTTTTGGATGTGGGAGGGCTTATAATTTACAGGGCAACAGTGCAATTTACTTTTCTTACGTTTTCTTATTCCCAAATCTTCACTCAAAGCACGTTAAACAGTCGGCCTTGATATTCCAAGTCGTTTCGCCATTTGATTTTGCGATGGGGGATTCTCTTTGGTGATCAGATTCCGAACCTTCCTGATGACCTGTAGAGTGAATTTTGTTCGAGGGTAACTATATTTAGGTTGTTGTAAGTCCCTGATGCCTGGCATGTCGTCGTTTGCCTTCGCAATTGATCAGATTATGTACTCCGGACATCGAGACTACGTGACCTTTCCTTTTTAACTGTTTAAATATCGCCATTTCCGAACAAGTGTGTTCGGAAAAGTGTTTTATCAACACCTCCACTTCCAGTTGTAATTTACGGGGCATTTTTAAAGATATAAACTTGCAACTTGGCACGATCGTAGAATAGATTATAGTAAATATACTCTGAAAATTTCATGGCGATATGTCAAGTGCAACGCGCGTAAGGAGCGCGCAAAATCGCTTTTATAATGTAGAACAACCCTTAGTATTGCCGACGTAATTTAGTTGTTTTGTTGAGAAAGGATGCTTCCCACGTTTAATTTATCTGAAATTGCGCTTTGTAAACTTGTTTTTTATTCAATTAAATCAAGTTTCTGCAGCTCATGTGATTTATTAAGCTCCTGTTATAAGAAAGTAAATATATCTGTGCTGTAGCGAATATAATTGAATCAGCATTCACCAGATTGGCCATCAAGGAACAGATCCATGGAATTGAATATAAAGACAAAAAATGAAAAAATATGGTTCATTTTAAAATTTGATTGAACTTCACATCAAATCAATTACTGACAAGAGATGGCTTCGTGCGATGTATTCCAGAACATAAGCTGCAAAGGATGTAAACGTCCAGGGTCGCTGCTGTTTCGGATAAGTAATACACTGACAGTGGTTTTCGCACCATCACTGATAAACTATTTACCACATAAACTATAAAGGTTTGTTTTCTAATTTTCCAATTGAAACTGCAAAATAATTGACGGCCAATATTAGTTTGGTCGATCCCGTCGTCAGCCGTTCCTTGTAAGTTATTTCATTGAATTATTAATGTCAAAAGTAATTCAAGATATGAGACAAGAAATGTCCATTAAAATTATTGTTGGTTGGTTGAGATAAATTGAATTTATAAAAATATCCTAACATTCATTGTATCGCATTTCCCAGTCCAATCCGATTCCAATATCAAATATACTTGTGTCATTCCTCCTCTGAAGTTTCATCGTATTCGTTCTACTTATTGCAAATCCAAGAAAATAGTTCATGATGTTGAGTCGCCGCTATTTTAAACTGATGGAAATCCTCACAAATATAGCAAGCCGCATCGGCTCCGTTCCGCTCCAATATAACCCCAAGACAGGCAAGTTCATTGTTGTCCCCCGCGCAATTCGTTGGGTTAAAATAAACTTCATCCTGACACTATTCTGGTGTTTTGCATCGGCCTCAATCATTCTGAAATTCCGACTACAAAAGGATACTGTTCGCACAAACGTTACGTTGACTTACTGGTTTGGCTGCGTGATACTGCTGACGTTGGACACCGTCGCTGTTTTCTATTACGACGATCTGTGCAGAATGCATAACGGGATGACTGCATTCTTTCAACAGCTTCAACGTAAGTCAAAGCACAAGTTGTTATTTAGAAATAAGCTGATTAAAACAACTGCATTAGTTTTATAATATGGATTGAATACATTTGTAGGACGGTACATGCCGACATACAATGCGAACAAGAATCACATAAGCCTGATATATGAAGCCATACTCGTCTTTAATCTAGTCTCCGACTTTGAAATTGCTATCATCCTGTCAGTGCTATGCATCTACAATCCAAGGGGCACCGTGTTCCTTGGAGAGCTCATTCCGCTGGAATACTTCTCACTGCCCTGGAAAATTTTAGTTATTGCATTCCACGTATATCTTCTCTTTCCTTTGGTCATCATGACGTTTATTGTCTGCTCCACCGTATTCACATATTCGTTTCATGTTGCTGTAATACTAACTCGGGAGTTGAGACTTGGTCGACCTCAGCATAAATACCTGACGATTAACGAAATCAGAAAGTCGGCTAATGTCAGACTAGTGTTCAGATCCTTTCAGGTTTTGAATGCCCATGTCATGTCATTCTTCGGGCTGTACTTCGTAGCTTGTAATGCACTCTTTATGATGACATGTATCTTTTGCAATTTTGTATTGATTCGATATGGAAGTATGTTTGACATGATATCTAAGGGGTCGATTTGTTTGATTTCGGTAACATGTATGGGAGCATGGATGACATTTCTTGAGCTGGGGAAAGTAATCTTCGACAAGGGGCTTAGAGTTATTGGATCGTGGAAGGGGGATAAGTGGGGCAGCGGGAGAGACAATTTTCAGATGAAAAGATTCAGGCTCTCGTGTCGACCAATACTATTAAATTATGGAAAAGAGTATATTGTTAGGAGGGTCAACATTCTGATATTCTTGAGGGGCATTGTGAAGGGTACAATGCGAGGACTGTTGACTACCAAGAGGGTACGATAATTAAAATAGTTATTTTTAGAATACTCCGCTTAATGCGACGTTAAACAATTTGTTATGTTCTAGAAGCTCTATTGTAACAGTTATTGCGATGTATATTTTGTAATTGCTTTTAATATAATTCGTTTGTAAATTGCCCAACAATAAGTTTTAAATTAAATAGGAAATTAATTTGTCTTTGAACAATTAGTTTTGCTTGATTGTTTTCATTCCAATTAAAATTCTCTTCTCGACGTTTTGGTACGACAAAATCCAATGCGCCTACCAATAATTTCCTTCCTTAAATTAATTTCGGTTTTATAATTCTATATTTAAATGGATTCTTGGATTGCTTTATTCTACTCAGAATAATATAATATTGGCGACTATATGTAAGAAGTATTGCTTAATACTTTGCGTAATTTTGTGTAGTACTATAAATTTGTTTCGTCAGTGGCCTACTATTTTGGGAAATTCCAGGAAATAAATTATATTACGTCGTGGAACATTTCCAGCTCTATAAAATACGTTATTCTGTTTAATATATAAAACATGGAAAAAGTTGTCCATATTAATAGAAATTTAATTATTAAGCATCTTTATATACTATAACTATTATATGATTGAGGACAATCACGGGTTACTTCAAATACTCTGTAGTGTATTATATTGTTGTGTAGTTCGAATAGAAAAAAAATAAAATAGCGTTGAATTTGGACAGCAAGCGGTTAGATATATTTTAAGAACATTTGAGAGGCAAAGATTAGAGCCCAATTTATTTACATACTTTGAAAGTATTCATTCGGCGACGAATCAATCCAAACAGTTGTATCGTCATATTTTACAATGCTAAGCAAAAGATACTTTAGACTAATTAAGTTCCTTACCAACTGTTCACGATGCACCGGCGCAGTGACACTTCAATTTGATCCAGGAACTGTTAAATTTTCCAACAATTTACATAAACTGCCCTGGGTCACCTTCAACTTTACGTTGGTGTTTCTATGGGAGGTTTCAGTTGTTTCTGCAGTTTTCAAGTTTCATTTGAGTGGGGACATCGAAAACCGGAATGTCTCGTTTGCAAACTGTTTGATGGGGTTACTGGTGCTGCTAATTTATTCGATTCCATTTGTTCATAATGAAGAATTCTGCCGAGTATATGACGGCATGGTGAACTACTTCTTGTATCTTCAAAGTAACTAGTTTTTAATATTTCGTTCTAAAAAAGCAGAAATGACAAGTTTTGTTATCTGATCTAATGCTTATTTTCAGGAGAGTTTATGCCCAACTTCAACCCAGAGAGAGACAAAGTCAACCTAATTCACGACGCAATAATGACATGTTGTTCGTTTGGCGTGTTTCAAGTAAATTTGCTTTCGACGTTCCTGTGCGTGTACGAACCACGTCATCCAATGTTCATAGGACATCATATTCCAGCGGAGGACTTCAATTTGGCCTGGCACATAATCACTGTGGTTTTCCATGTATACAATCTTGTACCCGTTGCCGTAATGGTAACAACAGTGTCCACGCTCATATTCACCTATTCCTTCTACGTAACAATATTTCTGACTGGAGAACTTCGGCTTGGACGACGAGCTAGTCACTACCGAGCCATCGATAAAGTACGATCGGCAGACAACATTCGCCTCATCTTTAGATCCTTTCAGGTTTTCAACGGAAACGTGATGGAATTTATGGGAATTTATTTCGTGCTGTTGAATGCAATGTCAATGGCGATTGGAATCTATTGCACATTCGTTCTGACACGCTACAGCAAAACCATGGCCCCCGTTTCCATGGCGACTGTTGCTACCGTTGATTACTTGATGTTGACCTTGTGGCCGACGTTTCTAGAAATAGGAAGGATATTGTTCACAAAGGGGAATAAGGTGATAAAATCGTGGAAAGGAGATAAATGGGGAAGCCGTTCGGAGAATAGATGCATGAAAAGGTTTACACGCTCTTGCAAGCCTGTGTTGGTTTACTATGGCAAGGAGTATGTCATTCGACGGGTGAATACTCTGGTATTTTACAGAGGCGTTGTAAAGGGAACAATGCGGGCACTTCTTACAACGAAGCGGCAGCATTGAAAATAATCCGTGCCAGAATTGCTTCCAATATGAAAGGAAGCTTTCGTGTTTATTCAAAGTATATCTAATTACATTAGTTGTACATAATTCACATGTGCATGCTTCCTGTTACCCTGCCAGCATAATTAACATAATTTCCCCGCCATATTGTAGATATATATTCATCTCGGTACTTATTATAGGTGTTCAGTTTTTCTACCTGAAAACGTTTGAACTTTGACTCAGAGCAGATTTAGTAATGTCACAAGTATACATAATGTTATATTCACTAACAATTAATTTGGTTTCAGTTCATATTTGAAACATTAGCAAAAACAATTTCAGACTAAAGCTTATTAATAATACAAAAATGTTCCACCATTGCCAATGTCGATCAATACCATCATTAAGTATTTATCAACATCATACATTTTTCCTACTTTCGCTATACGTTTCTGCAACATAATTCTAACTCGCAGGAATTGTTTACGCACGACCATTCAAATGTCCAAAAGGAGAATCACCAACAATGGGATCTTATGTTAATGTTTTAATAACTAATTGCTGATAATAGAAATCAGTGACTATGATTGTTATGGTTACTAATAATATTACAAATTTAAAGGCGCATACAGCTATGTCTACATATAGCTGTCATCATAGCAATTTGTAATCCTGGGGATGTTCGATTTTAAAATAAACAACAAGCTAGGAATGCATTAGCCCGTTAGGATCAAGGATAGCGCTTGATTGATGGAAAAGTCAATAATAACCAATGTAGTACACTCATCAAAATAATTGTCCTTGAAGCAAATTTTGACAGCCCGGGTAGAATACCAGTATTTCCGCAACGCCCTTTTCCTGGAGCCGACCTTCAAACGGTTTGAGTTGAATATTCTTGTCGGCGTAGAGGGACGCTTGAAGGAATCGCTGAGGGCAAACAACTAACCAGCCCAGTAATTAATGCATTTAGGAACAGAAGTTTTGTGTTCACGTCCAGTTGGTCAAAACCAGCAATCACAATGTACGCAATAAGAGCTGCAAGAATCGTACAAATGTTAACCAAGGCCGGCATAATCAATCCTGAATTCGTTGCGTTGAAAACGGCAACCAAATACTGAATCTGGCGTACGTTTTAATGTCATTCAGAGCATCCGCCTCGCAATTAACTTGATCCAATTTTCTGTTAAATTATAAATCAAAGTTATTTTAAGTTTTTTTTATCTCTCGATACCACAATGAAATCTAGCTATCCAGTTCTTTCCTAGTTACCACGCTAAGAAGAGTACGAATGGCAAATGTTCCAAAGAGTACCGCCAACATAAAACTTAACATTGCAAATTTTGAGCATATTGCCCACACAACATAAGTGTACCAGAAATTGAAAATCCTCTCGATTACTTTCAATGCCAGAGCGATTACTTTCCTTGTTGTGATGTGATGAACGGCGGAACAACTCATATGAATAACTCGGTATCTTCCGCACAGTTCAAGGCGCAAGAGGATGGAATCAGGAGATAAACAATGTATAGGTACTGTCCGACTTTGATGGTGTATTGCATTTGACGAATTTCAAGTTCCGGCAAAATATTCTGTCTGATCAGTTGGAGTGACTGATTAAGTACGTATACAAAGTCGGTGCCATCATTGTAATGACTGTACACAGAGAGCAGGATTCCTCCAAATGCGACAATTTGAAGCGCACTCGTGCAGTTTCCCAACATGTTGTCCACCCCAGAATATATTTTCCACATAGCGTTGAGAATTGCGAAACTGAGCATCATTATATGTATTTTCCAATCTCCCCTTGAAAGGAAGGTTTCATTTAATTCTAACACGCGTCCACTTTTTTTGCTCGACGGACGGAGTTTGTATGGATAGGCAATGTAAAATAGATTCCACTTAGGAGCAGATTTAAAGATTCGTCGAACTGAGGCGTCTAATGATTCTTGCTTCATCGTGCATACATATCAGTTTCCAAAGAGACATCGCATTAAAAGGGGTTGCAAATTGTTCAATAAGTAGAATCTTTTGTCTCGGCTTTACCTGAAGAAAGTTGTTTGCTGGACCCAAAGCAAAACCTCAAAATCTTATTTCTTCTCAGTACCTACGGTACCGACTTTATAAAAAATTACTCATGATTAGAGATGGATTTTGAAATAAACATGAACAAATGAAACAATATATTCAGTTTGGCTTTGCGTGGGAAAAATGTAAATTAGAGTAAACGAATTATATAGCTTATTGATCACCTTTGAATTTCCGACAGTGAACATGTCACGCCTACTCAGCACGTGCGTCATACGATGGAACACAAAGACGGCTTTGCTCGTGGCTTCAATCATTACGTCTAGGTGTCAAGAGGAAGCCTACATTTGCAACATTTAAAGACATCGGTGCTTTTAGGTGATCAAAAATCAAACCTCCATATGTAAATGGTTTTTGTAAGTCACGCCATTTTATTCTCCTCGAACTTATGAACATCCGAAATACATTTTGTACAGCTAATTGGAATAAATGTTGCAATGTGTTATGCCAAGCGTGGCTAATTAAAAAATAACTTACTGTTTTGTTGTGTATTCAGCACTCAATCTATAGTAGTAATTGACAGTCTTGACAGTTTAACTTTTTTCGGGTAAACCCGTATAAAATCCAGTGGAATTGATTTTCAGGGCATTAACATATGAATGCGGTGTGGACAGCAGTTTTTTCCCAACACTCAACATGACAAACATTTTTTTCACAGAATATATTTTATTGACGCATTTCGTAAAAAAGAAAACCATCTTAGTGTTTGCTGAATTAATTCATTTATTGATGTGTGGGTTTCGAACATTGGACACGCAACCTCAACTTACCGCGTTCGTCATTTGATGAAATACAATAAAGCGAAGTGTTTGAAATGATTGACATTGAATTAGGGTTAATATTTCAGAATCCTTTTACGGAGAAAACGGTAAACTATGTTCTACTTGGGAGCGTATGTAATGATCGGCCAAGCTGAGGCTTCCAATGATTCTTGCTGCATTGCGAACATTTATTTTTTTAAGCTTGGGATGTGAGTTGTTGTAACTGCGGGAGACGATTATCCAATGCTCCAAAATCGATGCCTTCTCTTGAGTGGAAGCGCTTATGTTGGCGTTACCGAAAATGACACGTTTACTTTTAATTATTGTCAATGGTTATGTCACCACATTTTCCAGAAATTTCGGTTGGACAGACATACATTTTATGTTGCATATGAATCCGCATACAACATATTCAGCTATGCATTGGAATTTAACAATAGACAGTGGTTTTCAATCGTCGTTTTATATAAAGATAGTGGCCAGTCATCGTAAAAGCTGCGTTTCGTCTCAATGTGGCCCCGTCATAATTAGACCACCATGACGTTTGTTACAAAGGAAATTTAAAATTATGAACATCCCTGTTTCTTTACTTTTCTTCAAACAAACAAAGATGAATACTTAAAGAAAATTTTTACCGTTATCCTATTTTATGTTCCAATTTAAACATCTGTGGTATTTTCGTTGCTACCAGTTTCTCATAAAATGTGTGCTCACGGAAGAATTTTATTCACACGCCAATAAGTTGTCAGATTCAGGTTCACGCAATGTTTTAGGCAAGTCGATTTCGGCAACACTAAGTGCACCTGGTGATATGTAGAAATAATATATGTGAATTATATGGAGTATGGTTTATCATATTTATATTCAAAGCTCCGAGCTTAGTCTCCATCGCTGTTGTAACAGTTATATGCGTAATAATTGTGTGATTTGTCCGGTTGAATGCTGATAGCAAAGTGCTCGTCTTCATAAGATCACCATAAATTAATAGTGTGTATTCGTGCTTGGTGCGTTGATGATAAGTTTTGCAGTATGGTATACTAAATTAAGCATGTATCGTCTAATATTAATTCTATCAAATGAATATGGACAATTTATTCAAAATTCGATATAACTAGCATGCATGCATTCGTTATGCGATTCAACGTACATATTTTCCAGTTCATCAGCCCATTAGAATCAGTGATATGGCCTGATTGATGGAAAAGTCCATAAAGACCAGCGCCGTAGTCTCATCAAACTAGTTGTCATTGAAGCAAATTTTTACAGCCCGAATCGAATTCCAGTACTTTCTCAACTTATTTTTCCTTGAGCCGACCGTCATCTTACTCCGGTAAAATATTTTTGTAAGAGCAATTGGACGCTTCAGTGAGTCACTGAGGGCAAACACCTTGCCCGCCCAGTGAAATCCGAAAACCACTTCAACAAAGGTCATTACAAATACATTCAGAAACAGAAATTTTGTGCTGGCGTCCAGTTGGTCATATTGAGCAATAAATAGGTACGCAACAATAGCTGCACCAATTGTACAAATGTTTATCAATGCCGGAAAAATCAAGCCCGAATTTGTGGCGTTGAAAACTGCAACCAAGTATTGAATCTGGCGGTACATATTGATCGCGTTCAGAATATCAGCCTCGTTGACCACTTCGTCCAAATTTCTATTCAATTATAAAAATCAAAATTAATCCATCGCATAATGTCTGCCGAAACCACGAAGCAGTCGACCTATCAACCTTCTTACCTGGCAAGCACGGCAAGAAGAGTGTGAATGGCAAAAGTGCCGAAAAGGGCTCCCAGTACAAAATTGATAATTGCAAACTTTGAGTATATTGACCACACAACGTAACTGTACCAGAAAATGAAAATCCTTCTGGATATTTCCAATGCCAATGCGACGACTGGGTTCGGGTCAAATTGTTGACTGATCCATTTGGATGTAATGAATGATGGTGCAACTCTATTGAATGACTCGGGATCCACTGTGGAGCCCAAGGCGCAAAATGGGGGAATCATCAAATACACAACGGTGATGTACTGTCCAATTTTGATGGTCCATAGCATTTGACGAATTTCATGTTCAGACAATAGGTTTTCCCTGATCAGTTGGAGAAACTGGTTCAGCAAATACGCAAAGTCGGTGCTATGTTTGTAATGACCGTATATGCAGAGCAACATTCCACCAAAAGCAACGATTTGAAGCGTAGTCATGCAGTTTTCCATCATGTTCTGCGTCCCATAATATATTTTCCACGCGGCGCTGAGAATGACGAAACTGAGCAGCACTATATGTATTTTCCAATCGCCCCTTGAGATGAAGGTGCGGTTTAACTCGACGACACTTGAACTTTGTCTGCTCGATGAGGGGAGCCTGTACGGATAGGCAAGGTAAAATAGATTCCACCTGGGAGCAGATTTAACGATCCACCGAACTGATGCGTCTAATGAGGCTCGCTTCATCGTGCCGAGTTCTCGTTTTCCAAGGCGACAGATGCGAGATAGTTGAAATAGTTCAGTGTGTTGAATCGTCTGTCTTGTCTTTACATGTAGAAATTTGGTGGCTTGGCAGATAACAAAACCTCAAGCTATTAATTCTTCTCAGTAGTTACGACACCAAGTTCATAAAGATATATGAACTATTGGAAATGAAGACGAACAAGTGAAACAATATATTCAGTTTGGATTTGTGTGACAATCAACTGTCCCGTGCAGCCCAAAATTGTTTTGGACACGAAATCTAGAGTGACAATTTCTATATATAATTCATATTTTCTTCGCAAGCCTGTATAAACATCGTCGGCTTCATTATTTTGGGTGTTAATATTTAAGTGTTATGTTTTTACTCTTGGTTGGAACATTTCAATGTAGCATAAGCTGTGTTTTGTGCTTCTGGGCATTGCCGTGCAGCACTTTGTGTGAAAAATGTAAATTGAAGTAGACGAATTATATTGTTTATTGATCATCTTTGAATTTCTGCTGTTGAACAGGGCACCCCGACATAACCCGTGCGTCATTCGAGGAAAGACAAAGACGGCTTTGTTCGTGACTTTAATAGTTACGTCTAGGTTTCAAGAGGAAGCCTACGTTTGCAACATTTACGTCTATCTGTGCTTCGATGGTCAAAGTTTGGTGTAATCAAAAATCGAAACGCAGAAGTTAAATTTTTTCTGCAAATCACGCGATTTTCTTCTCCTCGAGCCTCTTATGATACGAAATCCATTATTAGGTAGCATTTTAGTGCTAACTTATAATTTCGTTCTATGTGTCTGTCCGTCCGTCCG
This sequence comes from Sinella curviseta, assembly GCA_004115045.4. Taxonomy (NCBI): domain Eukaryota; kingdom Metazoa; phylum Arthropoda; class Collembola; order Entomobryomorpha; family Entomobryidae; genus Sinella; species Sinella curviseta. Next base: position 40,457,303 of record CM023202.3, on the reverse strand, counting down.
TCCGTCCACGCGATATCTTTCGAACGGAGACGAGTTTTTGAACTATGTTTTTGCAATGGGTTCCTAAGTCCATAGGGACGAGCCCCATTGATTTTCAACCCTGTAGGTCAACGGCAACCGTTAGAAACCGTTACGAGGTAATTTTTTTCAATGGGAACATGGCATGTAGCATATCATTCGACTCGTCTATGAACATAGCGCATAGATCTGAGGTCATTTTAAGGTCAAAGGTCACCGTTTAACTGTAAAGACGTTTTGAACCTTTTTCGTTTTTCTAGCTTTTAAACAAAAATGTTTGCTAAATTGCTACCTCTTTATGTTTTTTACAAAACCTAGTTTACTGCTAACTGGAACGAATGTAGCAATGTGTTGCGTAAATGCTTGGCTAGTAAAAATAAATTATCGTTTTGCTGTGTTCTCTGGACGAATTCTACAGTCATAGCTGACAGTCTTGACTTTTTTTCTGGTGTTCCCGTGCAAAATTCACTCGATTTCCATTTCACGGCATTGACATTTGAATGACATGTTGCTGACAGTCGTGTTTTTGCAACACTTCAACATAGAAAACATTTCTTTTCATAGCATATATTTGATGGACGCATATCGTACCAAAGAAAACCATCTTAATGTGTAATGAATTACATAATATTTTGATGATATTTGGCTTTCGGACAATCGAACACGCAGACTCTACGTACTTTGTACGTCATTCGACGAAATACAATAAAGCTCATACTACTGAATATTGCGCCTTGATTTCAAAAGGCCGTCAGCATTTAAATTTTGTCTTCATGCAGCCAAGGTTGGTGAATGTGAAACACACTATCATGGTAACGGCGACGCGGAATGAGGTTATCTATACAATTTCGACGAGGAAAATTTACGCCGAAGAGCTGTCGGCTGAAGAGACTATGCCAATTTGGTGTAGGGTAGCGACAGCTCTTCCCTGTAAATTTTCCTCGTCGAAATTGTATCGATAACCTCATTCCCTGTCGCCGTTACCATGATGGTGTCTTTCACATTCACCGACCTTGCATGCAACGGTGTTTTGAAGTGATTGACATGGAATCATGGTGAATATTTGAGAATCCTTTCACGGAGAATAAAGGTAAAATATGATCCACTTGGGAGCATATTTAATGATATATCAACCTGAGGCTTCCTACGATCCTTGCTAAATCTGGTATATTTTTGCAATTATTAAAAGCTTTGGATGTGAGTTGTAACCGGCGATTCGGATTGTCAAATGCTTCAAATTTATGCCCTCTCTTGAGTTGGTTGCGTGACCAAAATATGCCCGTTAATTATTAATTGTTCTCACGCTCAGTGGTTATCCCACAACCTTGTTCAGAAATTTCGTATGTACAGATACACATTTTATGTTGAGAATGAATCAGCAGGCAATATATTCAGCTATGTTTTGCGAATTTAGCTAATACCTCTGCTAAGAAGAAAATTATGGGCCGCGTAAAATTTCCGGTTATCGTTTCTCTGATTGGTTTTGCCTTCTGGAATAGCCTGCATACCTAACTTTATTTTTGCTTCAGTGTATTGCATTAGAAAAGTAGCGACGTAGCATGCGTTGTATTTGACTATGCAAGTGAAATTTCTTCCGTCACTTTACAGAACGACGTACGATTTAAAGTTTGATAAATTTGACAGATTTGTGAATACTTTTCACTTTTTCACATTGAACGGGTAACATCTACCAAACATGATCTTCAACCGGTGTCATCATGCAATCTTGGAATGACTAATAAGCAGAGCATAAATGAAGCAAGAACTTTAGCGAAGGAATTCAATTTGAATGCAGTCGGTGCATTAAACGGTTTGTTTTACATGCCTTTACCCAACAGGATATTAAAGTAGAGCATTCGCGTTATTTAAAATTTGGGATAAATGTTGTCATACCAGCAACAACATACCGAAATCTAAGCAAATAATAATAATAGTGTGAGTCGCCTTCGGGGTTTAAGCCATCCTTTGCAGCACAACGCGGGACCGTAATTGCCAGAAATGTTGTTGTAGTACGCGGATACGTATTCGTTTGCCTGGACCTTGAACCAGGAGGGATTTTGGTTGACATTGGATCCTTCAGAACTACCAAATACATCATATTCAAAGCACTTATTAATTTGAATGCATAATATATTATTAATTTTGTACTGATCATTTTATATTAACAAGTTGCCCTCTCAGAAATGGTGACATCGTCCCCATATTCTTGAGGGCCATTGTGAAATGTACAATCCGAGGACTAGCAAAAGTGTTTTTTAATTTAAAAAAAAATATAACATATTGTCAGGTTACGCAATCTATTTTTTATGAGTTATTGCGACGATCGTGCTATAAGTGGTTTGTAGCTAATAGGTTTATACGTATTAACATATTCTGCATCCATTTCTTACATTTACCAGAAAACGAAATTAGCTTTCAATAATTTTAAAAAAATAATTAGTTTTGCTCTCTTCTTCTGTGCAATTATATTTTTTTTAAATAAATACTTCCCTTGTTCCGAGTAAAACAATAACGCAAGCGCCTACTTATATTTGTATCCTCAAGAATTTACATGTTTTTAATATTCTATTTTAAAATTGATTATAAACCGGAATTGCCAATACCAATAAACCAATTGCATCCGGAATACTGCAGTGCTGTTAGCTGTATGTAAGACGATTATTGCTCAACATATAATGTAACAGTTATGTAAATGTGTTTCGTCAATAACATACTGCTATTGGGTAACCAGTAAAATAATTTACGTAAGGTTTACATATGTATGTTTTACACAACCAAAAAAGTAATATCTCCTCGGAATACCACTATTTGAAAAGATTTTTAAAGTGGAGAAAAGCACATCCATTTCAGTAAGTTTTATTTGCACAAAGTGCATGCGAGAAAATAGCTTGAAATGACCGGATGTCGCTGAAGTAAAAATATTTGCGACGATTAATGCCGGTGAAAAATTATACGGCGGTAATAACTAGGAAGGTAACAAATACTCAATTCTTTACAGAACAATATTCCCTTGAAGGACTTAAAAGCCACAAAACCGATCTTGTCATTTGTTCTGACGGAATTTATTCTGGGATACACCCATGAAAACAACTTAATCGTCGCATTTTACAATGTTGAGCAAACGGTACTTCAAGCGATACACTGGCGCTGTTACCCTACAATTTAACCCACTGTCCGCAAAATTCACCAACAATTTGTCGAAATTGCCCTGGATAACCTTTAATTTTACATTGGTGTTTCTTTGGGAGGCTTCGGTTTTGTCCGCCGTTGTAAAATTTCACCTATGTCATGACATGGAGAACCGAAATACTACTTTTGCAAATTTCCTGATGGGTTTATTGGTGCTCATATTGTATTCGATTCCTCTGCTTTACCACGACGAGTTCTGCCGCGTGTACGATGGCATGGTCCGATACTTCCAGTATCTACAACGTGAGCTATTTGTGCCATTTATGTGTAATGAATTCAGATTTTATATTTTACTAATTTGAATTGATTCCTATTTTAGGAGAATTTATGCCAACTTTCAAAGCTGAGAATAACAAAATTTGCTTCATTCATGACGCAATAATGGCATGTTGTGCAGGAGGCGTGTTCCAGGTAAATTTGTTGTCTGTATTCTTGTGCATTTACGAGCCTCGCCATCCCATGTCCGTTGGTCATCATATTCCCGAGCAGCATTTCAATTTGGCCTGCCACGTTATTGTTGTTGTATTTCACGTATACATTCTCATGCCGGTTGGTGTAATGGTGTCAATTGTCTCGACACTAATATTCACATATTCCTTTTACCTGACCATTTTTCTGACCGGGGAACTTCGATTAGGCCGAAGAGCTGAACAGTACAGAGCAATAAGTAGTGTTAGATCGGCAACAAACATTCGCGTAATCTTCAGATCCTTTCAGGTTTTAAACGGAAACGTGATGGGCTTTATGGGCGTCTACTTTGTCTTGTTCAATGCCATGTCAATGGCGATTGGAATCTACTGCACCTTCGTTCTCATGCGCTACAGCAAGACAATGGCCCCCGTTTCTATGGCAACGGTTGGCACGGTTGATTACCTCATGCTGGTCGCGTGGTCGACGTTTCTGGAAATTGGAAGGACCCTGTTTACGAAGGGAAACAAGGTGATAAATTCTTGGAAAGGGGATAAATGGGGAAGTGATTGGGAGAATATATGCATGAAGAGGTTTACTCGCTCTTGTAAACCTGTGTTGGTTTACTATGGGAATGAGTATATTATTCGGCGCGTCAATATGCTGGTATTTTACAGGGGCGTTGTGAAGGGAACAATAAGGGCTCTTCTTGCCACGAAACGGCGACCTTGAAAACAATACGATCGGTGTTTCTACAGCTCGATAAAAATGTTGACGGTCATTCAATATGTTGTGCAATGAGTACATGTAAAATCGTTAATAAAATATGTTACTTAAAACAATTGTATTTGTAATATATATATATAGTACCACTCCGCCTCAATCTTAATTTAGTGGTCACCTAACCAAATATGTAATTACAAATATTACATTACACAGCTTCTTTGTGCTAATGATACTATCTTTGTCTAGTGTCATATTGTGTAGCCTTTGCCATCCGTTCCTCACTTGTCATTCAATAAACTCAAAACTAAATTTAACACCGCTTTATCTCATCACCACAATCAATATTCCCCCATGATTGGATACAAGAATATTTTACATTATTTCGAACGATCAAGTAAAAACACAATTCAATTCAGAAACATGTACGTTAAGTACGTTTTAAGATTTTGCGATCAGCGAATGAATAGAGACATCAACAAACATTTTGCTACTGTTGGCGCTTAACAAAACCGCCGGAACACTTCCAAATATCGACAGTGTTTGCTCAAAAGTAATTTTGATGCCTTACAGATAAAATATACAAGAATCTGTGCACGCAAGATGTATGACTGAGTAGTTTGTTCAATATAATTTCCTTAATTAATTTGTCCAAGGTTAGTAATATATGGTCCGTAAATGAGTGCGACGTATTATATATTAGACTATATGCGATTTGGTGAATACATGCTGAGAAGTCATACTTCCGACACAATATTCAATATGCCAACTATATGAAGCAAAACCGAACCGTGACTATGTCCATGGTTGGCCACATTAAATCAAAATTATCGGTGTTAGCAAGCGTGGGAGTCAGTAAGCCTCCGAATTCATTCGTCCATTAGAGTGAGGGATATTGATTGATGGAAACATCCACAAAGATGAGGGTATCGACCTCGCCAAATAATTGTTCTTGAAACAAATTTTGATAGCATAAATTGAATTCCAGTTTTTGTGCATGTGCCTATGCCTGGAGCCGATCTTTAAGTTTTTCACGTATATCACGTTCGCAAGCCGAGAGATAGATATATAGATAGATAGTGGTTTTATTAGAGTGTTTTGAAGGTTCAGTACTTACATGAACTGCTTTTAAACCCTAACAAATTGCAGTAATACCAATTAAAATATAACAACAATAAGTGGATTTACAAACTACCATCTATAATAAATTGAACATGACCGGTCCATACTCCAAAACCAAGTTGTGATCATTTAACAATAAAAACCTACACATATATTCTTTCTTTCTTCTAAAATTTTGTGATTACATATTTCTGTTAAATGGTCAAATGGACATTTTTTTACAATCAGTACGCTTAAAATGTATACAATATTGGTTCCATATATTAGTTCCTATCCAATTTATTGACTGCTTATATAATTCAGTGTTCGGCGATGGAGCAATCATTCTAAAATCAAACTTATCTTCAGTAATTTCATCTCTGGTCGAAAAATATGTTGAAAACATTTTTGATTTATATTTTTTAGAACAAATTTTAGTACAGAGAGAGATCTACGTTCGCTAAATGTGAGTAGATTTATCTTATTTAATAGATCATTTATTACTACGTCACCCATTTTTAAATTACACTTTTTCTTACTACGACGTTTGTATATTGATGGGAGGAAAAAAGCTATCAGAAATCTGTTCAGTTTCCTCTGTAGTGTACTTACTTTGAGCTTCATGGGTTTCACCGCCCAGGTAATAATGGCATAATCTACAATGCTTACCATATAGGCCGATAACATCAATTTCATTATATTTTAACTAAGCAAGCGCCTTATAGAAAAAATGTTTAGCCAGAACCCCATCCATTCGTTTTTCTACCTGGTTTTGATGACCATCAAAAGATAGACAGCTATCTAATACTACCCCTAAGTATTTAAATGATGTACCCCTTTCCACAATCTCACCATTTATCACCAGGTCACTAACTGACTCTTGCGCAGACCTGTAATCCTTAGCCTTATAAAAAACCATCCATTTGGTTTTTGTTACATTCAGTTTCAGACCGTTCTGATCACACCATTTAAGCAAATTCACTAAGCTATCCGATAACTTAGCTCTACCTTCATCAAATGTTTTACATTTAGCATAAATGACAAGATCATCTGCATATAATAAATATTGCAAATTAATGGCATTAACTATATCATTAACATATATTGTGTAACATAATGGAGCTAAAATTGATCCAGCAGGAACGCCAGATTTTATCGTAAAACAGTCAGATTCATAGCTACCGTTTTTGAGCACAAATTTTCTATCTTTAAAATAATTTATAAGAAGTTTGAGTAAAAATGGGGGCAATCTGTAGTCATATTGCGTCATAAGCTTTTTTAGCAATATGCTCTGATTCACACTATCAAACGCTTTGCTAAAATCAATAAATAGAGCCACTGCTTTCCCTGACCTTTCACCTAAAAATTCGTAGAGATGCTGCGTTAAAAGCGCTACTGCAGTTTCACATGAGTGCCCTGCTCTGAACCCATGCTGGTTGGGATCCAACAAATCACTCACACACCTAACAAGCTTACAGTATAATAATCTCTCAAAAATTTTCACTATGACAGTACAGTTAAAAATAGCTCTATACGAAGACGATTGGGTATATTTACCTTTCCCCTTATATAGAGGAATTGCATATACTAACTTAAAATGTTCTGGAATAATTCCAGACATAAAAATGTTCAAAAACAGTCATCTTAATGGTGCCGAAATTAGACTAGCGAATTTTTTATATACCAACTTTGACACAGACGACGGCGTGTCCTTACACTTTTTTACATATGCTATCGATTCAACAATTTCCTGTTCACTAACATTCACCTCTTCAGGATTAGAATTCAATTCATTATATTTTTCAGTATACTCTGCTTAAATTGATATACAGTCATCTACTTCACTAATTGCACTAGGCACAATGAACTCATTCGCAAATTTTGCACAAATTTCCTTGTCAGTTTCAAGAACATCACCGTTCTCATGTACTAATTTTGTTACCTTTGTGAGGTTTCTATCTCTATAATGACTCATGGAGTTAATTGTGTCCCAAACATCTTCCGACGATTTCATTTTAGCATACTGATTCTTGAAATAGTCTCGTTTGGATTTCCTAATCATGTTATGCGCAGTAGTTTTTGCCTTTCTGTACTTTTTCACATATTTGCGACTTTTTATTGATTTCTTCCTATATTCATCTCTAACCTTTATCATGGCAAATTTTTTACTTGTAAACCAAGGAGCATTCCTACTCCTAATTAGCTTTCTTTTTAATGGAGCATGTTTGTCCAGAAAGGACATTATTACTTTCTCAAAGAAAATTGATGAAAGTTGTTATGTGTTCTTATTACTTAAAAAGCTCGAATCTATTTTATTAAAGTAATTTCTAAATTCTTCCAAATCAATACGTTTATAACATCTCGTGTTTATGACTTTAGGTGGAAGACGTTTTTAAAAAGACCATTCTTCCTTCAAATTGTCCTGGTGACCTCAGCAACATTCCGTTGGCTCTGCATTTTCCGCAGGGGATCCATTTGTATGTCTCCATGTTTCGAATTTAAAAAGAGGACTTTAGTTCAAATCTTATTTTTTCATAATATGTAGAAAGTATTCATGTTCGGCATCAGTTATTAAATCAGTTTTGTTGGTTAATTTGTTGACACAACCGTCATCGTCATCAGTCCTGGGTGGAAAAATAGAAAGATTTCTTCTTACGTGAAAAGGACCATGCTTTTATATCGCTTAGTCTCAGCGGATATGAGTTTGGTTGTGCTCATTACACAGGAAACGATGATGGCAGTGGTCTCACAGTGGCCTGGATTGACGGCATCAAGTTTTGCGGCAAGTTTGAAATCCCCATGTGTTTGTGCTGCTATAAATCTAGTTTTGTTTACAGGTAAACGTTTTCAAAAACTTCTTTAAACGACACTGAAAAACTGAAAGCCAGCTATGTAACTAGCATTAAACAATAGATAGCAAAACTACCTACAAAATGTGATATAACAAGTCTTTTAAAACCAAAAAATTAATTAGTTTCACTAAAAATATTAAGAGCACGAAAAAGTACAGTCTGCTCTGCTCTGTGTATGCAGTCGGAGTTAAACTTAAAAAAATCTCCTCAACCTTCCTTTTGCGCACTTGAATGCAGCAAAACAACATCACGCGACAGCCGCAGCATACAAACACTAGAACGAGAGGAACGCTAGAAGGAAATACTAAACGCTATCAACTTACCAGCTACGTGGAAACCGAGAACCATTTTTTCGCATATCATTAAAAATCAATTCCGTATTGACGTTCAGTCGGTCAAATCGAGCAATCAAAAGGTACGAAATCAGGGGGCCTCCTTGTGGGCAAATCCTAATCAAGGAGCTGTTTTCAATCGCAAATTTTTGGATGTTAAAACAGCAACCAGATACAGAATCTGACGGTACGTTTTATATTTTTTTGGAACATATCACTCCTCCGCTCGAGTCTGAATACAAATAATAAAGAAGGTTATCACTGTCGCTGCAATCTGAAATAAAAAGTTATGTTCAATTCACATTATATGGCTTAACAATATCAGTATGCATTTTTAGTCCTGTTTATTTTACGCACATTCCACAGCAAGCTATAAGTAATAGTGAATAAATTTCCACCTCTTATCCCGACCGCACCTGATTCAAGATCTGTCAAAGTCATGATGAGCTGGTCGACTGGAATCTCTCGTCTGTTACCATCAATCCGTAGCCACTCTTTCAAAATGTGCATCTACGCGTTTCGCATAAAAATGTAAGAATTTTAATTAATTTATTCTAGGTTTACAAATTGGAGAGATATTATTTTGTAGCAGCTAATATTGGCATAAAAATGTGCATCACCTGGTCATGCGCATCCGCGGAAAGAACTAAAATACAGATGTAGCAGCATATGAAGGTAACAAGGCGAATTTTGTTACCCGTCCTTGTTTCTATTAAGGCTAGGTCCAAATATGTTGACAGGAAGCATATGACTGCCCCCATGTACGGAATCACCAACGACGATACACACTTGTTTACCATTGCCGATAGGCTTCTGATATCATCATACATTTTTTTGATGTCTTCCCAATTCCAGTTTGGGTCGTTTTCGTACTCTCGTTTCATATCAGCATCAATTATTCTTCCAAATTGATAGCATGAATACCACAGTGTCAGAACTATCGTTAGTATAAACAGAGCAATGTAATTATCAAGAATTAGTAGTCCTGCCCATCCAAGCGCAGCAAGTGCGGCTAAAGAATAGTCCAACAAATTAAAGAATACCGGATTCAAAGTCTTCCCGGTGCCACTAGGGCCCGTTGTTATAAACAATGTGCGTTGGCCTTGAGCTATTAGATTAGTGTTCCAAATTGTCGCATTCCAAGTCTCCAAAGGGGCCAAAACCTTTTCGGAAACAGCTTGGAATGCCAAAACGGTAAAAATTGTGCAGAGAAGGCGAAATGCCAACTTGATTCTAATCTGTTGACAATAACAAGTTTAAATGGAGTTAAATTGTTCTGTGAATACTTTAAAAACTATCAAACTCGTATCGTATTACTGACCTTAAATTTCCAAACATGCAATTTTCCCCGATTGCCAATTAAGAAGTTGACTAGAGTAAGAATGTGATCTTGCTTTATCCATAAAAGTATGCGGAATAGGTTAGACGACACCAAGGAAAATATCTCACCGGCTAGATCAAAATATTCCAGTGGTGTTTGTTTTCTTCTTTCGGCTGAGCTACCGACGGAAGGTTTCCAATGGGATATGACACGTAGCACAGCTGCCATGTGTGTAATGCCACAAATGAGCTTATGTAATGAATTGCTACTTGAGGTAAATTTACCGGTGACCACATCAGTTTTCAAGCGAAATGGAGAAAAACAAATCATGTACGCAAAGTTGAAATATGTAACGATGAAACTAGCCGAACTATGACCCGACTCGATAAGTGTATGGGTACTGGAATCTGATGTAGGTGACTTTTGGTTAAGTCTTGGATTGGTAATTTGAGGTAAGTTGGTTAAAAATAGTTTGTTCGTCATTTCGAGCTAATATAGAGAACGATTATCTTTTATGATAGGAATAGTTGCAACTCTAGTTTCCAGAAAGTACGGCCCATATTTCACAAACAATTGCTGTTGTACTGAACTTAATATCCCATTTGATTGATCATCAACTGTGTTTTGATATAATAACAAGCATTTAACAATTTCGGTTTGAGTGCTGTTGATGTTCCTTGTTATAATTTCTGTGAACTGAGTACATTGGCAAATGGATCACATATTAGCAAAGCATTTTTCTTCAGTAATGGTGGTACGTAGTGACTTGGTAAACTAGGCTGACACGGTTATGTAAGCATGACATGTTTACAAAAAAAAATTAATTTAATTTTGCAACAATTTTAGAGTCAGTAATTTCGTCATTTTGTTTGTTTACGCCTTGTTGGCTCATTATAAGTCGCCCTGTCTAATAATGCCAGCAATTTTCTTCTGATGAGCATGTCAATTCCAAGTGAAATGCGATGCAAATAATCAATTTGGATGTTCGGAAAATGCTTCATGAATGCAGAAATTATTAAATATTAGCTTATTTTTGTAACTGCCAATACTATGCCAAAACAATAAGCTCGATAGTTAGGTTGTCACCATATTTTTTATTATTTGCAACATTTTGAAATGTGTAATCATTCTGTCCCAGTGACACAAAACACAGAACGTCACGGCACATAAAATCTTCCCGAAAATTGCCTAACTGATATACTTGCCTTCATTTCGTGTGATGAAGATGTGGTCTTTGCAACACTAATCATACAAACAACACACAAATGAAGTGTATAATATGAGAGAAGATAAACACAGTTTGAATTTTAGTTATTACATTCAACTATTAGTTTGTATTGTAGAATCTAACCCTTCATTAGGAATCAATTTTACATGTCTGGAGCGAGGGATATTTCTATTGCTTCAATGTGGTAAAATACAGTCAATGTGACTGCGAGATAAAAGAGCATGCTTACAAATTAATTTGAGTTTAAAAACCGTACATGGCATTCAATGTAATGAATTAGATTTATTAAAAATGTTGAGGAATTATTGTAGTCATGCCAGCAACCACATGAATAAATTTAGAAAACGAAAAAATATAGTTATGCCGTCAGCTTAATCCTTGGCGCACCAAGCTGCTCCGTTGTTTCCAGAGATGTTGACGTAGTACGCGGATACGTAGCCGTTGGCCTGGACCTTGAACCAGTATGGATTTCCGCTGACGTTTGAACCTTCAAAAGTGTATAACATTCCATGTTGAAAACAATGACCCTTAGAAATGAGAATTATGAAACATGTCAATATCTATTTACCCGTAGCCCTCTCGGTGATGGTTACACTGCTTCCGGCAGCAAGTGATCCAACGATAGCTCCACTGGTGCTTGGAGTAGACCTGGAGACACAAATGCATCAATTATTAGCATCAAGTTATTCTACTGACTCATAATTTACATAAATCCATCTTATCAATATAATTACCTAATGTTGACTCCGTCGGTGGTAACACCTCGGCAGGTGGTACTGGCACCACAGGTTCCTCCTGTGCAGAAAAGATCGACCTCAGCAGCACGTCGCCTCACCAATCCCGGAAGAATGACGCCACCGGCATACACCCACTTGGGGAATTCATTGGCAGCTCCCTGAATATCTCCACGGTTCAGCAAGGACAATAGTGTAGATGACTGGAGGCTTCCACATCCAAGGTTAAATGTGAAGGAAACCAATGCAGAGTACTGGTTGGCGTTGAGGTTGTTGTAGGTAACGGCGTTGGCTACACATGACTCATAGCTTCCTGGGGAACCCAAATCATCCTTCAAGAGAGCCTCTCCGGTAGCAAGGGTGAGAGGAACATTGTATTTGCCGTTGAGGGGAACTGAGCAATCCCAGACGTGACATGCGTGACCGTAGCCAATGGTTCTGATTCCGACGGGATCATTGTAAAAGTTGGGCATGAATCCCTCAAATTCCTTGATGAGGTTGATACCAGCCTGGTTGGTTGGGCCAGTGTACTCGGCTAAAAATAATATGAAAAAGTGAAAAATTAAAATACTGAATGAAAACGAAAAATTATTAGGCCTATCTGTAGGCATAACAAATATCTCTCACCTGCATGAGCAGCAGCAAGGAAAAGTGCAATTAAGGAGAAAGTCCTCATTTTGAATTGTCGTGAATTTTATTGATCCGTTGGGTTGAGAATGTGCAAGTGACGCAGTACGTATTACTGTGCAAACCTTATATACAATATTTAGTTAACGTGGATAAATTTTAAGTGGGGTTATGTAATAGAGTGAAAAGTAATCGGATTTTGATAAGACATGTTTTTCGTTTGGTCAATACGCCCAGATGGTATATGTATATCAATACACTACCCCCAATCATCATATCGATAATGAATAGAATGGAATGTTTCTTTATTCAAATGAATGCATCGCAAAAATTGACGACCTGATAAAATGAGTGTTTTCAACCGCGACGAGGTAAAGGTCAAACAGTTATTTTCAGAGTATGGACTGCACACGTGTATTTCTTTTTCCGTATAACTACGGATAAGTTTGATGTAAGCAGATTGATAATGAACTGTATTTTTGAAGTACAAGAGCATATCGTTTTATTTACACATGTCAACAGACACCTGTTATGTAAGATGATAATATTGGAAATTGATGACAAACAAAAATCGAGTAAAAATACTTGGAAAGCATCGGTCAATATTATCTCATGTCACAGGCATTATTATATTTTGTTATCTAGTGAACGGATGAGTGCTTAGACATGGGAACCAGACTGTCATTCAGCACTAATTAGATTGTAAGGCGTGACATACCCGAAACTTAATTGATCCATTTAATTTCATTTGTCTCAATTAGTGACGATCAGAAAGGAATGATTAATTTGTTTAATGTGTCAATAAATACAATAAACCACTTGTGATGACATCCATTAATCAACTGAGAGAATACAATTTGCTGTGTCGTATCCATTTCTGACCGCACAGGTTAAAAATATTCCTTTGTTCACAAACACTTCATAATAAAGCTGTCACCGTAATGACGATATAATTCGTGACCACGACGACATTTAAATTAATCTAATAGTGATGAACAATGGCTGATTGAGTTTATACTCAGATTAAGGGGAGAAGACAACCTATAAAATGAAATGTGCTACATGATATGTGGTCAGTGAGAAACCGAAGCAGTCAGCAAGAGCTAAAAGTCACACGCGCAAATTTACAGCCATGGCCAAGTTAGAGTTGTTAGTTTTCTTTGTGGTCACTATCGGACTGGCAAGGTATGAACCAGGTTTTAATTATTTTTTAAAAATATTATTCTTACATCTAAAATAATTGTTCATAAATGTAATATTAATTCCCTTTTTCAGTGCCAATCTGAGTCACAGTGAAGCGCTTAGAAGGATTCAAGCTGCAGGAATCAGCATATCCTCTAGCGGCGGTTGCAGCGATAGAAACAGGCCAACGTGCACCAGCTTGGAACAAGTACGTGAGGCGACCATCAGCGGCATAGTTACATTGAGGCAAGCTTCTTCCTGTTCGATCACTATTACAGGAGGTACTGAGGTAAGTAGTATTCATGAAATAATTCATCATAACCGCCCATGTGCTCACTAGCTTTCACAAATTACTAAATGAAATGTAAATAAGTAGACCGGACATGCAAGCGGAACCTATTCCCACTGGAACGGCTACAAGTTGGACCTTAGTCTCAACACGTGCTTGCAAAACTATATCACTTCACGCTTTACATACATTGGCGACCGTGGCGACGGAGCTCCTATGTACGAGTCTGGCTCTGGAAACATTTACGCCAAGGAAGGGAACCACTGGGACATTCTCTACTACAACTGCGGTGGATGCAAGTGAATAAAAGCATACACAAGCAGCACTTTGTAATGCATTTTCAGATTGTCAATATGTAACCATTTAAGCGCCCCTATGAAGTCAAATCTGTGATATTTACAATTATTAGAAATCTAAACCAATATCAATTAGAGTATGAGAAAATTCGTAAAGAATGTACCCAACAACCCTATCCAAATTCCTTTTATTACTATAATAAAGTGATATTATAATCAGCGTATTATTTGCGACAATTAAAAATGGACTGCGCACAATGTAACCAACGGAATACAAAAATACATGGACAACGTCTGACTCATGCGATGTAAACGTGCAACAGGTTATATAAACTCCTGCTCTGTAGAAACAGTTGAAGGTCAATTTTAGGTGCCGAAATGTGCTGAACACATGTTTTCATTGTCTGCGGTCAAAGTACGTTCTGACTTATACTGAAGTGTGTTTGAAGAAGTGAAATGTCACAAATTCAATTTTAATGCATCGTTTCACCGAAAAGTCAATATAACTCGAAGATATTAATTCAAATAAGAACTGATGATTCCATTAATCATCACAATGCTGTCACTCATCTCTTGCTGCAATGTCAGCGATATCTGCTTGAACAAATGACCATTTCGGGCATTATATGGCGTGATTATTCATAAAAAGTGAACAAGTTTGTTTGTGTCGTCTCAATTGAACTTGCATCATATTGAATTTATATAGAAAAACAATTATTGATCTATTTTTGTAATTTATCAATCAACTTCTCTTTTTGTTTATCCACATGCCTGTTGTAATACCGATTGATTAGTTTGAAATAAAACTGACATGTCAAAACAGTACGATAAATCACTTGTTTAGTATTCCCATAAACAATAACACATTAGCCCATTGTGCATAAAATTAAAGTAAGTAGTATTACCATTATAAAGATATGATGATATGGCCATATCCTATGATATGACGGAAATTATAAGGACGATGACAATATTGGCATGTCATTGTAAATTACAAACCAATTGTGATTTGATGCAACCTTTTCGTGTATAAATGGAGCTGACTTCATCAGAGAGGTCGTAGTGCAAACACTACGGTGATCCGGTAAAATACTCAAATTAAGGCTGATTCAAAACTTTGCAAAAAATGACCAAGCTGATTTTATTGATGCTATTGGCGGTGACCATTGGTGTTGCTAGGTACGAAATAATTCATTGACCTTCCTATCTAGGATTTTGTATTACAAAATCCTATGTTTAAATGCATTTTTATGAAAATTCTAGTGCCAACTTGAGTCACGCCGAGGCCCTAAGAAGACTTCAAGCCGCAGGTAACAATCGGATACAAAAAATGTGAAATACATATTACTAATAATTAACTTGCGAACTGAACATAAAATTGCATTCATTTCGTTGCCAGGTATTACCGTATCTTCTAGTGGCGGATGCAGCGACAGAAACAACCCATCATGTACAAGCTTGGACCAAATTCGTGAAGACACCATCAGCGGCATAGTCACATTACGACAAGCATCTAACTGTGCAATTGTTGTGACTGGTGGAACGGAGGTAAGCGCCTACAAAACACGTTGATCAAAAAAATCATAGAATTTAAAATCATCATTTACTAATTTTAAATAATTTTACAGACTGGACACGGCAGTGGCGAGTACTCGCATTGGAACGGATATAAGGCCGACCTGCGTCTAAATACTTGCCTGGATAGCTACGTCACCTCGCGATTTACATACATTGGAGTCCGTGGTGATGGTGCTCCCATGTATCAGTCCGGTTCTGGTAATATCTACGCTAAAGAGGGAAATCACTGGGATATTGTTTATTATAATTGCGGTGGGTGTTAAGTAATCAATGTGACATTGTCATTAAGTCAATATTTACATCAGAACGGCAACGTATTATCATAGTTGCAGTTAACATATTAAGATTATTATTTTGTAATGCATTTCACTCTGGTTGAATAAACTGTTCCGCATATTTTATCATTTTTATTGGGGTGATCCGGGAACTAATTTTTTGTGCATGTTTCAATGGAAGTACGATAGCAAGAGTCATGTCTGTCGAGATATGGTAACTAGATAGCTGGATAATTAATAGCTACTTCTTCGTAATTGAATGAATGGTGATTCGTGTAAACTAGTAATTACATTGCTGATGATCCGTTGTGCAACGTTGATTAGCATTCTGGCAACACTTTGTAATTATTAACGTCAGCAGTGTACATGATCGTCAT
The DNA here is from genome assembly GCA_004115045.4 of Sinella curviseta. Taxonomy (NCBI): domain Eukaryota; kingdom Metazoa; phylum Arthropoda; class Collembola; order Entomobryomorpha; family Entomobryidae; genus Sinella; species Sinella curviseta. The sequence continues at coordinate 40,440,773 of CM023202.3, read as the reverse complement.
ATGATATGGTAAATGGCTTCTTTGAAATTGATCTGGCAGTACTTTGGAGCACTCAAAAATGCATGTATGCCTCACCAGTCCACTGTCAAAAACAATTTTCGGTAAATGCATTGGTCATCGTCAGCACATTTCCCTTGTCATTATTTACCTGGATTTGACTTTTCAACTTAATGTTATTATTCAAACACCCATTCCTTTCATGTAGTGGCTGGACATCGTACTTTCTTCGTAGCGGATCCAATTACATTATTTTTTGGGAATGGAATCAACTGACTAAAAATATTTTCAGTTGAAAACTGCTCAGCCCCAATTAGTCAGAAGGCTCATGCACGATGTGACGACGGATCGACTATAAAATGTCATTCGTATTCATTACGAAAAATAGACCAAGACATCACACACTTGAAACTTTCACTTGAGGCCCGTTACTGTGAAAAATGCCCAAAATGTCAAATCGTGTTCGATTTACGCTTCTAACCATTCTGGTCATAATGGTACTCCTCGGAATCATTGGTAAGTCGGATACATTTTCACTGATGGTGAATTATTAAATAAAAATTAATTTATTGAATTCATTTGACATTTTTAGGAAGCGCGTACGGAGCCAGCAAACAACCGGATGGTAAAATATGTAGGGGATGCTGCGCTCACATTGGCCACAGACAAGTATGTTCCTGTGCCTGTTCTTGATATCGTCACAATGAAACCCTATTGAATTGTTATGGAATCTGACAAATGTAAACTCGTTTTTATTTAAACATTTGGGTTAATTTATAAGAACATTAAAAATGTAGCATTTTTTATTCAGCACTTAAATATTAGTCGTAATGTAAGCTCATTTTCTTCACCCAAAAATGATGGTTTCTGTACACATATTCTGAACAATAGGTTACATCCAAGCAAAGGACGTACACATTGTATTGTGGACTATAGAAATAATGACAGCAGTATTTTTGGTGACTGATTTTACATGCGCATACGGCAGCATTACCAACTGAATACTGCACAATAATATTACCTAGTGCATGCGCGAAATAAGTTCCTAGATATGTGGGCTTATTCAGAAATTTGTGAAACCTTTTCATAATTATAATTATCGGAATTATGAGTAGGTGTATCATTTCTCCCGGAAAACTGATGATAAGCGAATGAATGAGTTCGTATGAAATACAATTACAGTCCTTATTGTCGTTCGGCAAGCTGCAAAGTACAGTACAGTCTCTTCGAATTGGAACGCATAAGTCACTAAAGTTTTATTGGAAATGATAATTACCACCAGTGAGCGTTAAACACCATGCGGCACAATGGCGATCCATGCCCTGTATTAAGAATGATTTCGTGTCAGAGTGAATTACACAACAGAGGAACAAATTTTTGAAATTGTTATCTCAAGAAAACTCACTTAAAGAACAATATGTATAAAATGCAATAGCGCGCACGATTTACGTTAGCACAAATTTTGATCCCGATCATGTTTCTTGGGATTATAGGTGAGTCAGCAATATGTTTTAATCATACTAAACTTCATATGAAATTATTTATTCGATATGTATTAATACATTTCAGGCAGTGCATATGGATGCAGCAAGAGCCTGGATGGGAAGACATGTTGCGGATGTTGCTCCCACCTTGGAAGCAGGTCAGTTTGTGGGTGTGCATGTTTCTGAAGTGAATGCTTATTACTGGGTCTGGAAACCGGCAAACCATTTCCTTTTTACTACTCAAAATTGTAATTGTTTACTATTATAGATTTCGATAATATTATAACTTTTTCATGGAGCATTACAGATGATAGTATCTGTTACTGTTATGAAGTTAGGGTATGAAAAGCAGATTTTTTGCATCTGATTACCTGTAAACTTCCCAAATTATTGGAATAAAGCTAATACATACGTACATACATTAGTCTAGATTATTCGTTCACGTCATTCATATTACAACACAAGAAACCATTATTCACATTGTCTGGTACAAATAAATCCAGTCAACCCATATAAGTTTATTAAAACATTGCTTCATTCAAAATGCTGTGCTTTATGCATGTGCATAACATATCTTGCATTTTTTTTGATTTTTTCAACTATTTAGGGCAACCTTAAAAATGCAGCGTCAATTCATAAATTCCTTTATTGCAATTTTTAAACTTAAACAATTTATGGTAACTAGAGCAATATGCCCCAACGGTTCAGTGCCAAGGAAATTGTAATTTTTTAAGTGTAGGCACGCAATGATGGCACGAGAAGCCATATTTCATTAAAATGAATATACTTTCGTTTAGCCAAATTGCTTACTTCCATTACGCCCATTGTATAAGTGATCGTAATAAAACTAGTAATTTGTGCCGAATGTACAATTGCAAGTTATTGGCATATCGATCGTGTTATTCACTTTCGCTTGGTACGATTGCCGTATAAGAAATGGGGTACTCAAAACGACGCCGAAATTATATTACAAAATTTTCATGCACATCAGACTTCAGTAAATAATTATTGCTAGTTGGAGGAGCTCGTTTGCAAAATAGTTTTACATCCTCTTGCTTGGACGTATTTAAAAATGACGAATAAATTTCCACTCAGCGTTTTAGCACCTGTTTCATACACTAAACCTAATAAACAGTTCCAGGATCCTGAATCCGACAGTCAATCACGAATCGACTCAAGTCGCGAGAATTCCGAAGGAATAATCGCAGCATATTTTGATATTGCTTACATTGTCTGCCTTTGCCCATTTCGCGTAAAACGCTGTGGTATAACTGAAAAATTCATTTTGATTTCCAATCCGGTACACAATGTATTATGTGTCATAATGCATGCTGCGGCTCTCTTACTTTCGGTATCATACTTGAGACTGGAAATTGGCAGTACAACTCAGAAGACAAATCAAAATCCATTGGCCTATTTTTCGCTAGTCACCAGCATATTCGTTTCCCTGTCATACGTCGTCTTCCTAAAAATACTGTGGAGAAGCCAGGGCCAAGTTGTTGGCTTGATAAACTTTATAAGTAAAAATAATGAGCACATTTCTTTTGGAATATTTCAGGTTTGCTAAAGTTCGACACGCTTTAAGGTATATAATAACTGATGCACTAACTCTGGATGGATTTCACAGAATTCTTGTTTATCCGCAGAAAAGAAGTAAATTACTTTGGACATTTGTCTGCATCCTGGTTACCGTTGCTGAACTAACCAATACATTTAAAGGGAAAATATTGGCTCCGTCCCAAATGTGGAATCAAACTGTATGGAATAGCGATTTGTTGGCTCACGGACGCGGTTCACTTTTCGTTGGAAATGACCCTAATGACGTTCAAGTTATGTCTCACCCGGATACTTGGACTGTGTGGGACAAATTTTTTGTCGGTGTTGCTATTCTCGAATGGGTTGAAACTGCTCTCATTGATAGCCACATCGTTTTATTTCTGCTAACCTTTGTGTTGACTTTCTGGAATTCGTGCCGCCAATTTGCGAGGAATACAGCTAGAGAAATGGTTTGGGACTACTCGAATGAAGGGTCACTAAATCTAAGCAAATCCAACTGGACAAAAACAAGAAAACAATACAATACCATTCGGTGCTTTTCGGCAATGGTGAACAAATGTGTTGGGTCGTTGGTCATTCCATACTTGGGTCAAGTGATATTTTTCCTATCCACCTACATGGATCAAACCATAATTCAAACCAGGATTATCCCCAAAATTCGGCTGGTTTTCTTCATATGTTGTTACGTTATCATTTTTGTCCTGTCCGCCGATGCACATAGTCAGGTACTTCAAGTGCTTCAAGAAATATTAAAACTAATTCTGTTACAATTGCCCAGATCCATTCTTTTATTAATAGATTCGAATTCTGAAGGAGTGGCTAATGATTGATGAAAATAGGCGGAGCATACATGTTGACCAACTTATTATGATTATGGCGGATATTGAATCCGGAACCATTGGAGTGAGAGGTGGCAATCTGTTTACCATTTCTTATGGGATATTGCTGAGTGTAAGCGTACCAAACCAAAAAAATACTTTGAAAATTAATCGGTCCCAATGTCGTGTAATTGGATCTGATCTGCATATGTATCTGATGTTTTCAGATCGCAGCAACAGTTATTACATTCTTCATCATTTGTATCCAATCAAGATCCCAGGAATAATTTGTCATCAAGCAGGATTGTAAACAGCGAGCTTGTTTCATGAAAACGGGCCAGTTTGTTCAGTAGCGATACGAAATGAATGAGACAACATTCGAATACATCCACGCCGCATTCCAGGAAAATTTTCTGCATTATTTTTACCAATTTTACCTGCCATCATTATTAAATATAGCAGTTGTGTAGCCAATCTTCACTTACAAACATTTATAATAGATTAAAATGTACGTACTGAAAATATTCCGTTGATTTTGGCTGTATGGACTCATCATTATCAAATGTTAAGCTTATAACCAACTGTCGCCTAATCATTTTCAGGAAAGCTATTTTGGGCGCTATGGATATTTGTATTCGAACGCATATGTAATTATTGTGTGTCGAAAATGTAACACGACACTGTGTACTCATTTGCTACACCTTTTCATATTCATCAGCTCTTCTAAACCCGGATGACCGCATACGTCTTTGACATCCTTTGGCTGCATACTATGATATTGAATGTACACTGGATGAGGAATGTTATCAGTACGGTTCAGGACGTGCTACCAAAATGAAATACTGCTTACTTTTACAATTACCATTTATAATCATTGATTCATTATTGTACGAACAAAACTATATTTTGCTCAAAAATTACATATATGAATGGTATTTATGATGTACCAATCACCATGTAATTGCCGCTTGCTGTAAATGCATAACTTCCGTGTTTCGGAATATTATTTGCTAGGTAATTAGAATTTACCTTCCACGCATTTAAACAATTTCACTTTAGATGATTATCGCATCCCTAAATCCATTTTATATACCTTACATCCACAGAATTGTCGACCTCTATTGACGCTGATTGCACAATTCCTGTGAAATACAGAATATTGGATATCGCGAATGGGAAACGAGTATGATCCGCCCTACGATTTCAAATGATAAGACTAATTGTAAGTATATGCAACTGGGGAGCTTACCATTTACTTATTACGACAGTTATGTATAGATACTAATGAATCCTATACAAAGCATTATGTACTGATAAATTAGGCTACCATTTTCATTTCGAATCCTATTTTGTTCACGCCTGGTCCACTTATACATTTAATTGGGTTTCTTTCTTGCTGATCGCAAAACTGTTTTCAATGTCTTTCTAGAAAGATGTGGAATTATAGAAAAGCGATTACAGTTATTAGGAACGCACAAAACCAGTTTGTCGAAACTAATATGCATTCACGAGAACAATATAGTCGTTAATGTTGATAGTAAATCACAATTAGTGAGCTGCGTTATCGTTTCACACGTACAGACCAATGAGTAAGCATTTGTGAACTTAGAACGTGTACGCTGTGTACAACTATATAAGACGTCATTTTCGTTTTTGCATTGAATCATACAATTATCCCTCAGATTTACAGTTTAAAATTAAGCTATCTGTTTTTTGCAACAACAATGTCCTTGCAATCGGATCAAGTGCGTGTAATTATTTTGGCCACCATAATGGCTCTAGTGATCCTAGCAGTAATTGGTAAGTTGGAATGTTATTTACATTTTTAGAGAATATTAACTGTCAATTAATTGGCTTCAATCAAATTTCAGGGAACGTCGCAGGTGGTGGAAGTTGTGACGCCTTGTGTTCCCAAGGTAGCCGACTTTGTGGAGGATGCTGCTTGAATCATAACAGTAAGATGACTTGTAGTGGTTCCAGTTGTTCCTGCGTCTGACGAATGCCGGTATAATTACAAATTAATTGCATACATAAATTTGCTCGCCTATTTAAACAATTGGGTTTTGCGTTTATTACGGATTGCTACAAAATAAAATAAAAATGCAAAATAAATGATTTGGCAGCAAAAATTTGCAAGTCCAAATGAAATATAAAAGTTAAACTAAAAGCATACATAAAGATATCTAATTTGGAATTAACTGATATTTGTTTTTAATCATAACAATACGTCGTATGGGAATTGGACCCAGTGGAAATTGCGATCGGTTTCATTAATTTATTGTAGAAAATGCATCCAGTAATCACCAATCCTCTTGATCTTCATCAACCAGAACGCCTTCGACGCAAACAAATGAGCAAGTACCTAGAAACCCGAAAAACATTAACATTAATATTAATATTTCACTGCGCCAAGCAAACATCAAACAACATCAATAGTGTTTAAATTTAAAAATTATATTGAAACTTACAAAGTGAATAGTAGCAGCAGTCGATGCCCTCTTTAGGGTTACAGTATTCTCCAACCGATCGACATCCACCAGATTTATGACTTTCGAATCCATTTGTGTTGTTCCATCCAAGGTCAGCGACGCTAGAAGCTTCCAAGTCAAGTTGTTCCTTATTTCCACCAGATTGTGGAGCACCGTGGGTTAAGCTGACGATTAAAAGGAAACCCAGTAGCAACAGCAAGTGTAGACGGGAAACATTTTCTTCCGCTCCAGAAGACATTCTACGAATTTCAGGAAAAAGGATTAACTTTGCAATTTCTTGCACTGAGTTTTCTGAAAAATAACAAACATCAATGATTGAATGCTTTTCCCACAGGAAAAAAATATGTGAGTGCAAGCAAGAATATTGAACTGCGACTGTTTTGGTGTTACTAAAAGTTGAGCGTTATTTCATTCTACCGGTGCGGTTATGAAAACAAAACTGAAACGTGATGAGTCGACGCAGGAATGAAATGTATTATTCTGAGAGTATCTGTTTGAGGAATGTTAAGATTTTGTTAAAAGTGGAATGCGTGTTGAAGGCTGAATTATTGTTACGTTTCATACAGGTGTCTTCGTATTCATATCGCAGCACGAAAAGGGTTGGATCGTGAGAATGAGTTGTTGAGGCGACTTTTATTGCGGATTATGTACTTAGAGCTTATTCCATTTCATGTTTGCCATCCGTCGCATGTTGTTATTTTTAAACAAGAGAAACAACAATACGAAATGAATTGCCAGCAGCAAGTTGTAGGGGTGCTACTAAAACGTATGCCATCGATAATGCAGTCCCCCTACACTTCCCCTATAGATTGTACACCTTTAAACCTCGCTTCATTTTTAATACCTTGTACGCAGATTAACATATACTTTTTTAAACAGCAACAAAAAACCAACGGCAATGTTTTCCGAGATTAAAAGTTGTGACTTTGTCCTTTCCTCGACATTGTATGGAATTTCACGAGGATTTTTAGGAAAAAATATACGTTCATCCTGACATTCTTCAAAAGATTTGTCGTGGCAGATACGAGCCGTTATTGAACAAAATATTTGGTCAATGCTTGATTAACTAAAAGTCTTAAGGGTATGGCATTATTACTGATGATGGTATTCGTTTAAATAAACACAATAAATACAGTATCACACTGAATAATGCATTCCAGCATTCACATGAGCAAAATATTGGTTACCGTCCATCATTATTTAGAGTTGTAAACTGACACATTTGATACTGCTTTATGAGGATCCGTATCAGTAAACAAACATTATTAACAGATTAATGCCCCTGCAATGCCCATGCACCTACATGTCTATACATTTGGGTTGATCCGGTCAGTCATTGTTTGTTTAATTGGAATGGGATATTATCATTTTTGGCATTGAATGGGATGCAAGGCCACTGTCGTTATCAGGGGCATACAGGCATACATGAACACATGACATGGTGATATGACCAGTTAAGCCATACAAATATACATATGTATGTCTGCACTGCGCGGCCAATATTTAAATGTTTTTGCACAATTGGCTTCACTAATTAACAATGACGCACTACAGAGCAAAATTATTTTCGTTTACGCGGAAGTACATATTGTTAATGATGACTTTCAGTTTCCTTAATGATTTACGGTCATGTAAATTTAGCTAAACATTGGTATGCTTGTATTTCTTTCATATAAAGAATTTCTACATACGACATCATTTAAATAAGTAAATGATAATTGTTTTCTTCATGTGATAATCAATATTGTTTCAATTTCATTACTGCTTACTTAATGGTGCCAAAGATTCCATTGTTTCATTAATTCATATATCCGTATAGCTGAAAGCATCACCCAATGGGATTGATACAACAAATAGTTTAGATGGAGAATAAAGCAAATCGTCCGTTGTGCTTGAATTTGAATTGGTGATTACATCGTATCACCGTATTATATAAACTACAACGGCCGCCCGGATTTCTATTTACAGCCACAAATAAAAAATGTTTATATTTCCTTTGAAAAATTAGCAGACTATTTGCGCCATTAAAATAAATTCACCTTAAGTTCCAAAGCCGCAATACAAATCTCTGTATTAAATGTATATGTAATTCAAAGTTTTCATGTTTTCGGTAATCCTGAAAGTGACGAGAATTAAAATTGAAGTGTTTAGCTAGTAAATCCCCCAATATAAAATGTCTAATTCTGTTTTGTTCATGTATTGCGTTATTTCAATTAGCATTTTCATTTATCAACATCTGCCGTCAAACTATGTTTACTCTGAATCCAAAGTAAACTTATTAATGAGGCAAGAGATAACAATCAGTGGTGCAATGGCATTTCTGATTATTGGTCTACGGTGAGCTCCGTGCTTGTGCAAACTGGCGCAAACACTATCATAGGGAAAAGACAGCGACTCTAATGTTACATAGTAAACCGATTAAATTATGCCAATTCAGTATGACGATTCGGTTCGTTGAAACTGAATTGTATGGCTTTGTATAATTTCATGAATTGATGAAAAATACCCACAGTAATAAAATAAATATATATATACGTCATTCATTTATTTATGGACAATAAACTGTGTCCGCACTTTAAACATTTAAATATTACAATTCATGTGACAATTAACCGGATTTAGGATCACATAAAACTATTTGTCAATGCGATTTTTATGTATAACGTTTTCGGTATTTTGTTCAAAACAAACCAACCACGACAAATTGACGTAGGCCGACATTTTCTACGAAGTAATCGAGGCAGTACATATTTCGTACATTCCAGCCGATAGGCCAAAATGCGGGTATAAATAAATACCGGAGACGCTGAAGAAACTACCACACATTTCAAAAACTATCCTTCCACCGAACAAGTCACATTTCATATCATCGTGAGAAAAATGAAATACGGTTGCATCGTTTGTCTTCTGCTGGCTGCTGTAGCCACTATGGAAGCTGCAGTCCAGACCCAGACCATTACAAAAAAATCAGGTAAATAACCTTAAAAGGATATTCTAGGCAATGTGCTTTTAGCGTTAGAGTAACATTTTTATTATTTCTGCAGGAGGAAATATCTACCAGATAAAATATGTGGCTTGGGCTGATGGTAAATCATACTTTGCTGAGGACTCTCCTGCCAGGGTAAACATATGACTAATAACTGATTAGTTTCGGATAATAAAAGAAATGATAAATAAAAAATTCTGTAATTAGACTTGGGCCGAGTCTTCCGAATTTTGCAAATTATTCGGAATGAGACTTGCAACCATAACGTCAACTCACAGCACTCAAGGCTGCGGCTGGTGATAACTTCTACGGCGGTAAGTAATTATATTCCTATTTGAACTTGATGATATATTGGATTAGTTAGTGACCTCGGACTATACAAATGTTTTCAGTCTTCTGGACTGCTGGAAGGGATGCCCTACAGACAAGGCAATTTGTTTGGGACACGACTGGCCAGCCACTTGATCCCGAGTCTACAATCTATCGATCCGAGTACAGTGCACCTTTTCAGAGCTGCGTGTATTACAGCAGCTATGTCAACTTTTGGTTCATGAGCTCAATGTCTTGCACTTCGGCGGTGGGTACTTTGTGCGAAACATGATCCTACTTAAGACATTTTGATCAGTGGTTTGTATATGGAAGTTTCTGTAATAAAAATGTTGTTTATTAAAGTTGCATAAGATTTACTACAAATGTAACTAGACATATCCATTATTCACGAGAAATGTGACATTGGTCTGTTTATGACGAATCATAAAAAATTGAGAGATTATGGCATTTTGTAATCGACAATGGAACGCATCTAGATAGGCAGCTGTCAATCATTCAATAAATCTGATTTATATCAATTGAATTCATACACAATTTTTTTATGATGAAGTATCTTAAAAAGTTCATCAATCAAAACTAGTTATATTGATGAACGGTTGAAAATAACTAGCTGATGTGCGATTATGATTCCCGGTCGGTTGATACTGTTCGTCATCTATTCGGTACATTGAGCTGTAGAGATGATAAAAAAAACATTCCCTGCGCAGGGGTTAATTGGACAGATGGAAATTGCAAATCATTACGAGAAATGACTAAACAGCTTTAAAGATAGAGCAAATTTCAGTGAGCAGCTGTGAACGCCAATGCTTCCGCATCTGTAATAGTAATACGAACAATGAACATGCTACATACTATGGTGGTCTGTGTGATAGTTGTAAAAATCCAACGTTGATGAAAACGCTGTGTAGCAGATATCAGAACTGATTGATAGCTCATAAGTGTAGTTCACGATTGAAACTTGAAACGGCACTATTGGATAACGTATAATGTGCCGCACAACGAAAATTAATCCTCCATATTCACTCATACACATATTATGTTTACAGATTCGTTTGTAATATAAAGTGTATTCGGGCCCATTATTAAACACTATATTGTTTTATAATTCCACTTCAATTTCACCGGCATTTTACAATACCCAGCGATAAATGTAAACGGATTATCAATGCTATACAAGTTTACAAACATACAACTTCCATAAAATTGTTGGGAATGGCAGCCGCCCACTTGCGTCGTTATGCAAACAGATACGGAGATAATTTTATATAAACGATTAATTTACAATGAGACACGTATACTTTATTCCTGTTACTGCTTATTAACATCAGCATTCGAAATACATTGTATGATCTAACCGCTCGTCACAGTGGAATTAAAAAAAACTCTTCAAATAAAGCCCACAAAATCCGTTGTTGTGTCTAGTGCACCGTCACAACGCAGAGGGGGCATTGATTGCCCATTTACTGCTCCGGATAATTCCGTTGGACATTACATAATCTTCCGCAGTCAATAAACTCAACCACTGGCAATAATTGAGGATTGTGATGATGACTATCTTCCTGGAAGTGGATTACAAGAGCTCTTCCGCACGTATATGAGGAAAAATGAAATTATTGTTTTAAAATTAAGTAGCGTATTATATCGAAATAAATGTTGGCTTAAGAAATTTTTACCGCACTTGCAGATAGTTACTTCCTACATTTACCAGAAATTGATGTTTAGATCAAGCCTAAAGTCTTCACCCCGTTTGCGTCATTCGATTAATAATGGTAATGAACCATACGCTTTAAACAAAATATATTATGACCGATCCAATTACTCCCTTATCATAATTCCACCAGTTATTACATTTAATATTAACTAGGATTCCGCTTACAATGCCGGTAATACATTCATTTGGACGTGGTCTCATACGCTAATCCAAATGATGCATCACTTAAGAATATGATCACAAGTACGCTAAAAACAACGCATTGTTGTCTGAAGTAGCAGATTTGGCTGATGGAACATGATTTTCAAGACATTATACAAATTTTGGTATAAATACCCGTACTTCGCTGTCATTGACTCACATTCCAGAAAACGTTATCAATTCGCATTGACACACACACTGAAAGAAATCCTAGCAAAATGAGATACATTTACGTCGTGTGCTTCTTGGTGGCTGCTGTTGCTTCGTTGGATGCAGCCGTTCCGACACTTACAAAAAGATCGGGTAAGTTATCAACTAAACACCATGTACATAAATTCTGTTAATGCATCTACTAAAATATCAATTGTTATTTTAGGGGCTACCATATTTCAAATAAAGTATGTGGCCGCAGCTGATGGAAAGTCGTTCTTTGGCGAATCCGATGTTTTTAAGGTATACTAACTGCAAACAATTTTTGAAAAAATTTCCGTTATTGTATCTAAATGATTTAAACAATAATGATGATTACAAATAGAATTGGTGGGAAGCATCCGATTACTGTAAATTATTCGGAATGAGACTGGCAACCATCACTTCCCCGGCTCAACTTACCGCATTGAAGGCAGCCGCTGGTCCAAATTTCACTGGCCGTAAGTACATTTACCAATCTAAAAGTTCAGATTAATTAGAGTTCACGATGCTCAATTTTTGCTAATTTTCAAATCCTATCAGAATTCTGGACAGCAGGACGCGATGCCTTGGAGACACGCCAGTTTGTTTGGGACACGACCGGACAGCCACTCTCCCCTGATTCTACCATTTACCGGCAAGAGTACAGTGCCCCGTTCCAGAGCTGCGTTTATTACAACAGCAACCAGTACTTTTGGTATATGGCGTCAGGATCCTGCTCCGTGTATTTGAGTACTTTATGTGAATCCGGATGATTCTTGATAGACTCTGTTCAATAAATTTTATGTGAATACGAAGCAAATAAAAATCTGATGTATGTAAACTGCAAGCAATTTAGGTTGTTGTGTTTTGGAGTTTTTTTATTTCTAATTTTGGGATAAGTTATTCGAATGTTGTTTCAGAAATATATTTGCCACTAGCAAATGCCCGCTCTTTATATTGTTGCTGTGGTCATGCATGGATTATCTCCACTACCGGATCATATTGTGAAGCTCATCAGCTAACATAATGAAGTGATGACCGTACTGATTTCGTAGTAATTTTTCTATGCTTTTTTAGATTAGGTTTTGAGCAATTTGCAGTTTTACCAGACGATTTGCCACCAAAAATTTCTTTAGAAACTCCAAATCCTCAAAGCCGCATTAACCAGTATACTAAAATGTCATTTTATTGCTCAGATGTCCAACTCATTATCTATACTTAACCGCAAAGGTTTGCCAATGACAAATGTTGGTGGATCCATAGCATTATCTCTTCATCTCACCTCGGCTTAATAAAGTATCTTTGCTAATCGTGACGTTGTGCCATTATGTCATTTTTCTCAGATTGTATTGGTATTCCCCTAACACCATTTCGTTGTGCCAATTATCGTAAAAAATGTTTATTTTATCCATAGTACTTAAATAACGCTCCTTGACAATTTTATCTGACCTTTTGGTATTCCCCTGAAAAACACGATACATAATAAATTGTTATCCATGTTACAAAACAACGAGATATGATTGATTTGTTATCAAGATTACATAGCACCGCAACAATGACACAAAACTGAAAGTCAAGTATGGCTTATCATGTTTTTGTAAGTCAGATAATGTACTGTTGTTGCAGGACCATGAAATATATAAATGTCGAACCACGGGTTTTCGTAACAGTGTACGCCACCGAGTCGGCAGGAATGCTTTCATCTACTCACCATTTTTAATATCTACAACAGTTTTCATTTCAGTCCAAACGCGTACCTAGAAACAATCATCGGTTATCTGAAATATTTGAATTCCAAATTTGGAAGCGGAACATTTACATAAAGCCGAAATGGGTGGTCGCGTACTGGCAGCAATATGCTTGATTTCGATGTTAATCACGTTGGTACAAGCACAACTCAATGCCAGTTGCTACGAAATGTTTCTTGAAGAGAAAACAAGAGCATTCCCGGCGTGGATACAATCCAATAACTTGGATCCTTCACCAATTCTCTCTGAACCTACTCATATCCTGGTATGGGACAAAGCGATAAACTTGGATTGGCATATCAGGTTATTATTTTTTTTAAATTATTTACTAGAATCAATACTGCTCTCCCATCTAATTTCAACTTGAAAATGATTTTATTACCTAGAACCCATGGCATTCGTGGACATTCCTCCAGTATCGCAATTAGGAACATTTCCACGGATATCGTGACACTTGAATTTGCTGTGGATATGGCAATCACGGAAAATGTGACATTTTTTGGTAAATAAAAAAGTTCCCAGTTATTAACATCATGAACAGCTCAACTTACATAATTTCGTAATTATTAATGTCACAGGTGAATACACTGCCAATGGGACAGTTGGTGATCCAGCTCAGAACCAAACCGAAATACGTGGAGAAGGAACTTGGGAACTAAGTGTTCCGGCTATACAACTAAACCCGTTTCATATTACCATGTATATTAGCATCATAGCCAATACCGTGGGAATACGTAGTTATTCATTACCGATCACACTGGCAGAGGAGAATGGATTCACTTTGGTTTTGGAGAATTTATTTGATGCTGGATTTCCGGAAGATCAAAGAGAATTTGTTGAGAAATATATCTTCAATGCGTATGCAAGTTACGCAACTGAAGACAGGGGCGTGAATCCATTGAAATCTTTGTACTTAAAATACTGGGAGGAAGTTTTGGAGGTAAGTAAGCAGTAATGTATATTTTCAATAACAAAGTATGTTGATCAATTGCCAAACCGTTTTATAAACTTTATATTTTTTTAGGATTTAACTGTAACGGAATTGCTAACATGTGCTACTCCGGCACCATCTACCACCCCGTCGAGATTTCTGAAGTAGTGCCTTTTACTTTGCATGGTACAATAACTACTATTTGGAAATTGACTTAAATTTGTTTGTTAAATTGACTTAATTAGCAAACGATTTTGCATTACACCCAACATAATATATTGCATTGGTAATCGTAGTTGGCTTCATGTAGATATCAAGAGGCAGAAGAATATTTTGAATAAAAAATACAAAAATATGTCAAATTAACTTTCAGACAAAACTACTATTTATTTGCTGATACTTATAAGTAAATTGACTAGAACATCATATTACAGTGAACCAATTTTCATTTGCAACGGATTCAGAAGTCAACTTACTATGACCCTAGGCAGTGATCATATTTAGTTTTTGTCGTGTGATGAAATTAGTAGTTCAATTGTAATGTACATATGCACCACAAATAACCCAGTAAAGATGTAAATTACTTATGGCTAATATCAACAGTATATCAGATTAAACGTGTTGGTTATAATTGATTTCCATAGTTGCGTCATATGTCAAGGAAATTTTCGGGGAAGTGCATTTTAGTAGCACCCAGCTTTCACGTTTGTGAACAATGGAATACGTTACAGTTTTATTCCAGAACTAACCATCACAGATATTATTGCTGCGATGGTTGTGAAGAAGATGTAACGAATTGTTGTGCTCTAAAATTGGAATCTTATTAAAGCATATAACCATAATACTTGGTAGATCAGACAAGTTATGAGAGGTAAATGTCTGCCAAGGCAAGGAATCAAGAGTCATATACATCTGAAAAATAGCACGAATGCAAACAAAAAGAAAAATATCATATGAAATTCTTTTTAATGCAGTAGTGGTACATCCATGAACAAAGCTGAATAGAAGAATCTCAGATAAGGACGTCCATCTCATGCATTAAAATTAGGAGCCAAATTCTTATAAATTACGAAATAATTTTCGCCAATTATCATTTTGTTACCAGTTCAGATTAATTTTCAGATTGTTTTCTTGATTACATCCTTGTCTTGATTTTGTATATGTAAACTATGCCTAGAAGTAATCTAAATCAAATTATATATACTTGTTTAGGTATCATAGGCTATGTGATAAGCATATATCTTGGAACATACCATTGTGCTATTACTTACCATTTAAAGCTTCGGGTACACGTTTCCACTTTCTAATTAATCTTAAATGTCTTACATTTTTCCTTGTTGTTCCTGTTAGCAATGGCATTAAGTAATTTTGCTGTCCATAAAGGATCATAATATTGGAAATATGTTTACCATACCATACCTAACGCATGAACAATCACCTAACAACTCGACGTCATTTACTTGATTAGGAAAATTACAGAATGCCTATCTGTAAAAGCCACAGTGCGGATGGAGTATAACCGGAGCAGCCAAATAATACAGTTTTGCATATACCATATAGCTTGAAGCGTAGGATGGATTTTAACATGTCGGGGAAACTATTACCGGCGGCGATAATTTTCTCTTGTGTATGTTGCATAGCTAAATCTGGTTTTCCGTCAATCCAGCTATCAACCAACGTGATGTTATCGGCTGCCCGTCCATACGGAACGCCAGAAAATCTAAACGAGCATGTGGAGATCTTTGATAGCTGCTTGATTGAGATACTGAATTTTCAGAAAATTGATCTCAATGGTCAAACAATTCCGTGGATACTGAGGAGATTTTATTTCAACGGAAGGTTTTCTGACAACAAAGTAGTCCGTGTTCCTGGTAAGCTCGCTACATTGACATATTAATGCCATATAACATACTGATTGTATTCCTGTCATTCCTCCTTGTAAAGGAAACAATAAAACGGAACAATTCCATATGAGAACCAGGCCATTTAACTGCGAAGCAAGGATATATTTATTTCCTACAACACGCTTAGAGACAAGCGAACTATACAGAAATCAGCATGGGAAGGAAATATTCATCCCGACTCACTACCAATCATTATTCAGGAAGCAGTCAAAGGATCAGGAGAAGTTATTCCAATCATCGATTAAAACGCGATGGAGATTTGACATACTTGTCACTGATGCAAATTTCAACGAGACATCAGCGTGGTTGAATGGAATATTTACAGCATACCAAGGAATGATGATTCCGGCAACGTCCACTTGGGAACTGTTGCATTGGGTAGCTGCTGAAATTAACGGATCGCAGCATATTCGAAATATGCGGCTATTCTGTCACCATTGCGATCCATGTACAGCTTTACTTCCCGTGACGATATATAATCGTGCAACAGGTCACACGGACACGTTGCCGGAACTTCATGAACTAATTAACAATGTAGATCGAAAACCAGAAAACATTGTTTTGAAGCTCACTCTAAATGACATGAAATGGAGCATCAGACATCAAACATTCATGCAGAGGAAGGCAGAATCGGAAGAGTTAGTCTACTTATTCAAACCTGACAAAAATCGTTACCGCTCATTAACAGACCAAAGATTACTAGAGCATGTGTTTCCAAATACAACTTACCATAATCATATCACGTATTATTCTGGATCCGAACCGCAACTTACTAGTGACTACTGTAGTCTTACCAGTGACGGATGCACCTGTGGCGGTCAACTTTTTGAAACACTGGTATACCCAAATCTGGTCGAAGTGAAAACTACTCCGCAACAGCCACCACAATTTTCCATTTACTCAACGGACTCTGTTTTTATTGCTTGCGGTCACATTCCAGGAGCTCTGCCGTTCTACTCACTAATCGCTTCATATGACCCGTACTCGTGGGGATGCATCATTCTGTTCAGAGTTGTTATTCCGTCGATGCTTATTGCAGCGTTGCTTGTTCAATTCCGACGCATTTCTGATGACATAAACGACGCAAATGCCGCACTGTCTCGACTAATTCTACTTAGAAGACTCGTTTTCTTTTCGGTTTCGAATCTGCTGGACCAAAGTTTCTTTAGCGACAAGGAATTCAACATGGTCAAAAATCGTTCCAGCATACGTATCGTGGTTGCATTGATGCTGCTCATGACGATAATCCTGAGTAATGCCTACAAAGGGGACAATTTCACAAACATCATATCTCCAGTGCCACCGGTGCCGTATAGGACGTTTGAGCAACTTGTCGAGAACTCAGTTGTGGTTTACTCGATGCAAAAAGTGATTCCGGATCCATCTTATAATAAACGCGGCATCCTCTATACATTACTTCGGGAATCAAGTGGAAAGTTGAGAGAGAATTGCTACTCGTTTGGAACTGAGTGGTTCCTGGTTTCGACTCTCTTTTGGGATTTGCATCGCGATTTGGAGATAAGGTTGTTGAATATTTAAATACATTACCGTATTACCAAAATGCGGCACAAGTTTTGTTGAATGAATTATTTCAGAGTCGAGATGGGAAACGACAATTGCACCAGTGGAAAAACTCTAAGCAAGTGGGAACAACTCATTCTATCACACACGAAAATACTTTCACTTGGGAAGGAGTTTGACACAAACGTTTGGGATTGGGATCAACAAGAGGGACTTGTGACACTTTACGAATGCGGTGAGGAAAAAGCTGCCGTTGCAGTCGATAGGAACGAGAATTATTTGAGGTTCCGGCAACTATACAGTCTAAACCGTAGTAGTAGTTTCAAAACGCGTCTGTCATTTGGAAAGGAAACATTAACGAGTACAATTACGGGATACGTTTTAAGAGGATGGATACCTGAAATATTTGTACAACGGTTTCGTGGCTTGTACACCTCTGGACTTGCGGAGTACCACATGAATTATATGGAGCGGTACTTTAAGTGGAAGGGGCTGCTTAATGATTTACCGATTGAATCCGGTTTCAAATCTTCCAATTTGAAAGGCAGCATTCGAATCGTCTTTGCGATACTTCCAGTTGGAATCGTTCTTGCTTCACTTGCATATCTGAAGGAAAACTTTAGTGGCATAAAAGGAGGAATTGTGCAATTTCACTTCAAATTGAAGACAGTGTTGTTTAGTCTTTCTGAAGTTGTGGGAAGGATTCGCAAAACAAAAGTTAAGAAAGTAGAAACGGGAGTGATTTTCATTCCTGTCTCACAGAGATAAGAGAATATATCTATATATACAAAGTTGGAATATGCAAATTAGGCAAATTCTTCGACACATTTGGGTCCCTCTATCTTTGAAACCAAGCAGCCCACAATAATAAACTGGGTATCAAATTAAAGGCACAGCTTCCCTAACGGAACCTACGGTGAAATTGTTTCAAAAATCCAACCGTATCGTCAGTAATTTGAAAGAGAAAAATGGACATTTTTACATAACTCTACACGTTATATCTACATGCTACCTACATAGGTATACGTGCTCTGCTGAATATAATTTACGAAATCAAATACGTAGCCAAGTTGCATTATAGGTAATTAGTAGGTTCTTTTTGTACTGGAAATGAAGTGCATACAAATGGTAGGAAAAGTCGTGCAAGTGGGAGGAAACGCTGTACAAGTGGGAAGAAAAGCCGCGCAAGTTGGAGGAAAACCCGTACAAGTTGGAGGAAAGCCCAGAGGGGAAGGTCGTGCCCCAGAAGGGAAAATCGTACCCCAGAGGGGAAAGTCGTGCCCCAGAAGGGAAAATCGTGCCCCAGAGGGGAAAATCGTGCCCCATAGGGGAAAGTCGTGCCCCAGAAGGGAAATTCGTCCTTACCTTAAATCTGTCTGTAAAGTTTCTAGAGCCCGTTGATTTCAACGGGCCTTCTACGTCTAGTTGTATTATATATAAAGTGCAGAGGTAAACTAAATGGAATACACAGACGCCGTAGATTAATATATTAGTGATCAATGATGCAATTATCAGTTCAGATTAATGCATTCAAAAATAACAATAATACGGACAATGAGAATTTGTATTTTATTTTCCATACAATGTGTCGAATATGTACATATTTGACTCCAAAACAGTGCAGTATTTTAATCCCGCTTCTAAATAAATTGTATTACATTCTCGTCGTTGCTTGGAGGAGCGTGTACGGACGCAGCAGAATATAATTGATGCCATTGTTTTCAGAATCAGAAAATAAAACAAATAAACACGCTTTGAGTATATGGAGAAAAACGAGAAATCATAAATGCGATATTGCATGCCTACGCTACCAAAGACGCCTCATGGATAAAGAAATGTTTGGGTAGCCATAATTGCAATATAATAGCTAATCCAACCATGCGGGTAATACCACGACCGAGGAATACAAGTAATATGTTAACGCTTTTGTGTGGGTTGGCAATACTCCACCATTGAACTGGCCGCGGCGCGGCCGAGAGCATTCTTACTTCAACACTATTGGCTCTCTCATTCATATAACACCATCCTATTCATACAACCTGACTCTCGCACCACAACCACAATTTTAAACCTAATCAGTTAATCACTGTCGACGCGTTTTTATATGATTAGTGCTTCATTTTGGATAGAGCAGAATTCAGTGATTCTACCAGTGCAATTAGTTTCGTTGTACAGTGAGTGTGTCATCTTCCTTTGGCATTATAGTGAGTGCGTTAGTGTCGATTCCGAATTTACACTTGTTTACATTGATATTAGTGATATGGCAAAATGCCTAAGGAAAATGTAAAATCAATATATACAACCCCGGCTTTTAGCCAGGACGTTGTTCAAAATCCCATAACCTCTAGATTTCCACAATCTACTAAATTATTGTGCAGTCCTGTGTGAAAGTCGGTAGTGTCATGATGTGGTTTAAACTGCAGCCTTACATTCAATCAGGGATACTGTCGATAAATCGTAGTTACGCAACATGCACTACTCGCATTTTCAACCCGAACTCATCTAACCTTCGAAAATGTGGTATTTCTAGCATGTTTCGCAGCTCACCATCAACATTTCACAAGACGAATACCTCGGATTAAAGATTGTCTCAACAATTTTAACTGCTATAGTAACAAAGAGGATGACATTAAAAATCAATTCGAAATCCATCAAGCTATGTTTTCTCAATAAATTTTCGGTAATATTTGCTCTCTTTGTCGTTGAAAATTATTGTACATAGTATTATTAGCACACATTCACCCATAAAATTGTCTCTGATTCGGTATCACAAATATCATCCCATACGGTTGATCATCAGTGATCAGAATATTCACCGGTGATGTGTTTTACGAATAAGAAAGTTATTCCAATATTTGATGATCCAACTGTTCCCGCAGTATCTACGCGGTAGTTTCAGGAAATCAGAAGAACGCGATTATCGTTTATATCGGATGAGTTCGAGTTTTCATATGTAGGTAATCGGCATCTCTTACAAGGTTGAGCATCAAAGCATAGGCATCCAAACCGGCTGAACATGATGTACCTAACGTAACGACCGATGTTGAAGCCGGGGTGGAATACTCAATTAGTCATCAATTAGTTTAATTAATGTTTATTTTCTTGCAAATTGAGGTACCATGGAATCAACTTTTCACGTATGACCTTCGAACCTATACAATAGAAGGGGCTCTCATAGTCTCCACATATACTTACCCGAAACAGGTCACGAATTTACATTTCCCAAATATGAACTAACCAAGGTTTTCCGCATCACTCAGTGCGTACATGGATCACTTTCAGCCGGCTTGTCCGCCCTAACTTTCCTTGTCAGATAACTGTTTATTCCTAGTGTACGATGCCTGCCCCATCCTTTAACGTTAGCATGAAATAGTTGAAACGCAATTTTCATACTGAATTGATCGGATATTCTTTTGACGACAATTATTAATCTAATAGCTAATTATCCTCATAGTAATTACTTGGGCATAAATAATGAGCTTATCTAAAAGCTACGAGCATCAAATAATACGTACCGTAACCCCAAGCTAGTTAGCTGCGCAGTAGAAAAAGCAATCAATATAGTCAAACATATCGGTTACTCTACCTTACCATCAGAAAAGTAGACAGACTTTTAAAGCAAAAGTTAAGCGTTTGAAAAACATATTTTGAAATGTTTGAAATGCATTTTGTGATAGTTTGTGTCTTCGTTCTGTGTATGTACAACATTAATGCAACGGAGCAACACATTCGTGCTCTGTCCTCTCTAGAAATCAACTCGGAAAAGTTTTACCCTCCACGCAAAATCTGGAATGACGCCATTCGCTTGAACCATGACGCACAAATATCTAATCTCAATGACATGATCCAACCACTACAAAGCAGTCACACCTTTACGGTAATCAACAACTATATGGGCATCGATATTGGTGAAATGCAGCATCCAGTTATTGTCCGGAAACCAATACCTGCCTTAATATTCGAAGGTGAGGTTCGGCCTTTCACACTCACGGAAGCTGAGCTTGTATGGATGCCGGACAACATGCCCTATGCCTACAACAAGTCTAGTGATGTAAGCCGCACCACCTGTCAAAATCCAAAATTCTACAGCGTAAACAAAAGGATCATTCTGCACGTGTCGAGCACCGACCATTGTCTCTGGATTAACCACGGCAGTATGACAGGAGCCAGCAAATTGTGGTACGAGACCATTCAAATCGACTTGCATTTTCCAGTTGAAATTCTGCATCATGTCTGGACTAGTTGCATGCGAGTATTCAGATACGATGTAGCATTCAAGCTGAAGGTGTTTATGCCATCAACCGCACCTACCATCAACATCCTGGTTTCCAACGAGGAAAAGCTCACGTATGACTTAGTTGAAAAGATTTGTGGATGGGTGAAAACCAGATCAACAAGTTATGGAACTCAATTTACTATCCCGGACATTAGTGGTCCAACAAGTTCTTTCGACACATTAATGTACATGACGATACCTCTAAACGAATCGAATGTGACAAAAGCATATTTCCTGTTGCCGCGAGTCTCCAGCCAGCAGCACTGTTTACGAATTTGGGGAGCGTACGTAAAAGACTTTTATCGGCTTGTATTGCCGAATGTATTAGATTCAAAATTGAAATCTGGCAAAAGCATGGCGATTGAATGGAAAATTGCTGACACAATGTTCAAACAAGATGTGATATTGCACGGCATCCAGCGACAAATAGCTAGATGTACTCCATTTACAATCTATCAACGGCACGCTGAACTCTTTGAGATCACGGATAAGATGGAAAGACTCTCTTTGATATTGGCGTCCTTGCTTCATACCTTCATGGACAACTACACACTTTTCACAGAAATTACCCGTTACGATGCAAGGTATTGTGAGAACGGTCAAGTGATTTACAAACAAGAGTATTATCTTGGGTCGCCCTTTGTGATGGAGTTGATGATACAAAACTTTGCAGCAGACTCCAGCTTCACGCGTCAATACAACATGATTATGGTGCACAATAAATTAAGCGGACTGAGGTTTGTAGCATGTGGTAGACGCGGAGTGAAAAGGTTTCCGTTTGAAGAATTGTTTTCAGTATATGACGGTTATGTTTGGCTAAGCATCGGAATCATTCTCGCCATTCTCGTCGCAAGCTTGGTTGGCCCTTGGTTTGCTGGTCCGAAATTAAAGATGAAGCGATCCTCACAAAAGTCGTTCAACTATCTGGTATGCCTTCTTAAAGCGCTTTTGGAACAAGGTTGCACCCAAATGCGAATCAGTTTCTGAGAAACTATTCGATGAAATTCATTCCAATGCTTAGAGAATTTCGCGTAGGGATATGGGGTCAGGATGGGAGAAATCTTGGAAGAGCAATTACGCAGATTTATATTGAGAAAGAAAGAGATTGGTTCGAGGCTGACCTAAGCGCGTGCAACAAAACAGCCGTAATCTTACCGGTTTACCTCAGCGATGATTATGCAAGGCGATTAAGACATTCGGGAATTACAGACGTGTCAGTCGGCAGCGAGAATTTTCTCATGTTTAATACTAGTATCAACTATAGAGGCTACAGTCCACCATATTTTGAGAGAAGAATGCGTCACTTGCAGGAATCCCATCTTGTGGAATGGTGGACAAAAGTTGTCACTGGAGACGAGTTGTCGGATCACAATGATGCGCCGCCCCCAAAGAGTGTCTCCATGAAAGGAAATGTTTGCTTGATATTTATAATTAAATTAATCGGACTGGCTGTGTCAGCTGTCATCTTTCTGGTAGAAGTAAGGAAAACGTTAGCACGTCTCTCAAAGCTCTTTATGAAGGCAGCAATTTATGCTTTGTGTACAACTTTGAAATATATATGTCACATGTGTTCTAAGCTTGCAAACAAATTCCACATTCTGAAGTTAAGATGTAGTAAGCGAGTGGCAACAGGGACGCCCGTTTCTACTTTAAGTTGAACCGTAATATAAATTGACTAGTATAAGTAACTGGTGTTCTGATTATGCAGCATTTGTAATGCTTGCCAATTCAGAAATACGTTTGACATAATATTGTAGAAGCATAAATATAAATAACATATATTACATGAACATTACATTACATCAATGTCCAGCGTATATAAATAATGCATAGTTTTGCCAAAAAATTCAGAAAATTAAATTTATTTCGTGGTATACGACAAAATTATTAATGTTGCACGCATTTATTGTAAATAAACATCAATGTTAACTTTCCTATGGTAAAAACGTCTGCAAAGTAAAGAATCAGATAGGCGTCTTGCAAACATTCTATTCGCTTTGGAGAACTAAACTATTTAAAAGAAATATCCGTTTTTGCTTGGAGGGAACTTCTTCTATTCGAAGTTGATTGTTTTCTGGAACACGATCGTACAAGAGAGCGAAAAGTATACTTCTTAAGCATAGCTTGAAGTACAGTAATCCGAAATTGAGTCACAAACCTCACTTGAAAATGTTCGCTGTATACAACCTGCAACATAGTTGTCCAACATTCACTCACATGTGGGCTCATTTATATACATGTACCACCATATCCGATGATTGAGCTGGGAAAATCACTTCATGATGACCTGTTAAACTCATTAGGATCTAAAGGCATATGTCGTTTCATTGACGCAATTCATATCATGTTCATATGCTCATCATCTGAACAATACACTCTTCGTTGCACGTAGTATCATACAAGCCCATCGCATCTACAGAAACATACATTTTTATCCGCCGTGTGCCAAACCTGAGATTTAATTAAACACGGATTTTTCTGCCGCAGTTGTGAAGAAAGTATTACTAATGAATGTCAGCGTTCTGATCTTAAACGCTTAGAAACTTCACAAAGCCTACTAACCAGATCACAAAGATGTTCTGTTCCAGCCACTGTTCTGTTTTTCGGCCACTTCTAGGAAAGCATTTCGAAGATATTGGAAATCTCTACGGTCTCTTCAAATCCGTTTTGGAGATAACTTTTTGGAGGACGGAACGCCATTGGTACTGGTGAACTTTTCAATCAATGAGGCAGTACCTTTGATGCTGATGGATGGATGAATGGATGGATGTACCGATGTGGCTTTTATATGCCTTGTAAGAATATAATTCCAATCACCGTTATTTTGGGGAGCGCGTCTGCACACAAATGATGAAGTAGGTTGCCATTGTTGTCAGAACCTTAAAAAGCCGACATATTTTTGATGCTTGATTAGCATACCACTCTTCACCAAAAAACATTTAATTACTAAATAATATACATAATTACTTACGCTCGCCACCACGCCCCATGTTATCGGAAATATATCGCTGGCCTTAATTGATATAGAATTGATATTTATCTGATCAAGTAACACTGGCAGATCCCATGAAGGCGGAACGCATCTCTTATTTTCAGAAACCGTGAGCCAACTTTTTAATTCCCCAACCTTATGACTTACATCTGCCATTAGCATTAATAAAACTACAGTGATTCCAAAGAACAGAAGTACTTCCACCTTTGCAAACAGACTCGTGTAATTAGATTCTCCGGCCAAAGCCTCTTCGGTCGTTAGCGCCAAGTATAGAACACCTTCAAACACAATGCATGTAATTATATGCCCCAACAATTTGTTCACAGTATCGGTTAGTCGGTGAATACTTTTAAGCTTTTCTTCAATTTGGATCCAAAGTTTTTTCGAGGCGTATGACCCATCCGAATTGTTGTGTCTGAGGAATCTCACAAACGATGTGGTGACCAGCCGCAATGCCAACAATACGTGAATGAAAGCTGCTGCACAGTATGAATTAATCAGGTTCCTATTGACAACGCACATGGCTGAAAAGATGTTGAGTGTGGTGAGTTCTGAGGAGAGCAAATTTTGTACAGGATTGCGTATGGACAGAACAATGAAGAAAAGAATTGCAGAATATATTCCAATTTTAGTAATGCCAGAAGGGTTGCTTTGGTACACGTCTCCGTTACAATTTTGAAATAATACCGCAAGCTTTGCTACTTTGTTCTTGTCGAGCCACATGTATTTCATTAGCAGTACTTGATGCACTGTGGTTACAACAATTAAAACTAACTTAAAGATAACAGTGGGATTGGTTGTGTCAGAGGGCAGAAAGTGGCTGAAAAGAACTAAATTCTGAATAAAGCCGATGGCCGCAAGCAGGCCACAAAGGATATTCTGCAACACTGAATTTTCGATTGTAATAGAATTGCGTTCCATATAGCCTTTCTCTACATCACTTGGAGATAAGATGATGTAGTATGGAGATATTAGCAGAAAATAATAAAATTTTTGAGGGACAGAAATGTACGTTTCCAACATGTTGGAACAGGCGGTAGGGCACCAAATTTCGAATTGCTATAAGTTTACAGATTTGCTGGACATGACTAAACACTTCATGGCTCTAAAATGAAGTTTATGTTACTGTGGAAGGACAACATGTTGTTTGATAGCATTTAGGACGGTCGAAATAAAACTAAAATTCTCGCAAAAATATAATATTTAATAACGCAAAATCCGCATTGGGTGAAAATATCAAATATGATATTACATAATGCGAGTCAGTAAATTGGGAGGAAAGCACGGCTTTGGAAATAAATGAGTTTGATCTCGTAATTAGTAAAATTAATTTGCCAGTGTAATACTTCGGAGCATTCACTCCAATACACTCATTAGTATTTATTTTTATTGAAGCAATTTATTGTTTACATTCTTTTACCACAAGCAGGCCACGTTTGTTGGCCATCAAATGATTTTGCAATGAACTAAATTGATCAAATTGATTTTAAAAACTTGAAAAAATCACTAATCATGAGATGACACGAATTAATTTTTTCACTGGTTTGGAACTTGGAAAATAGAATACAAAGATGGTATATCATATGAATTTTATACTTATATTTGTACAATGAGAGAAAATACATCAATAAATTCAATTAATGGATTTTGCTGAAGTGAACAGGAATATTACAATAGTCAGTTATGTCAAAGCCTGGTGAGTGCTGGATTACCTCCGCCAATTGTCTTTAAGTGCGGCGTCAGGATGCATGATGTGTTCGCACTAACAAACTGGAAAAATTTGTGCAGGTTATCATTGCCATTATAATAATTCGTATCTGTCCATCGTGATGTCCTTGAACCGCTTGTGTATCAGCATAATTACCAGTTCCCAAGTTTTGTAGCTTGTCGTGTATTTGATAAGCGAATGAAATGTTCAATTGCCATACTTGCATTGTTGATTATGTGACAAATGACCCTACTCGCAACCTAATGTGTTATGATTGGCATCATAATCAAGACTCAAAAAGAACTATGAATCAAGATAGGGAAACTAATTAATGAAGTGGTAAACAAACAGGATACTCAAGAGACGGACAGGGCAACTTTGTCGAAATGTTACTTGTGTATTGATTATAAAGTTGCAATACTGATATATATTTCCATCCTACTGCTATTGGCTTGGTATTTGGTCAAGTGAAATGCTGGAAAACTATGTAACGATTCCACTAGAAATATTTCATTTCCTACTTGTTTCTCCATTCCGCGTTCCATCAACATATTCACAAGATCCATGTGGAAAGGATAGACTGAAATATCTGCAACCTAAATCATATCCCCCACAGAAACTGATTTGTGGCCTTCTAACATTATTTAGTTTTCTCCTCAAATTGTGGAGAACAAACGATAGCTGGCCGTCAGACATTCAGAGTCCAACCACGTATTTTCAGATTGTTGTAGCAATTGTTCACACTGTTCATATGATCCTAATGTTAAGATATTTCTGGTTTTTTCGAACAAAGATCATCCAATTGGTATGGACTCTTCGAAAATTAGAATTCGAATTGCAAATGTGTACTCCGATCTGGCGAACTAGAATATTTATCACTGCCATCTGTCTCATATTTGGCATACTCTCGATCAAGGATGGAATACGGGAAGCCTACACCACATCACTTGATGGAAAATTCCCCGTGGCCGTCTTAGCAGTTGGAACGTCTCACCATAATCTCATCTTCTGTTACGGGACCGCTGCAATGTTTCTTGTGGTCATCGCGTTGCGACAAGTTGCCATAGCTTTTGTCACGCTCCTGAATACAAGAAAGCGGGACGGGTGCGCAAAATCGCATATTATATGGAACATTATCGTTCATCACATGAACAGCCTTCGGGCACTCACGGATCTGGAGAATGAATTGGTAGGACACGCAATCACGTGTTTGGTGATAAAATATGTTGTCTACATGACCATGGCAATGGATAACGTAATCGCATCGGAGGGAGAATATTCTGATTTTTCCGGAAAGATATCTTTCATCTTCTATTTTGCCCTGGCACAAGGAATGCTTTTGCTAGCGGCCGACTTCAGTCAAAAAATTGGAGAACTAAAGAATTGGCTGGCGAAGCCAGAAAACCGACAAATTCTTAATAGCTCTTGGGATCTACCAATCTTATTGGACCAGTTGAATTCCAACGCCGTCGCAATTAAGGCCAGTGGTATATATCCCATCACCTACAATTTTGTTGCCACGGTACGTATGACATTCTCGATGAGACCATACTGGAAATTATACGAATTTATTTTTAATAATAAATGCGAAAGTTGAAGTTGTGTGATAAATTAAATTTCAGATAATAACCACCATGACGTCCTATTTCATCATCTGCGTTCAAACGCGTTCTTCAAAGTAGTGGTCAGCCTGTACGGTACCGTAGCGTTCAGTTACTGATCCGAAAGATGCAGTTAGCTGAACACGAGAAGAAATATGCAAAACTAAACCAAGGCGCACAATAACGAACCAAAACATCTCTGTGGATATTGTAATTTGGAATCGCAGTATATCACTGATTTCTATTATTTACCAAATTTATTTGCCAGAAACAATTTTTCTAAACCCAGAACCTCTGAGGTTCCACATGTTTATAAATGATTGAGCACATCGCAATGGAACAAGATGGTCCATGTTTTCGTCATTGCGTGCGATGTAGTTAGATATATTAAACCACCTCATTATACAATATTTTTACACAAAATTGACTTTTAAAATTACTGTTATTCATGAATGCTTTACAATTACATTCATTTACGTATGACCATGAAATATACCATGTCCCATACCTACTTGTTTGAAGGTGTAAAGTTGGTCGTTAACCGTCGATTACTAGCCGATGTGGAAGTGAGGAAGTGTACCATTGATTCCCGTCGGGCATGCCAATAAATAAATTTATTATACGGAGCATTTCGTATACGAATTTGGTACTGCCAACTCATTCAGAGTTATACAAAAGGAATATTGCTGCTTTGTTTTTGGTAACTCATAGTCAAACTAGTAGCAGGATAGTTACATCAGTTTAAAGAATGTGTCGAATGATAACTGCTATGCAAATATAGAGGATGCTATTAATAATCAATATCGCTTTGCAACAAACCCTTCACACACGTTTTGACGATACCAGCATGAATTGGAATTCTTCGTATTGTTTTTGCGACGTTCTAAAAGTTTATATTTTGTATTTGATACATTTGAATTTGAAATCCATCAGGCTATAATTTCCCAATATAAATTGTGTTTGAGTTGCTCACATTGCCATCAGAAAATATTGAACGTAAAATCTTAGGCACCAACCAACAGATTCCGTATTACAAATATTGTCACCCACGGGTTATTATCAAGGATCAGAATACTCATGGAATAAGGAGTTTGTATTCCCGTAATCCCCCAACTGTTTGTACGGTTACAGCCTTGTAATATTGACTGGGGAAGAAGTATAAACCGATTATATGGTATATCGGATGACTGCGAGTTTTCATGTTTACGTAACCAACATACCTTTCAAGGTACGGTATTAATGGTATGGCGGCCAAACCGCCTTAAAATGATGTCACCATCGTAATCAGTGAAATTGATACCGGTAGAAAACTCAGATTACACCAAATGCAAATCCCTAAATCGATATATGTAATCATGTGACAAGGATATTATGACAACTATTTCTATTAGAGATACTGGATGAGCATACGATCAAACTTAAATAGACTGTCCACAAATTCACAAAAAATTAAACACTAATTAAATGATTACTTGGTGGCTCAATTAGTTTGCGTAAATAATGGATACGAGACAAGCGGCTTAATGGGTCTTTGTTGAACATCGTTGCCCAATAATGGCATCGCGAGTCACACAGTAACGCACAGTATATTCCTAATATCTGAATCTTCAGATAATTTAGTTTAATTACTGCTTATTTGACTTCGTGAACTTACATTCAAAGAATTTACGTTTCTATTTCTCCAATAGGAAGATTTCTACAAATCTCCTCATATATTTATGTGCACGAGTTCACGGATGTGGATTTTGCAAAATCAGAGATTACCGCCGTCCTTTTCAGCATCGCAAATTAAGTAGCTGACATCATTTTCTACCGGTATGCCCGCCATAACATCCAAACCTTGTAAGATAGTTGGTTGTGTATGTAATATTTGAAAAGCAATTTACACATACTTGCTCGGATAGTAATTTGTCTAAAATTAATAATCTCATGACTAATCATCCTCAAAGTAATTACATGGGAAGGGCTCGCGAGCATAACATCAGCATGAGCTTATCTAAAACCTGTGAGCGTAACATATATACTTACTGCAAGCTAGGCTAGCTCGTTGCTTAGTAGAACAAGAAATCAATACCATAAAGATTATCGTCTGGCCTACCTTACCATCAGGAGACAATCCACAATTTTAAAATTAAAGTTGAGCGTTTGAAGTAAATATTTTAAAATGTTTGAAATGCATTTTGTGATAATTTGTATCTTTATGCTGTATGTGCACAGCATTAATGCCACGGAGAAACACATTCGTGCCCTGGCCTCTCTAGAAATCGACTCGGAAGAGTTTTCCGCTGCACGCAAAATATGGAATGACGCCGTTCGCATCAAACATGAAGCTCAAATATCCAATCTCAATGAAGTGATCCAGCCTTTACAAAGCAGTCACACGTTTACGGTAATTAACAACTATCTGGGCGTCGACATTGGTGAAATGCAGCATCCCGTTCTTGTCCGGAGACCAATACCGGCATTAATACTCGATGGTGACCTTATGTCGTCTAGACATATAGAAGCCGAGCTGATATGGATGCCGGACAACATGGCCAACAAGAACACGTCCATCGATGTAAGTAACACCATCTGCCCATCTCCTAAATTTTACAGCGTGAACATGAGGACAATTGTGCACATGTCCACAACGGATCACTGTTTCTGGATTAACCACAACAATATGACCGGAGCTAGCAAATTGTGGTACGAGACCATTCAAGTCGATTTGTATTTTCCCGTTGAAATGCTCCATCATGTCTGGACTACTTGCATGCGAGTATTCAGATACGATATTGCTTTCATGTTCAACGTGTTCATGCCGTCAACCGCACCCACCATCACCATCCTAGTTTCCAAGGAGGAGAAGCTCTCGTATGAATTAGTTGAAAAGTTGTGCGGATGGGTGAAAACCAGATCAATAAGTTATAGCGCTCATTTTATTGTCCCGGACATTACAGGCCCTACAAGTTCTTACGACACATTAATGTACATGACGATACCAATAAACGAATCGAATGTGTCAAAGGCGTACGTATTGTTGCCGCGGATCTATAGTCCGCAGTGTTTACAAATATCGGGATGGTTCGTAAAAGACTTTTATCGGTTTGTATCTCTGAAACGATTAGATGCAGCATTGAAGTCTGGTGAAAATGCTTTGATTGAATGGAAAATTGCTAAAGCTATGGTCAGTCAAGATTTGATATCGCACGGTATCCAGCGACAACTTGCCAGATGTAGACTATTTACAAATCACCGCCAGAACGATGACCTGTTCAAGATCACGGATAAGGCTGAAAGACTCTCTTTGGTATTGGCGTCTTTGCTTCACACCTTCATGCGCAACTACACACTTTTTACAGAATTTGGCTATTATCATGCCAGGATTTGTGACAACGGCCAAGTCATTTACAAACGAGATCGAGATACTTATGTTCGGTCACCATTTGTCATGGAGTTGATGATACAAAATCTTGCCCCAGGCACAAATTTCACGCGTCAATACAACATGATAATGGTGCAGAATAGATTAAGCGGACTGCGATTTGTGGCGTGTGGTAAACGGGGAGTAAAAGGATTTCCGTTTGAAGAGCTGTTTTCAATATACGACGGTTACGTGTGGCTAAGCATCGGAATTATTCTCGCCATTCTCCTCGCAAGCTTGGTTGGCCCTTGCTTTGCTTGTCCAGCATCAAAAGTGAAGCGATCAACACAAAATTCATTTGACTATCTGATCTGCCTGATTAAAGCACTTTTGGAACAAGGTGATCCTTTCACACAACAAACTGTGCAAGTGAATTCCCTTCGCTTGATAGTCGCGTCATTCCTTCTGGGTGCACTTATGTTGAGCAATGCGTACAAAAATAATAACATTTACAACATGATTGTCCCAAGAGAGCACGTTCTGTACACAACCTTTGATCATCTAAAGCAGGATATGTTCACCGTGTACACAAGAGCGTCGTCTATCCAGATACTCGCAGTCGCAGTCTCACGTGCAAAACACGATAACCATAGCATCGAAACAGATCATTTCTTATTAACGTCCGAGATTATATCCAAATGTTTCGAGTACTTTCTTTCTGGAGTTGAAACGGATAGTCATGAAGATATACTTAATAATTCCAGACTACACCCAAATGCGTATCAGTTTCTGAGAGACTATTCCACGAAATTTATTCCAGTGCTTAGGGAATTTGGCGTAGATGTATTGGGTCAGCTTGGCAGAAACCTTGGACGAGAAGTTGCGCAGATTTATTGGGAAAAAGAGAGAGATTGGTTCGAGGCGGACCTAAGCGCATGCGACAAAACAGCCGTAATCGCACCGGTGTACATCAGCCATGATTACGCAAGGCGATTAAGATTTTCCGGAATTACAGACGTATCTGTCGGAAGTGAGAGTTTTGTTGCGTATAATACTAGTATCAACTATAGAGGCTACAGTCCACCGTATTTCGAGAGGAGAATGCGTCACTTGCAGGAATCCCATCTTGTGGACTGGTGGACAAAGGTTGTCACTGGAGACGAGTTGTCGGATCACAATGATGCACCGCCCCCAAAGAGTGTCTCCGTGAAAGGAAATGTTTGCTTGATATTCATAATAAAATTAATTGGACTGGCAACTTCAGCTGTCATCTTTCTGGTGGAAATAAGGAAAACGTTAGCACCTATCTTTAAGCTCATTATGAAGGCAGCGATTCATGGTTTGTGTACAACTTTGAAATATATATGTCACATGTGTTCTAAGCTTGTTAACAAATTATACATTCTGAAGTTAGGACGTGGTCAGCGAATTGCAACGGGGACGCCCGTTTTTACATTTAGTTGAGCCGTAATATAAATTGACTAGTATATGTATCAGATGGTGTGAATATATAACAATTGTAATGCATGTACATTCATGAATACGCTTAACATCATATTTTAGATGCATAAACAAAAAAATCATATATAACATAAACATTACATTGCATCAGTATCAAGCTTATGTATATATTGCTTACCTTTGCTAAACATTTTTCAGAATATTCTATGTATTTCGTGGTATACGACAAAGCTATTAATGATTTACCTATTTATTGTAATTAAATTTTAATGGTAAGTTTCCTCGGGTGCAAATATCTGCAAAGTAAATAATCAAATTGGCCTTTGCAAACATTTTATTCACTTTGAAGGACTAAACTATCTGAAACAAATATACGTTTTGCTTCGAGGGAGCTTCTTCTATTGAAAGTTGGTTTTTTTAACATAATTGTATAAGAGTGTAAAAAGTTCAATTCTTAGGTATGGCATGTAGACGTTGTTATGTAGTAGAATATTCTGAATCTGACCATCTCAAACCAAAATTGAAAATGTTTTGAATATCTAACCGTCAATAAAGTTGGTGGACATACACATATGGGCTATATCATATTTATGTCCCATCATGTCAGATGATAGAGGTAGGGAAATCGCTTCATGATGACCTGTAAAACTAATTATTGTCTAAATGCATGAGGTGGATCAACAAGCCACAAGTCCAAACAGCCGTAAATCCAAGATGCCACAACTCAAAAAATCAAGGAAACGGCTGTCTCAAAAGCTTAATTAGTGTTAGGTGAGGTTAGGTTGGGTTTAAAAATTGAAGCAAAGTGTACGGTTAGTAGTAATTTTGATTGTGGCTTTTTGATAGCAATCTAAATGCATATGTCGATTCATTTACACAATTCATAGCATGTTCATATGCTAATCATCTAAGCAATGTATTCATCATTTCATATGTTCTGTTCCTGCCGTTTCACGGCCACTTCTAGCATGGCATTTCGAAGATATTGGAAATCGGTCCGCTCTATTCAAACACGTTTTGGAGATAACTATTTCGATGAGGGAACGCCGCTGGTACTCGTTGACTTTTCAAACAATCAGGCAGTATCTCTAATGCTTATGGAGGGGTGATACGAAAGACTGTAGTAACTCCGTAGTCCATAACCATTACCTTGAGGAACGCGTTTGGACGCAAATAATTAGATATTGTTGCCATTGTTGTCAGAATCTTGAAACCAAAAAAGTATGCTTCGTAAACATGTCAATCGTCACCGAACCAAATATTGAACATGCCGATAATTACTTACACTAGCAACGACGCCCCAGGTAATCGGAAATATATCACTGGCTTTAATCGATATCCCATTGCAATTTAGCTGATCCAATAAGACGGGCAAATCCCAAGAAGGAGGTACACATCTCTTATTTTCAGAAACCGTAAGCCAACTTTTTAATTCCCCAACCTTATGACTGACGTCCGCCATTAACATCAACAAAATTGTAGTGATTCCAAAGAACAAAAGCACCTCCACCTTTGCAGCTAGACTTGAGTAATTAGCATCTCCGGCGAAAGCCTCTTCGGTCGTTAGCGCCAAGTATAGAACGCCTTCGAACACAATGCATGTAATCATATGCCCCACCAATTTATTCACAGTATCGGTGAGTCGGTGGATGCTCTTCAGCTTCATTTCAATGACAACCCAAATATTGCTCGATGCGTTTGATCCACTGAAATTATTGTTTCTGAGGAATCTCACAAACGATTTGGTAACCAGTCGCAATGCAAACAATATGTGAGTCAGAGATGCCGCACAGTATGAGTTAATCATATTTCTATTTACAACGCACATGGATGAGAAGATGTTGAGTGCGTTGAGTTCTGATGATAGCAATGTTTGTACAGGGTTGCGTATGGACAGCACAATGAAGAAAGGAATTGCGGTATAGATTCCAATTTTAGTAATGCCAGAATGGATTCTTCGGTACACGTCTTTGTTACAATGTTGAAGTAGTACTGCCAGCTTCGCAACTTTGTTCTTGTCGAGCCACATGTACTTGATTAGCAGTACTTGATGGACTGTGGTTACGACTATAAGAACTAGCTTAAAGATAACGGTGGGATTGGTTGTGTCTGAAGGTAGGAAGGTACGGAAAAGAACCAAATTTTGGACAAAACCGATTGCGGCAAGTACGCCGCAAACGATATTCTGCAGCAATGAATTCGCAATTTTAGTCGAATTCGTTGATGTACCACCTTTCTCTATATCATTTGGAGATGAGATGATGTAGTATGGGGATATTAAGAGAAAATAGTATACTTTTTGAGGGAGGGATATGTACATTTCCAACATGTTACAACGGGCGCTGGCGCACAACGTTTCGAAATGCTGTTAGTTTCCAAATTTGCCGGACATGACTAAACTTTTTGTAGCTCTGAAAGAAAGTTTTGCTTTTTTGTGATGGGTTGGAATGTTGGTCGATATTATTTAGGGCGGTCGAAACATTGTTAAAATTGTCACGAAAATGTGTTGCATTTAATTTCACAAAATCGTCATTATGTACAAATTTCAAATACGCTATAATTTACGTCGTTACAAAGTTGGTAGTAAAACGCACTTTCAAAAATAAATGCGATCTCTATCGTAATTGGTCAAAATAATTTGTCAGAGTAACACTTGGACACAATCACTTCATTGCGCTCATCAAAATTTAGTCGTAATGAAACAATTCACTACTTCCATTACTTGTTTACTCAAACAATATTGCAGTTGCCAACCAAAACGCTCTGATGGAATAAACGAAGCATGACCAGTTGCGTGACAATTAATTTGCTACTGTCCATTTATGTGATAATCTAATAAAATGTGAGTTAACATTGTTCAATTAATGGTAATGTGACAAATGTTCCTACTCACAACATATGGGGGTACGATTTTCATTATAATGAGTACGAAAACGATTATGAATCAAGATAAGGAAATGCACTATTGCTTACCTTCACCCACGGGAATATTCATCGAATAGGACTGGGCGACGAAATGTAGTTTATGTATTACATAGATGCATAGTCGCTATAAAGCTGCATACGTGCACCATACTGGAATTGGCTTTGAAGTGAATTTATCGAAATGTTGGATAATTACGTAACGATTCCCCTGGAAATATTTCATTTCCTACTCGTTTCCCCATTTCGCGTTCCATCATCATTTTCACAAGATTCCTGTGAAAAGGATAGACAGAAATATCTGCACCCCAAATCATATCCTCCACAGAAACTGATGTGTGGTCTTCTAACACTAATTAGCTTTCTCCTCAAGTTGTGGAGAACCATAGACAGCTGGTCGTCAGATATACAGAATCCAACCTCATATTTTCGACTTGTCGTGGCAATTGTTCACGCTATTCACATGGTGCTCATGTTAAGATATTTTTGGTTTTGCCAAACCAAGATCGCAAAACTTGCATGGCTTCTTCGAAGCGTTGGATATGAATTGCAAGCGGTTAATCCAATATGGCGAACTAGAATATTTATCACTACCATATGTCTCTTATTTGGCATATTGGCGATCAAAGATGGAATACGTGAAGCCGAAACCACAGCAATTGATGATAGAATTCCGGTCGCAATTTTAGCGATTGCTACTTCTCACCATAACCTAATTTTCTGTTACGGAACTGCTGCCATGTATCTTGTGGTTATTGCATTGAGACAAGTCGCAAAAGCTTTTGTGACGCTCCTAAATACGAGAAAACATGACAGGTTCACAAAATCGTATACTATTTGGAACAGTATCCTGCAACACATGAATAGTATTCGGGAACTGTCAGATTTGGTTAATGAATTGCAAGGACACGCAATTACATGTTTGGTTATAAAATATGTTGTATACATGACAATGGTAATGGATAACGTTATTGCTTCGGAAGGAGAATATTCAGACTTTTCTGGAAAGATATCGTTCATCTGCTATTTTGCCGTGGCACAAGGAATGCTTTTGCTAGCGGCCGACTTCAGTCAACATATTGGAGAATTAAAGAACTGGGTAGCGATGTCAGAAAACCGACAAATTCTAAACAATTCTTGGGACTTGCCAATCTTGTTGGACCAGTTGAATTCCAGCGCCGTCGCAGTTAAGGCCAGCGGTATATATCCT
Source organism: Sinella curviseta (assembly GCA_004115045.4). Lineage (NCBI taxonomy): Eukaryota > Metazoa > Arthropoda > Collembola > Entomobryomorpha > Entomobryidae > Sinella > Sinella curviseta. Next base: position 40,403,409 of record CM023202.3, on the reverse strand, counting down.
ATCACCTACAATTTCGTTGCGACGGTAAGTCTACAGTTTCGGCATTTTTTTGCAATTGATAAAAATATGAACGGAATAAAAGATGATAAATTAAAAGTTGTGTATTGAACTAAATTTCAGATAATAACTACCATGATGTCCTACTTCATAATCTGCGTCCAAACTCGTTCACTACAATAGCGTCAAGATATTTACCCGAAATGGGTATTAGCTGAAAATGAGAAGATGCGAATTTAAAATTACAATCGGGCACAATAATCTTGATGCGAATATAACATTTTTGAATCCAACTTTGTTACCCTAATTTTAGCGACATTCAATGATTGAGGTTTTCTTTCTCAATCCAACAACCTATAGAGTCCCTCAAATTACAAAATGCTTTAAAATTTCAATAGTAAAAATATGGTTTATGCGATGCCTCTGCTGCGCCATGTGTGCGTCTACCCATTAAGACGCGCTAGTGATTGTTTTATATAATGACGCTCAACTAAATATTTAAAAGTTGACTATGGCGCAAACGCATGACAATTTCAATCAACTCCGTTGGGTACTCTTCTATTTAAAGTGTATATATAGAGCATGACCAACATCTTTTTTTGTTTCGTCCATGCATCGACAGCAAACATTTTAACAAACGTGCTCGTACAGTCCACTAAAGTTGTTACGTCGAAATTCATGAGGTTACTTTCAGCAGCAGTAATCAAGCGTTACTAGTTACGAAAAACAATGCTCCATAACTTTATCATACAATTGGCAACTTTAATTAGGCATCGTCAGATAAGCGGTTATGATAAACAATTACGACCTATTGTGTTTAGCTCTGTACATATGTATGTGAGCATGTGCGTCAGCGGATGCTGAGTTTCCGCAACCCGATGCTATCATAACAAACTCCAAGTCGCAGTAATCTAACCAGACTCACTTGTTGAGTTACGTTCCGCAGATCTCTGTCTTGGTTTCACACGTGTGCCCTCAGAATGAAATCCTTTCCCATTTTTCTGACTCTGTGTATTTTGATGCACACATCGTTTGGTCAAGAGAACGACACTGATGTTGACGGAATTCCGGACGACATTTACGAGTGAGTACAGCTCAGAAGTAATTATTATTCTGTGAATTGTCGTAATGGGCTGTAACTGTAAAGTAATTTGAAAACTTTGGCACATGATCTGTTTTTTCTGGTAACAACAAATTACAGAGTATTCATGAATAACTCACGAGAAATTGAACCAGATGTTGAGGATGCAGATTATTCTAACGGGACGGAGCTCCACGAAGGGTAACACTTATTATTATTTGCCTCATAATTTGTTAATTACAATAATCCAGTCGTCTTGTTTGACGTTAAGCAAAGTTTTCCTCGCGACATTCCTAATTTGGATTGACCAACAATCCCTATGCATGCCATGGGAAGATGGAATAATTTCTTGAACCTAACCAACTATTTTATACTGCTATTCACAGATCCGTTGACGGAAAATCCTCACGGCCCTCCTACTTGGCGCCCGGCGTATACAAAATGTCGATAGCTCTCACCTTCCTCGGTCCGATTCCCCATATTTTCCTGGATACGCGAAAACAAAAGCTATACCCCGGAGCTCCCAGGCATGACAGGCCGAATGTTGTTTTCAACATGTATTTCCATGTCATATATAATAACCGTCGTTACACGGATAGAGTGACCACACTCGGTAACCTCTACATCCTCGGCAAGGATCCTCAAATGTTGTGTCGGCTATACATGAGGGGCAAGCATGACGATAAGCAAGAGGAACTCGTTGTACACTACTGTTGGAAAGGGTTGTCTGAGAGCGAGACGATGCGAATTGTCAGCGAAAGGTTTGAGGGTAGTGATTTCGCTTCGACCTTCTATACTTACCAAAGTGATAGACTGAGACTTTGCGACACTCCGGTTTGTTATAAGGGGGGCGTGTTGACACTTGATCCAGCAAGGCTGTTCTTTCATAAAAGTAGAGCTTATTTACACTTTTGGAAAACTATATGTTTGTACGACTCAAATGTAAGACATTGTAAAAAAAGTACCTAGAAAAATGAAATTCGTACAATTCCACTCTATCTATTTGGCCTTATTTGTGTACTATGTTAAAAAGTGTTAACCACTCACAAACTGTATCATTTCATTCATCGTTAATCCACGTTGTAATATTTGACCGCGCTTGATCCCAGTCATCTTTGCAAAGGATCAATGTATTGAATTGAGCTTTACATTAAATAAACCTTCATTATATTACGACTAACTTGTTATTGGTGTCTCTTTTCTCTCTCTGATTTAGAGATTGTTCTCATGTCACTTACGATACTCTGTTCAGTCGTTGTAATACTACAGCCTATCCTGAGGCCCCAATTTTGGAACCGGCGGCCCCACATTTTGAAGTCTGACTCGAAAAATCGGCACGTGGCTCCAAAAATGTACCTGCGAATAGACTGTAACAGTATTCTTCTCGGCAGGTAACGTTACGGATAAGTCAACCAAATTCACTGGTTCGCGAATTATCACAAACAGTTACTGAACTATTGTCCTGGTCGCGGCAGCTTGTGTGCAATATTGATTATTGTTTTGCTAAAAAATAGCGCTCACAACAAAAATGCCGCGAGGCGTTGAAAATGGTGCAAATATTGTCATTGCTTTAAAGGATTTCCAAAGAGTTCTGCCATTCCACAAAGTTACTATCTATGTTTTCTGGTGGCATTTGGATATGGCTCCTCAAAATGGAAGTATGCTTTTTTTGCAAGATATCTCGCATTGTTCATCAACACATTGATGTCAGCATTTAATGGTGCGCCGGGCACCGTGCCCGCGGTACTTGCGTCGGGTTGGTGTGCGGTCAGAAAAGGGAGCAATATATGTTGGATGGTGGAGAAGTACTTTAAAGTTGTTTAATTCTTTTTGGGTAAGTATAGCAATAAATGGGAATCATGTGTATAATCTCGTGTTCCACCTCTGATTCTTCAGTAGCCTCATTCGGTCAAATTCATTCTCATGAATCCCTCAACCAAAATCGCTTTATTCCAGCGCTGTAATAAAATGAGAAATTTGACTGAGCAGTTGATGTCATCATGGCAGAAATGACAATATTCAAGCGCTTTCTTGGACTATGCGATGTACTGTTCGGATGAAAAGAGGCTGGATGTTACATCTCCTTGGCCGTGACAACAAATACGTCGTATTTGCATCCTTTTCTCCATTGTGCTGTCGGAAATCGCAATAGTATGACGGGTCGCCAGCAGTATTACGCTTGCAATGAAATTGCCGATATGCTCGTGACTGACAGAGTACCGATTTAAAAGCGGACATATAGCTTATGTTCACTCGTAACCCATTTACATCCAAGTGATCATATTTAAAACCAATTTTGGTACGTAACATCTCGAATAGTTTGTAGAAGTACGTTGTTTTCTTGTGGCAACAATAAACTAAGCAATTTATTTATATATTAATTTCTTTTTTTAAATCATTCGTATTGTACATACAGTAAGTTATATTAAAATTAAAAAGTAAAATAATTAAATATCTGACCGCATTACTCTTTTAGTTTATTATTTCAAAAAATCGTAATTCCTAAAACGATTTGGCCTTGAGCAAAATGGGAGCTCCATACATCCTGGCAAGTGCCTCTCGCCACGAGTTTGGGGAGGCTGTCTGAATGATAACTTGGATTTGGGGGAACTCTCGCATAAAAACTTGTCGTGTCAAAAACACGTTGTGGTACCTTGATGGAAATCCGTTGCGATATTCATCCTTCCAGTCGTACACATCATTTACGGTCCATATCATAACAGTAACTAGACCAAATACCGGCTCGCACGTTTTTCTCATGGCCGCTCTAAACAACTCTGAGGCGTTGTTATTTAATGCGCCAGTACCAATAGTACCCAATGCTCCAAGGTATCCCAATAGCACTTCAAAGTCAACTCTACAGCCAATCTGGTAATTTGAACTAGCAACAAACCAACTGCTTACAAATTCTGAAATTGGGTCACGTTCAAGGTCATCGGCAGAAAACATCAGCACTTTCAACATGATTCCGTGGATGATTGGGTAGACTTCCAACAGCCGCTTAACCCGATACTCGATTTTGGGCCACACTTGCCAACTGTCATCATCAAAATAGAGAATCGCATCTGTTCCATTGCCAATGGGATCAGGCCTTCTACCAAATTCATACATACAATCTTTACCGGCAGTACCTTCAATGTCCTCCTTAAAACGGGCCATCGCTCTCCATGTATCTGTATTTCAATTCGAAAATTAAAAAGTGTAAGTTCATTGAAATTCATCAAAAGTATCAATACGAAATTTTAATTACCAAAGTCAAATGAAATATGTATATGTCCGTCTACGGCTTGGCTCAACGCCGCTTTCAATGCACAGGGACCACTCTCTTCAGTCGTTTTTAGGAATGGGATGATGCTACTACGACAGTCCGCATTTATAACATCAGAGTCAGTCATGGTATCCATTCCATCTAGAATTACGTTAGTGCCGGTTTCTGATGACCAGTTGAGAACAGTTTTTGTTGTCAATGGCAGAAATATTTGATCATATACAGTTTCCGTCAATGCGGTGGTTAAGTTCTCGAAATAAGGAAGCGACTGAAAACTTTCTATCGTGTATGTCCTCATGTCGTACTCCCAGGTTGTAATTAAATTCCCATCCGCCAGCGGCTTTACATTGAATAAAATGGTAACATTCTTCTTTCTTGTAAATCCCTCGTGTTTCGTTATCAATCTGGACATTTCGTCACTGAAGAATTCCGGGGATATGGCGATTGGATTCGGTATTTCGTACGATACGGACAAAACCTGAAAATCCGCATCCTGAATTTGCTTCAACAAAAAACGGTGGCGATCCATTTGCTGTGAAGTATACAGCATTCCCACTGGGATTGACTTGGATGGGAACTGCAGCCCTATGAAGCTTTTGACATATTTTGGAAACGAGGCTCTTCGGCGATAGTATGAGTCAACTTGCGTGAAAAAGTAGATCTCCCCATATGGATCCCCGAATCGAGAAGGACTCTCTGCTCTCCAGTCGAGTAGAATTGCTGATAAATGACTTTCAATCAGATGTTTATGTTCCGTGGAAATATTGGGCGAGAGTTCATAGTACATGTCTTCAATTCTGGTCCACATGAATTTGGAATCTTCATTCGTGAATCTCAAGGAAACCATTAGTTGATGTTTCGCATCGACTTCATTGAGTAGCGAGATGACTTGAACTAACACATCAGGCAAACTATCGAGTGACGAGTCCGTAGAGTAAAGAACCAGATTCGACCATTTCATATACTTTCTCAATTGTTCCTTTTCCTCGTCAGCATCCCCTCTGTTATGAATAATTTGATTGATTTGCTCCGTCAAGTTTTGGAAATGCTTCTTTTCTGATGTGACATGTCGCAGATTGTGGCCCTTGCCACAAGATTCTTGAATACTTATTTCGGTAACATTTCCAGCGAAATTTTGGGTATGATTTGTCTCAGCACTTATACTCTTTACACAGCTTTTATTCATGGCGCTGACGACCGCTATTAACGTAAGAAATACCCAAAACGCGTATGTCGGGCAATGAAAATGTATCATTTTGCTTGCTGAAGAAGGAGAATGTACTATGAAATTGTTGTGCGATTTTCAAAGTTCTTCATTGATAGGAACTCGCTTTTATTCGTTTGTAATGTAAAACGTGAATGAACTGTAACTGGTTTCCTCGGTTGGGAAAGACAAGTAAATATACATTTGTATCAACGAATTTGATTATATTCAAGTATTTTATCACAAAGACGTAACAGTCCACCACAGTATGTTTTTGATGTTTCTGGGAATCTGCCCAATGTTTAGGCCAGAACTGGCTCAGGCTTTAGACATAGACCGGATGTGTTTACATTAAGTTTTGTACAATATGATGTAATCGAGTTCATCCATAGGAAATGGATAAAATGAAATAAGGAATATTGGTTTCCGCACATGTATATAATCAGGCGACCACCAGTTTCCTCCACCGTACGTATTTTTCCTGTTGGATGTATTCAAAGAAGAAAAATTCGTGGTACACAGGCAATATGGTTACGAAATAATGACATGCACTCTCATCATGAAAATCTGCCATTATATCACTTGATTTGCGGTTTGTCGTGTTTGCGCATAACCTGATATTTATTCATAGCTTGATAGTTTATTTTGTGACAAGTTTATATACTATCCGTAATGAGGAAAGTTGACAAAATAAATTTGGTAATACAAGCAATTTGCCATTTTTGGTATCAATGTTTGCATGGGTTGGTTCAATGTTCACTTTGTAATGAAATATGGTTTTATTTAGTCGAAAGCAATACTGTCAAAAGAACAAATATTATTTATCAAAATGACTTGAAGGAAACTGTATTAAATAAAATTTTATTTGTTGTAGCTGAGTGCGAACACGCCAACCACGTTGAATGACTCAACCGATGAGATACTCCTAATTGATATTAATAAATTTAGTTCCGCATTTAGATGAATTGAATCCGTACACCGCTTTGTAGACAAGACGACAACATGTGAACATGAGTTTACTTGATTGGATTTACTTAAAGTAGGTTAAAACTTGCGAGGCAAATTGAATTAGTTTTTGTCATTCTGCATATTGATGCCTCGGCAGTAGTAGACGAACGCTCATTAGGGTATATTTTTAAGCCACCATTTAGAAGTCGTTTGAGCAAGCTGCAACAATGAAGAATAAATTGTTCCCTAAAATATTAGCGATAGAGCAGACATCAGAATCTGAAATGAGCCACATTACTCCAATTTTGGAAGAGAACACATCGTCTGATAATTATATCGTCACTTATTTTAATGTAGCCTATTTTTTCTGCTTTTCTCCATTTCGACTCAAACTCAGTGTTGATCAATCCCAAGGTTTTGCCACAAGTACTAATTCAATTCGAAAACTCATTTGTGTGTTATTACAGGTTGTAGCCGTTTTAAATATTATATCGTATCTAAGGCCGTTGGCCAGTAGCATATCGGAGAAGAACAATCAAAATCCACTAACCTACTTTGAGGTAGTCACTTATACATTTGCTTTAGTGTCGTACACATTTTTATTTAAAGCGCTGTGGTCTGGGCAGAGCAACATCGTCGCGTTAGTCAATTTCACAAGCAAAAAGGAGAACAATTTGCGCCAAGGAAGTACAAAGGTGAGTCAATACACGCTGATAATCATTACTCACGTATCTCTCTTCCAAACGCATTATAACTTTTCGACATATGCCGACAGATAGGAAGTAAGCGTTTCTACCGGATTCTCTGCTTCACATTTCCTCTCATATCTTTATTTCAATGCATCTGGGACAAGGTGCTGGCACCGTCGTCGGAATGGAATACCTCCCTTTGGAACGAAAATCTTGTGACTGAGGGACGTTTTATGATTTTCATTGGTAACAAGGATACTACTAATGAAAAATTAAACACGGATGATATCTCTTCAGTTGATATCATAACGGCAGCAATTGCCGCAATTGGATGGATACAGTTGTACATTACCGACTGCTTCCTCGCATTGTTCATGCTGGCCACGGTCCTGATGCTGTGGACTAAATGTCACACATTTGCAAAATACATTGAGCGTGATTTGACTGACGGTTTCAAGGAAAAGTCTGCACATTATGATGCTAAGAGGTCCACCATCTCAAGATGGTCTGAAGTCAGGAGAGCGTATCATGATATTAGGTGCTTATCCGTACTGGTAAATAAATGCGTAGCACCGCTTGTTATTCCATACATTGTTGAGGTGATATTTTTCATTTCAACGTACTTGGACCTCGCGTTAACCGAGACCAATTTGAATACCAAGATACGGCTTGTAATTTATATCTGCTGCTATTGTGTTATATTCATCATTGCCGCTGACGTTCACAATCAGATAATCCGAACAAATGTTTACCAAATGTTGCTGAGGTAACGTGCCAATATATTGTAGCGTGAAATACTGGCTTTTTCCCGTAGATGGGGATTCTGAAAGAATGGCTCGTCATGGACGAAAACGTGCGGGACGTACCAGTATACCAACTTATCACAATGTTGGCCGATCTCGAGTCTGGTGTGGTGGGGATAAGAGGTGGCAATATATTTACGGTCACGTACGGAATGCTGTCAAGTGTAAGAAAATTATATTTATTATGTCGGTATATAACATTTAGTTTTATAATTTGAAATACTTTACTTTCATAGATCGCAGCAACCGTAATCACGCTGTTTGTTATTTGCATCCAAACACGCTCTCAGAATTAAGGAATATTTACAATAAAATCCTGCTGTGCGCACATTTAATCTTTCAAGCACACGTGATCAGTTTAACCGCAAAACGCGTACATCATTAAGTGCCCACCTTCAAAATACTGACCCTATTATTTCGAGTGACCCGACGACGATACAGAAATAAAAATAGTAGTTGTCTTTGAGTTGTTTGTTGAGACTGGCTTCTTCCAGAAGCATGATGACTTTGTCACTAATTTTTGCGCCCTGGTAAGCGTCTTCACGCCGTCGCGCAGTTGGCCAATTTTACAAGAGCAAGATGGTACCCGCTCAGCAATAAATGACACTACTGCAATCAATATTCCGCTAGGTATAACTGCAAAAACGATTCGAATGCTTCCTCGCAAATTGGATGGACGGAATTCATTCGGCATTGAATGCAAGTCGTTGAGTAAACCCTTCCAAGCCTGGTACCGCTCCATATAGTTTCGGTGATACTCTACAAGTCCTGATGTATACAAGCTTTGAAATCTTTGGATAAACACTCCAGGTATCCATCCTTTTAACGCATAGCCGGTAATTCGGCTTGTCAATGTTTCTGTTCCGAAAGATAACGGCATCCTGAAATTGCTACTATAATTCGAATTGTACATTTCCCGAAATCTCAAGTAGTTTTCGTTTTTATGAACCGCAAGAGCAAATTTGTCCGTTTTACATTCCAATAACGTCACCAATCCTTCTTGCTGATCCCATCTCCATTCCGTTGTGTCAAACTCTTTTCCAATCGACAGCATCCTCATATTTGAGAGAATCAACCGTTCCCATGTGCTCAGTATCTTGCCACTAGTACAATTTGGATTTTGATCTTTAACACTGAAACCAGTAATCAAAAATCGTAAATTAATACATTTTACTATTCAAGCATGAACTGACGTATCTCACCTTATCTCCAACTCGCTGTGCATATCTGCAAATACGGCAGCTACAAGGAACATATTCAGTCCCACGAAAAAGCAATTCGGCAGTAATGCTCCTTCAAAATGTCGCATTACATTGTACAATTTTCTATGACGGAAAACCTCAGTTTCTGGAATAATTTTTGGCATAGAATACACCTCAATGGAATTATCAACAAGTTGCTTAAATGTCGTGAACGGAACTGGTGGAACCGGCGATATTATGTTTGTGAAGTTGTCCCCTTTGTATGCATTGCTAAGGATGATTGAAACGAGAAGCATTAGAGCCACCACCACGCGAATGCTTGATCTATCTTTTGCCATGTTGAACTCTTTTTCGCTGAAGAAACCCTGGTCGAGTAGATTGGATAAGGAGAGGAACATGAGTCTCCTGGTCAACTGAATTTTTGATATCTCCGCTTTAACATATCCAGCTGTCTTGACGCGACTAAACTGAAGTAGCAGCATTGCAATAAGCACGGACGGAATAATCACTCGGAACAGAAGAATACATCCCCAAGACCACATGTCATAGGACGCGATAAGTGAATAATATGGTAATGATCCAGGCATGTGACCGCATGCGATAAACGTTGAATCTGTTGAGTAAATGGGAAATTGCGGTGGTTTGCTCTTACCGTGCGTAATCTCAATCAGGTTTGGGAATGCAAGTGTTTCAAAAGTATCTTTGGGACAAGCACACGTACCCATATTTAACGTACAATGTATGCTTTTCCCAGCACCATAATTCATAACATTATCTATCGGATGATTGTGATGAGTAATGTTTGCAAATACATGACCCAGTAAGCGTTGATCGGCAAGAGAACGATGAAGACTTTTCTCGGGCTTAAACAAATACACGTGGTCGTATGTGAGACCACCGTGTGGCCTTGTTTGAGCCCTAAACCTGCGCCACCCACTTTTGTAATTTTCTAGGGAAAGTTTTAATACGATATTCTGTGTATTACCGTTTACCCTGTCGATCAAATCGTTGAAGGCGTTCAATGATTTTGGGAGCACAACTTTGTCATCATTTGCCTCTGAATATAGCGTCAGAGGAACAAATGCTGCGCACGGATCACAATGGTGACAGAACACTCGAATTTCCTGAATATGCAATACTTCAGCTGCGTTTGCGATAATCCAATGAAATAGCTCCCAAGATGTGGTAGCGGATATTGACATAAATCGATTTGTAGTGAGCAAGCCATTTATCCACTGCGTTGTGGCATTGAAATGGCCATCGGTGATTAATATGTCGTATTTCCAACGAGTCTGCATTATGGATTGAATCAGTTGCTCACTCATAGGCACGCTATATACTAACTGGGGGTAATGAGTTGGTAGAAATATTGGTTTCTGATGGTAGTTTCGATACAAATCTCTTCTCTGTAATGGCCCGGGTGGAAGCAAGTAAATTCGAGCTTCACAGATCCAGGCCTTGGCTCTCGGAGACCAGTCATTATGGCTTTCTGGAAATATTAGGAGCATCGATTACTGTTACTATCATAATGTAAAATGATTACTTTAATATATTACTTAGTTGGAACGTGCGTTCGTGTTATAATTACCAACTTTTTTGGAAATATTTGGATCCTCTTGATTGGAAATATTACCATTTGTCAATACCCACGGAAACATTTCATTCTCCAAATCCATCGCCTCAAAATTCATTATCTCGACTACGCAATCGCTGAAGACAAGTAAATGTTGTTTTAGATTTTCTATGGTAGGCGAAGTTTTCCAAAGTCGTTCCCGCGAGGAAGTACATCGCAATTGATGACTGACTGTTATATGCAGCAGAAACGTCGATATGATGGCCCATGACGTTATCAGTGGCGACTTTGAAGTCATTTCTCGATAAAAATACACACACTCGGTGTTTGTATACAGATTCGTTATTTGGCTTTCAGTTTTATTCTGTGAGCGATCGCAAGCTTTTGAATTCAGTTCATTACCGGGTTCCCATAAATACGATCATATAATATATTTGGATCGAGGTTAATCACAAGCTGCTAGAACATACATATAACAACAAATTCTAACGTTATGTATCGTGAGGAACTAAAAAGCAATTTAAAACTCACTAATGTTATACATTAAGAGAGCTATAGTTTAGCTGAGGTAACTAATTACATTAAAGTTTCGGGTACATTATATGATTTTATTCCGCATTAATATGTTACATAAGTTGAGAACATGGCATGGGAAAGAACGCTGCTAATCATTTCTCACTC
>CM023202.3:40166349-40391863 GCA_004115045.4 Sinella curviseta | reverse complement strand
ATTCCTTGCTGAAGGGCAGTTGTGTGAAATTCCAGAACTTCGTCTAAAAAGAAGCTGTTAAAAGCGTGCGAAACCACGAAAGCTGGCACTAGAACCGAAAATAATGCTAGAATCCATACTGTCTTATCAAAAGGGCCGCTCAAAATTGTGAATATGTTTTCAAACGTTGAGGTTTCTAAGCAGTAGGCTGGTCGCCATGTTTTCAGTTCTATTGCAAATATGTCCCGTACTTTTATATTATGGACGGCCCTTTGCCGACTGGTAGAACTTGCAAGCTGCGCGGCGATCGCCCCGGCGAAATTCATCATTGTGATGCCAAACACCTTATCGAATTGCCCGATAGGTGTGAAGTTGAGCTTATGTGCAACTTCATGGATCATTACTTTCTCTGGGTGAATGCATGAGAATATCTGCTCTTGAGTTAGATGGGAAATGTTCAGAGCTGAGTTGAAAATGTCCAAATAATGTGGGCACGAGCTGCCAATATACGCATGCGCGGTTTGGACAAGTGTTATTTTAACCGGGTAAACCGGCATATGGCTAAGTTGTACTGAGCTCGGTGCCGGATACCAAGACAGGAGAATAGATCTCACAGCCACAGGAAAGACGTTTTGTGACCTCAGTACATCCATTTCACGTTGACAGTAAACACATATCCAGGTGACTTTCCAGAAAGACGTCAACGTTGACAAAGTGAACGACAAATGTTGGCGCGGGTGAGTTGGTAAATAGATTTGCATTACCAGGCGATAAGTTAATGTCCTTGATGGACGCAAGCATTAGCACCGCTGAGTGTTCAGATTCCAGCTCGTGCATAATGTGACCAATGCGGTACATGTGTAGAAATTCGTGCCATATGGAGTGTACAGGGCGCTGCATAAACACACCTTGCGGCTCACGTTTGCTAATTTCCACATAAGCAAAAAGTATGAGTTGACACATTTTGTTGGGCATTGAGTGTCTATGCGGCCAGACCATAAAATCCTTGAAAAATCTTTTTCCCCTACCAAAGCTGTACAGATCTGGTGGGCGCTGAACAATTACCCAGAGAATATCAGATGGTCGGTCATTCTGGTCACCATCTATTATGTAATCAATTGCGGAATTCCCAAGGCTCTCAATTTTAACGTCGTGTGAAGGTTTCACTTCTTTAATTGCTACGAAAGTGCAAAATTGGTATTTGGTTTTGTCAAATTGGACAATGTTGCTGTGATGATGACCATCTTTAGTGCAGCCGAATTCCAAAATTATAGTAAATAGATAGATCCGTAATTGCTTGTAAATATTTCCCATTTTTAGGTTAAGCAGCCAAACTTAGCTTCAAATATATTGTTCACTTCTACCATACGTGATCACAGCAGTTGTTATGGTAACTAAAGATGGGACTAGAATATCATGTAACCGTCTTTTCAATAGTGTGCACGGTTCGCTGCTGTAAAAATTTTGAGGCTGTACCTGGTCGACTACATACGTGTATTTAGTCACAACGACAAAATCGTATAAAATGCTCAATTACATTTTATATTCATGGAACCATGTTGCATTTTAAAGCATTTATTTAACAAGGATTGACACGGTCATGGCCACGTTTGTTATATTACCGAGCTATTCTCCGTTTGTTTAATAACCTCACAAAACCATAAACTGATGCATTCTAATAGACGTGGATAATTGTTTCATGCACTGGATGCATGGACAGACTCCACTTTATTCAATTTATTATTTGCGGGTTTTATTCCACATGAATAGATTGTTTACATTGGATCCTTTGAATGTAGGAGAAACAATTGCGTTTGCAGCTATTCGGGTTGAAATATAATACAATCATATATTGTTCCTTTGAATTATTGGCACTTTTATTCTTTCATTCCATATTGTTATATAGAAATCCATATTTCCTGTGGAAAGTTGAGGGGCATTGCAGAAAAAATGAATTCATGTAAGTGTGTGGATGACAATGAAAACTAGTTGTATTGTGCATCTATAAAGAAAATGCATTGTAAATAAATGAAGCTACATCTACTTCGAAAACATTACCAGTATTCAGGTATATGGCTGGCTGCTCTGAACTAATCACTCATTGCGTTCGTATGCATCAAATAGGTATACTTTTAAGCATTATAATGAAAACACGCCATGAATTTAACGGCAGGTTGCATGACTGTATGACAAAAGGGCTTCAAATTATTGTGTCGTAGTGCAAAAACCATTGCAGTAAAAAGTTGTATTAGCAACCAATAAAGCAATATAAATGTATTTTTCGAAGTGCTGCGCAGGTACGTGTCGGCTTCATTTTGTAATGCTACAAATGCTTCACCTTAAACTAACAATTTTTGTATAATTAATTGACCTTTTATTAGGTATTGTCCTTCCTCGGCCCCCTTTGTATTTCCAGTACTTATTTTTAAGAGCGGCGATTGAAATATGTCATATTGAATTTGGTTATGGATCGCATACAAGATATACATTTATTAAATTTGTGCATTTATCACCATTAGAACGTAACTAATACATAGCCTCATGTATTCCGAAAGCGAGAGTGGTATTTTGGAAGGCAATTGGTAATCCATTTATCTCGCCATTAATTGCATCGCTTTTTAGCAAATTTTTTCCGGAAATGAGAGTATTTATTTACAAAATTGACGAAATACTAGCTTCCAGCGTTAATGTTAGCTTTCAAGCAATATATATATTGCAATTTAAACATAGAGATCGTTTCATCATAAAAGGCAGTCTTATACTTATAACCACAATTTTATTTCCAACACAAGATTGCACTTAAGCAACGTTATCAATAATGTGTACAGTTTTTTGTTAATGAAATTTTTAATCAAGTTCATGTGTACTTCACATAATAGATTGTTGTACGAAACATAAGCATTTCGAAAAATACACGATGAGATGTTGCCCGCGGTAAACACGAAATACTACACGTTCAACACGCTTCCGTTATCCTCTTGGCAAACGATTTCCAAGCTTTACCAAGCCACCGTATGAAAAAGCGGAAACTACAAAGTACATTTACCTCCACAAGGAAACCTGAAACATGCACAATTAGCATTCCTCCAACCAGAGAGAATAGTGACAGCATTCGCCTGTCCATTTCCAACTTAGCTCGAAATTTTAGGATGCCATTTTTCCGAGACATACCCCAACTGCGTAATTCTCCAAATTCAATACAATCTCTACGCAGTTTGATTGACAAACCTTCCAACAACTGGAGATAGTTTTTGTCTCATAATTCCAAAAATAGGTAGTATTTCGGACAGAGTTCCGTAGGCTTTCTCGAGGAGTAACATTTGGTTCCTAATTCTACTCCCTGTACATTTGCTTTCCTTTTGTACACTGTTTTGGCGCCATGATGAACTAATTAGCCACCGGAATCATTCAGTACTTTAGATCGGGTATATTCTCTGAAAATCCTTCCGCAGCCAATTCGTGCTGCTACATACTTGTGAATTGAGCTCGAGATGGTGTCCGGAAAGGTGGCAAGAACATGCCCAACTCCAAAACCCTCTGCTCATCTTGTAACTTTTCTCAGGTAACTCCACCGTTCACTCTCAAGACCTCTGTTTACCGTTTCTATAAATTCTTCGGCTGGTAGACACACAAGTTTACCAGTCATTTCACAATTGTACATAAACACCAGGATGAACCAGATTACTAGAATGAGCAATTTCAGAGGCATGAATCCACAGGAGCATTGTTGATGGCAAGCCTGATGAATGCAAGAACAAGTTTTTTTTAAACCTGTATTTTCTATACATTTGTGGATACACGATCGCGTAAACCGTTCAGTAGATTTTGGTTCGCAACTGCTGCAAGCAGTAATATATAATTTTGCTGCCCAGGAGATGTAGCTCGCAGTAAGCAACCAAAGCCACCACTTGCCCACGTTAGCACAAATTTAATGACAATTGATGACAAAAGATCGGTAACATACTTTGATCGCAAGTGACAAATACCAAATATGTTTAGCTCCACAACAAATGCCGAAACAGGCATCAATAGCATACCAGTAACCAGAGCAAATAGGGATATCATCCGTTCGTCCATTACCAGTTTAACAGGTCTTGCAATTTTAGGCTGCCATTTTTCCGAGACGAGTCCCAAATGTGTATATCTCCGAATCCAATACTGCCTCAATGCTGCTTCATAGACAAATCGTCCAAATACTGGGAACAGCTTTCGTCTCATAATTCCGAACACAGTGAGCATTTCGTATTGTGTTCCATATGGTTTCGAGAGAATATGACATTTTCTTCCTGCGTCAAAACCATTTACCTTATCATTTCTGGTGTACGGTGTTTTGCCGAAATGGTGGATTAATTTATCAAAGCTGATTGAATCATTCCAGTATTTTAGGTTCACAATATCACCCGAAAATCCTTCAACTTCCAAATCGTGCTTGTACATACTAGCAATGTATTCTCGAAGTGCAGACCGGAAACGATGTGAAATCTTCTCCTTCTCAAAAACTCTATGCTCGTACAGTTTATATCCTTGATGAAGCAATTCGCTAATAGTTTCAACAAATTGCTCGACTGGAGGGGAAATAATTTTACCCGTCAGGTCGCAGCTGTACACAAACGCTAGTATGAACCAGGTTTGTAGAAATATTAACTTTAGCGGTGTCATTCTTGAACAGCTTTGTTGAAGTGCAAGACCGACAAAATCAAGTATTTCGTCTATGAAGTAATGGTTGTATGAATGCGACACATACCAGGAGGCGACAATTATTGATAGTATTGCTAACATCCAGACTGTTCTATCAAATGGGACCGGCAACACTTTAAAAATATCCTCTGCTTTAAATGTCAGATTTTCTACGCAATATGCAGCTATCATGGTAGTGGTGTCGATGGCAAATACATCTCTAACTTTTATATATTTGACAACTAGTGGCATGACAGGTTGGACGGAAATGGTCGCCGAGAAGTGCATCATTCTAACGCCAAGGACGTAATCCTTTTTACCGACTGGAGTAAAATTTAGCGTTTTGGCCGCCTCGAGAATCATTATTCTTTCGGGGTGTACACAAGTCCATTTTGGCCAATCTTTGAGTGCAAGGCTCTTTCTCCAAAGTTGTTGACGCGCAAGTAATGTGGACATCTATTTGCAATGCACCGGTGTTTTGTTTTTTCCAGTTGTATTTTTACGGGATACGCTAATCCAAACGCCACTTGCATCCAATTTAGAGCAGGAAACCAAGCACGAATATTTGTTCTTGCCATGTTCGAAAAAACACTTCTTAACATCAGTATTTCCATTTCAGGTTGGCAAAATACACATAGCCAGGTCAATTTCCAGAATGACGTTGAGGTTGTCAAGTGAACTGAAAATGTAAGTGTTGGAGAATTTGTCAATACATTAGGTATTCCAGGCGCCAAATGTACGATATTAGTGGAAGTTAGCATAATCACAGCAGAGTTTTCAGATTCCAACTGATGCATAATATGACCGATTTGGAATGAATGCAGGAATTCGTTCCAAATAGATTGCATTGGCCGCTGATCGATTGTTATAGGTGTATCACGCATCCAAAATTCCAAATCAGCAAAAATTACTAGTTGGCACATTTTGTTTAGCATTGAATGTTGATGTGGCCATGCCACAAAATTTTTAAACCGCCGTCCAGGCTTTCGTTGTACTAGTATCCAGATAATTTCAGTTTGATGGTTTCTGTTCTCACTGTGTAAGATCTCATCAATTGCTGAAATTTTAAGACTAATGGCGTTGTCACTGTTAAGTGGCTTGTCCTCTTTAATAGTGGCAAATGTGCAATATGTATACCTGGATTTGTCAAACTGAATGATGCTGTTTACAGGAAGGTCTAGTTGAACATTGATGGGACACACAATTTCAAATATCAACGCATGGTAATAAGCAAACAATAATTCAGTACCGGCTTTCATTTTCGAATTGATTTGCTTCACCATCTTCAATGCAGTGGAAACTAAAATAAAATACTACCAATTCGACTCATTGTCAGTTACTGTTGCTCTTGCAGAACACGGCGTAAATTACATGTGCCTTGAATAATTGTGTTGGTGGAATTTTATGCTTGGCTGGTCGGAATATCGATCCAAATGCGGTTATGTAACCTTCGGCCCGATAATTCCTAGTTTGATTACCACTTGGACCTTACAATAAATGATGTATTCCCCCTTTAATTCGGAATACGTTAGTGTCATTTCCCAGGTATTTTGTGTTAGAGCAGTACTTCGGGAAGGGGCAGTTCTTTTCTTAAGCAATTATTTTTCACGGAAAATATACCTCACATACAACAGCTTTGGCAACGTATAATTACCATGATTTTTGGCCGCGCAAAGCAGACGGTTATATTTCCAAATAACCGTGTTTGGCAAAGGAGATAGGGAATTCTTTGAACAAATTGTTCTGCAAGTGATAGATACGTATACAAGTTTACGTCACGACTATCCCAACTACAACTATTTTAAAGAAAACGTTTTCCGTAAATTACGTATGATAGTTGCGAAATGTGGTTTGATGAATGTTAGCTTGATATAGATATAAATACACTAGTATTATATCGTTACGTAATTGTGAACTTTGCGGAGGTAATCAAACGCGGTAAAATAATGACGCACATGCTAGTAAAAATATGATGGCATAATGGGAAAACATTTTAATTTGGTAGGCGGCATAAAATGTTGATAACTATCCCATCAAGTAGATTTTAAGGCATATAACAAAATACGTTATCATAAATTTTACTCGGAAGGAGCTACGAAAATTTAATTACGGTCATGACACCGAAGTTGTGTTACACAACATGTGAGGTAGTGTTTGTAGAAAGTGGCATCCTCCCAGATCCGTTTCTTCGCGTAATGACACTTGAATGCGCTTACATTTGATGTGGCACAATGTGACGAGAATTCTTACACTGGTGGTTCAAATGCCAATGGCGTGTTTACTCATCTATAATTCATACTACGAAATGTCATGATGTCATGTCATGCCAGCTATTAGAAAAATGAATGCAAATGGTCAAAGTAGATTTATTGTTCCGCGAAATGTGGTATTTGTGTCAACATTTTTCTGCTTTACCTACTCGTACTGGAATTTGCTATCAAATATTTATTAAGACAATCTAAAATTGATATGTCAAATTCACGTTGAAATGTTTTACATTCTATCGCACATTCAAAAAACGATTACTACAGTTGTAAATCCATGTTAGTATTCCCCACATCTAAAGTTAGTTAATTGATCAAATTCTCAATTAATCTGTTAGCAGAGTTTCGGACAGTGTGTTTAAATATAAACTATTATTTTCTTTTGATATTCTTTAAAAACGGACCGTCACACACAACAACAAATTCACATTAGTTCCACTGGGACATGTATACAAGAACCATTTAGTGGACTTCGTTAAAATTATTTACTGGTAATGTAAAAGAGAAATTTGTATTATTGCTAACAATTAGTGTTAATAATTCAATTACCTACAGCTCTGAGCAGAACAATGTGACGACGTGTCTACCGGTAATTTGTTTAACTCAAGCAACACTGTCTCCTTTGCCACATTCCTTCCGAACCACGACAACATGCCGAACTCCCCCCATGCTCAATATCACCGCATCCATTTGTTGTTTGAACTCAGCAGCAGAAACAACGATACGATTGCGTTGAATGAGAGGAGGATCCGCAGGTAACGTACGTGCAATATTTCCATCAGGATTTGTTTCATCCTCCAACGGGTTAAAATATACGAGCCCCACTTCAGGTGGACCTACGCCACGTTGGCATTTCCGTCGCCATTGGTATACCGCAAGCACAATGGCCACAATGAGTAACAGACCAGCGACTACATAAATAGTAACATGTCCTGAATCTAAAGCAAATTATAAAAAAACATCATTAAAAGAGTAGACATAGAGTTTAATGGCACGTATGGACTGTGGTGACAATCAGATTACCTGGATAATTATCTGGAATTATTGCTCGTGGCGTTGTTGTGGCGTTCGTAATCGGTTGAAGAAGAGCACATGCTAAGTGATGCCCAGGTGAAATTATCTGTCGAAAGCAAAACCACAAAATTAATAATAAATAATTGCGAGTGGCTTTAAAACTGAACAGAAATTATTATTACCGTTGAGAATTGGCCAAATTTCTCATTGTCGTTGATACAGAATCCATCGGGTCTCTCAACTGTGCTTACCCACGCACAGCAGTGTTGTATGGAAATGACGCAGATAGTACAAAGTGTCGCATTACACTGAAACAAACAACAAATTTATTAAAAACACATAACAATAACAATATGGCACTGAGATGTAACAAAATGCAAACATTATTGCACGTACCAAACTCATCGTCACGGATTTAAAATCAATTAGTTGAAGCGGGGAATTTCAACACCGAAATAATGAATATAATTGTTGGACAGAAAAAATGCACGTACTGCTTATGAACGCTGTGTGGGATATGAATTGCCGTCCAAGGCATGGATAGGACCAATGTAGCCAATTTTTTTGCTATATGGAAGAACAGAAGCGCACACGATACGCATTCTTGGTTTGTCCTGTCATTCATGTAAAATATCAGCAACTGTGTCCGAGCAGTTCTTAAATTTCTCGTTTGGCCGTCACTACGTTGTGGATAAAATGGAATGGAAATGTTAATATAAAAACTATTCAGTGTTAGGTTTTCAACAATGTGATGTAGCACCTGAATATGGCCACTGTTGCATGTTATATTTAATGTCTTTTCTACCGAATTGCGCTAGTACCAAACCATCGTATGACTATAAATATTTGGTATACAAAATGAGAGAGTCGATGGGAGCTCTAAACATTTTCATTTTAAATGGTTGGTTTTGGTTCGCCGGATTGCTACAACGATTCATCATATATTATTTAGCGTTGACAAGTTCTACATTCTCAGATAACGCAACGTCGCAGGAAAGTGAACTTCCTTTCCTTTGCTCTCTTCTCAGAATTGTTTTGCTTCCGTTCTATTTGAAAGGGAATCAAGTGATGATTACAATGCTTCCACTTTTGTTGTGCACGCTAAAAGTGTAAAGCATGCTTACATATTCATGTGTAAAATGAAATGATAACAGTTGTATTCTGTTCTAAATAATGTCATAATGTAAAATTATCGTGGATGCAATTTCATACAAGTACGCAGTCAAAAATATCAGTAGCGAGGACAAATTTGGAAGCTTAATGTGAATGCACGGTATCAGTTGTATCAAGATTTTATAGTTGCATGTTTCTCGGTTTTTGTTAATGTGCTATCACCACAACTCTAATGTTATGACGTTCATAAAGCCAGAGTTTTCACTCCTTAGAACATCATGTTATATAAAGTTGTGCCCGGAAATAAGTCGTACATAAAATGGGTTTATTAGTGAAAAAATTAAATACTAATGACTTAATTAATTACTTGTTTATGCCATAATAGGTCGAATGACAGGAACTAAAACGATTTGGTCTTGAGAAGAATAGGCGCGTCGTATATTTAGGACCTTTGGCGTCGGGTCACGCTATCCCTTGTTGAATCTTGTGGTCATAGTAGACGTTGACGTCATGAAATGCCACGGACGCAATACACCGGAAGAACATCAGCGAAAACACATTCATTTTCGTGGCCTCAACGCCAACATTTAGCTTTAACTAAGGGCATGTAAAGCATTGATGAAAACTTTTGTGACAAATTTGCATAAGAGATATGAAATGATGGGAGCTAAGAAAAGGGAAAAACTAGATATATTCTGATTCCGTATATTCTAAACTACGACCCGGTGTTTTTTCGCTTTTATTTTTCACTGTCTTCACCATGAAAACCATCGCCAACGAAGAGTTTCAAAAACGCGTCATTTCATACTTTGAAAATGTTGCGGAAAGGTCAAAGCAGTACAACATTTTACCAGTTAAGGTAAAAAAAAGAGGTACTATATACATGATCATTAGCAGGTATCAGGCTACTCAAAACACTAATTACATCAGAAGTGGAGCTCGTCCTGGCACTGTGGACACGCCCAAGATGAGAAAAAAGGATTTTGAAAAGTTTCCAGGTCAGTCCATCTATTTCAGTTAGTGCAGCTGCAACAAAACTTTGTTGTAGTCCAAAAAGTTTACAGCATGTGAAAGCTAAGAAACTGGGCTTGAAATCCTACATAAAGCCAACTGCCACTAGGTACATCAAAAAGCAGGAACAGCGTGCGAAAAATGGATTGAAATATGTGTACCAAAAAACCCTTCGTAAAGTGTTGATTTTAGACGATGAAACTTACGTCCTTACGTGTACTTGGAGGAGTGTATCAAGAGGCGACTATTACCCTTCATCGATAAGCATTACAGCCGTAATGATATTTTGTTCTGGCCCGACATGGCAACTGCACACTGCGCCAACAAAGTGACACAGTACATTAAGGAAGTAAGTACTGATTTTGTACCAAAATTTAAAAACGCCCCAAACGTGCCACAAGCGAGGGGAATTGAAAGACTCTGGGTATTATGTAAATCGGAGTACTTCAGAAGACACAACCCACCAAAAATCTGAAGGGATTTTAAACTGTCTATACGATTATCAGCAAGAAAGTGGCGGAGCAGTCATGAAAAGCCGTGATGGAGAGCGCATCAAAAAGACTCCGGGGAATGGGATACCATGGAATTCAAAAATCTGTAATAGTGTAACATTTGTAGTTTAAGGTGTGTAGATTTTAAATATGCAAGAATTGTAGACCTAAGTTTTACCATTGTTGAGATATTTAGGTTCGAATTTTGTCACAGAAGTTTTCATCAATGCCTTAGAACGTGTTTAAAAAATCACAGTTAAGACGGGGTGCTTGTGTGAGCACTGCGTCGGAAAAAATACCGAATAGTAATGCATTCCTGTATTTGCACTACATGCGAAAGAGTTTCATTCGCTATCTCAAATAATGCTTTCGGTCGTCGTACTGAGTATCCAGCAGACTATTTTTCTTCTCGGAATATATTATCGCCTGGCCCATAACAGAAACGGGAATAAAATGATAAGACTGTTCATAGTCGTGGCAATAATAAAACCACCATCCACTCTTCTGAAAATGAAATGAGTAAAGTAAGCTGCTTCACTCTTCTGAGTGGAAAATGAAATGGGTAAAGTAAGCTGCTTCACTCGTGGAAAATTAATTAAGTATAGTAAGCTGTTCTCAAGGCAATATTGCACCATTGCGGCTTCGGCATTGGTCATGCATACGCGTTGGGATATTTTCATAACGCTGATAGAGGGTTTGCATTCATTCACTGAAACGAGTCATTTGATATGTCCTGCGCTGAACATACTCATACTGCGTCACGCTTTTCTAAGTAACACCATGTCTCTTTAACCTAAATGAACTTACCGTCAGTGTAGTCTCTTCTGAGAACTGATTTTGTTTCCCCTCGCATTATGAAACAACTCCAATGATTAGAATGCATGTAAATTCAGAAGTCATCCAAGAAGCAAAGCATGATTACTGTTTGTGTCATTCAAGAAATGACAAGCAAGATGTCTTATGTGGTAGATAATGGTAGAGTGAAACGCATTTGTATCTCCATGCATGTAGACAGTCAAATAAAATGCAAATTTTACCGAAGCACAAAGTGACCAAACATTTTAGATTTTGAGTTCAATGCATGGTAAGATGTGTGTCAACATTTTGATACATTCCGTCGAAGAAGTGCGTTAACACTTTTATCTTCTTTAGTTTATTGGTTTGATTTATTATTATTACTGCACCACATTGCACAATTTCATCGCAATGGAAACAGCAAAATCAAACATTGAGCTCTATAAAATGGAATATTGTTTAATTTCAGACAATGACAGAGCTCAGTTGATGCTAAACACTTCAAAAGGTTTTTATGCTTATGTTAATAGGCATATTCATAAATGAAATGTATATACACACTCTTATCTCAGTTCTCTCTGATGGTGTTACAACCCTCCAAAACTCTACATCGCCCTTCCTGCCAGGCATGCCGAGCTTCCTCTCCACAAGTTGAAAGATGAGCTTCCCACAACTCCATATTTTGAAAGGATGAACAACAGCGATGACATAAAACTTCTCCTTGAGGAGAGCTAACTGGTGTTATATTCTCCTTCACTAGCATACAAAAAATATGTTGAACTTTAGAGATGATTCAAACCACTAGGTATATATATTTTTTTAAATATCCAACTTACTCGAAACATAGTATTCTCTGCTTTGCTTCTGTACTCCGCCTGAAATAAAAACCGGATTGACTCAACCTCTGATGGCCAAACATCAGCCGAATGAAAATAACGATTTATTGCAAAAATTGCCTACCTCGTGAATTTTCCAACTCGCTCATGTGCCCATTGCCTTTGTTGACATTTCCTGGAAGGAAAGCAGCTGCACTCGAATGCTCGCTTGCTATATGACTCCTCAGCTCATCAGAAAGCAGAAATATGTCATCGCATATCGCACAACGATGATGCTTTGAGAAAATGAGTCTACGAGTTTATGGAAAGTTGGGGGAGAGCTCGTCACATAAATGACAAACAACAAGATTCTGGCGACAGAGATTTTCATGTCTGGATGATCCCTGGTTATTTTTGCACTGACGATCACAAAACGAACATCTCCTTGGCTGAGACATATCCCAATTTGTAGCTTATGTTAATTTTAGTGAACAGTAATGGTTTAGCAAGACGTCTTTTAGGAAATATATTAACACTTTAAGAATATCTTTGAGCATTCACAATCGCAGACAATATCACACACATCATAAACTTAAATTTTTTCTTTGGAATTTTTACTGGTTCCTTTTTAAGGAAATTTGTTTTCTAAAATTTAATCCACACGTCCTAAAGGAAAATTGTTTTTCAAAAAATGTTATCTAATTTACTACTTGCAAAAGTTGGGTCCCTTTATCCTTTTTTTCCTCTGCACTTTGCAGCAGTGTTCTGAGTTAAAATGCGTGTTTTAATTTTTAGTGTTTTGTTGGGATGTGCTGTTGCTTGTGAAATGCACACAAGTTGCTCGTGTTGTTTAGAGGATGATACAAACTGTGCTTTCTATGTGCTTCGCAGTGGTGACGCAACATGCGCTGCTGGGAAAATGAAACTGAAAGGCGTCGTATTTAAGGTCACCAGACTAGAAGACTGTACAGTGGCAGCAGAAATCATCAAGAAAATGAAAGACCTCCGTTCCTCCGACTACGCCAAAACCCTTATTCCCGGATGTAATAGACACTGGATACCACCACAATACTTTCGACAAAATCAGTACAAGCGCTCCTTCGCCAGTATCCCCTACTCTAGAGCCTGTTCCGGAAATTGAAGAAAATCCTCATGAAACAGATAACAGTCCTGAATACGAAGTATCAACAAGTAGTACGAGAATGAGAAAGACAGCTTTACCTTACGAAAATGTGCCCGATGCAACAGCTACACCCCCGGAAACCTTGCCAGGTGAGTAAATAAATGCACTATATAATTATTGTAATACGCATTTTTGTTTTAGTGCAATGTAAAATTCCAAATCTTCATTTATTAAGAGCCCGGATTGTTGCCGCGTACGCAGCATAAACATACAGAGGATATGGATAATACAAACACAACCACTCAAGGTGAGATATTAAAAGCTATACATTAAGGTATTTTTACACTCGTGCTGTCCTTCTCGCTGTTGATATAGATTCATTAATATTTTAGACCCGGAAAAGCAGTCCGAATATTTCGAGGATGGTAAAAAAGCTAATGAGCCGCCAATGGGGTCTTCCAGTGAAAATAATGAAGCGCGCGTATCTACTGATGCGGATGAAATAGGTATTAATGTGTTTTATTACTATTTAAATAGATATGATCAGGAATGACGTAGTGAATACAAAAACAATTTGTTTCTTCACATTGACAGATGGGAAGAGATGGTGCTGATGGAGTGCACCGCCTTCGCCTTGGACCTGGTTAAACTTGTGGAAGTCGAGGAGAATTTGGTTGAGTCCTCCGAACCCGCTTCCACCAGCGATCCCGCTGAAGTTTAAACTGTTGTTCTAAATCAGTTGCTGCGGGTGGGTCAGGATTGAGACCTGCTGTTGTGCTGCGGCGTGGTGGTTGTCCGAAAAAAATCTCTGTTACCACAAAAGAATAAAAGAAAAAAAAACATTTTTTAATTCGATCAACGCACGGTCACTATAGAAAATGCTAGCTTTATGTAGTGATCTTTATAAGGTCTTTAAACGTTTAAAAGTTCATAATTTAAAAAATAAAAATAAGTCCATAATTACTTACCTTCAACCCTGATGATGATGATGACGACGATGATGTGACAAAACTGAAAACTTGCCTTTCGACTTGGCCAATGGCAAAGGACAAAAATGAAAACTTGCCTTTCGACAAGGTCAATGCACCTTACGATCAAGAGAATTTTTTTTCTGATTTTGTGATTAAAGTCTGTGTCGTTGCCGGACTACCTACTGAAATCTGGAAAATTCACAAGGCAGAATGGGACAAGGCAGAATGCGCGCACACATCAACAACAAAAGTGAGCAGGCAGCAGTACACAAAAAGGAGTAAGCAGCAGCAAAAAAACTAAGCAAGCAGAACACTCAAAAAACGCGAGCAAGCAGCACTGCACACACACACAACAAACATTTCTCCTTTGAGAAAAACGTTGCGGCATACCGCTGAAACATTGCTCTCGATCACCGCATAGGGCTTGAGCTCGCGTACGGAGCTGACGTTGATAGCGTCAAGCGTCTCGACGCTGGCAGCGCTGGGGGCTTATGGTCGCTATTTTTATCTACTATTGAGACATCCAAAAATTTCTTCACTGTCAAATAAATACTAGAAATAAAGTTGCATCCCCACACTTAAATTCAGAATAATTTCGTGGCATTTGTCAGGTATTTTTTAGAACTGTAGTTGGAAAAAAGTAATTCCTTCCTCAATCAATACTGTATGCTATATCTTTCTCCTGAATATTACAAGCTTGGGCACCGTATAATTGTCATGGCTTTGACACGTGGAAACGAAATCGTTGTTTCTCAACATTTCTTGTTTCAACTGAAATTAGACACTCTTCGTTACTATGCCAATTGGTCTGAAAAATTACATATTGTCTATGGCAAAGAGACAATTACCTATGTTCAACGATATTTCGGGAAATGACATATAACCGTTGCCAAACTTGGGTTGGAGGATAATATATCTGTGGACATGCATACAAACGTATACTATTCTGATATTTCCGCATGTCGTAGTTGGTCGTGGTTATTCCTCCTGGAGAATACAATGACGCGAATTCTACGAATTGGAGCAGACATTATTCTTCTCCCGGTCGTCATTTTTTTCAATATACTGATCGATTCACATGGGTGTTCTATATAACTGACACAGCTCCAACGAGATATTGGATTACACTGTAAAACATAAAATCCACATAAGAAACATAACACTTTAATGTTGAGCTGTAGTGGCAGAGGGCAAACATTCTCGAACTTATCAAATTTAATTTTCAGGAACAAAATAGTATTGAAAGTTTGATACAAAAACCCGATGATTTGAAAATAATTATTGGTACACAAGGTAGCGTATGTGCTTTTTGATATGGTTTTACGCACATCAATATCTGGTCACAGTAATTAATTTTATGTTATCTCTACAAAAGGAAGTAAGGAGATAATAAAATATGTATAAACATGTTGCATATTCTTGGCTTGTTCCGTCGTGCATCTAAGCTAGCAGCAACCTATTTAAATTGGTCGTTATAACAGGATGTGACAGTCAGTACGATGCGAAATGAATGCTGGGCTACTATACTTAATGGAAACCATCTGCAATGTCGCTAACTTATTGAACTGACCGCTGTGCTCTAGAATTTCAACATTATGTTCAGTAAGAATTTGAGGTTGGTTAACGACCTTTTTTTTCTTTTAAGTGAATTTGATGTGAATATAAAATACGAAATTTGACAACCGTGCTCATCATTTTCATCGACAAATTTTGAGTTGAACAGGCAGTGTGCTACAGTTCATTATATATGTACATTTTTATAAATGATTCATTTTGATGTACTTCTTTGCAGCGAGTATAGCATCCTCTCAGCTTCCTCTACTCTCTGAATTTAATTGTATTGGTAAATGCAATGTATTTGCATGTATTTCTGGTAGGTAATAATATAGTTGATATGAGTAAATATAAATGTTCGCACTGAACTTACCATTTCCAGGTCAGTACTGGATGGATACATTTTATATGATATTCTGAATAACAGTGGTGATAATTTTATCTTCATGGATTTTTTCGTTTGATTTATTACACCAGCATCCTATACATATCTGATAAAAAAAACTCGAGGCTTCATACAACATTTTTCTAGAAATAATATGATGTATTAGAATAAAAATTGCAATGTTTGTCACATTAAATGTTTAATTAGTAAATTTTACATAAACCAGTACACCGAACGGTGTGATCTAAAAGGATTTGGCCTGCAGCAGGACGGGAGCGTCGTAAATCTGAGCCAGTGCCACCACTTTAGTGTCGCTCGACCCTGTCTCAATAATAACTTCCTTACCAGGGAATTCCCTCATAAAAATCTCTCGCGTAATAAAAACTTCGTGGTAGCCAGCCGGGAAAGTTGCCCCCAACTCACCTTCCCTAACTCTCCAAATCATTACAGAAACTAGATCAAATACAGGCTTGCAGATTTGTGCCATTTCCCTCTTAAATATTGCAGACGCGTTAACATGCATGGCTTCATTGTAATGAAACCATTTACCTCTCAAGTGCAATTCAAAATCAATTCTACAACCAATCTTTAAATGCGAGGATGCTACATTACGTCTCTTTATAAAATTCGATACTGCTTCATCATTTTGTGTCAAATCCTCCTGTTGAAACAACAGAACTTTCAAGGTCATCCCATGAACGGCTGGAAAGCTTGTGAGAAGATCCATAACCGGCTCCTCAATTGTTGGCCACACTTGTGATATCTTATCTTCAAAGCACAAAATTACATCCGTGACACCAGAAAATAGATCCCGGTTGCTCTCTTGGTCATCGGCACATTGATCAGTGGCACCACCGTCAAGTTCATCTTGCCAGCGTGCCATGGCTCTCCATGTCCCTACAAAATACGAAAGCGAATGAAATTTATTTACTATGTGATTTTAAAAGCAGCATATTTTCATGTTTTTTTATAAAATTAATATGTATGAATTTACCAATATCAACAGAAATATTGCCATGTCGCTGCTTCTCTTCATTTATGACTTGCTTCAGAACGCACTTGTCGGTTTCTTCGCTCATTTTGAACACCGGAATTATGAAATTTCTCTGCGAATCCATCGCTTCACTCGCATTTATCATCAGATAAGCTCCACCCAGAATCATATCCAAACCGAAGGCGGATGTGTTGTTCATGGCCATTTCCGTGAAAAATTTCAAATACGCTGTTTCGTAAGTTCGGGTCATTGCAGTATTTGCGAAAGTGTCAAAATAGGGAAGCGACATCATTGCTTGTTTCAATGTTCCCCAGTCATTAAATCTCCAAAAGTCCGCAGTATTTCCTACCGTCCACTCCTTCACATCAATGATAAGGGTTACATTTTTATTTCTGAAATAATCCCGGTTTCTCGCAATTTTCTCAGATATTTCCTGATAAAATGTTTCCGGTGCAAGAGTGATTTGGTGGGGTATTTTGTAACTGACAGCAACGACGCAAAAGTCAGCCTCATTTATCTTCTTTGGAAGAGAGTAATGACGTTGTAGTTGACTAATTGTATACAACATCCCCACAGGTACAAAATAGTTTGGAAAATACAGGCTCAGGAAATTTTTGACGTATTTCGGGTATGACTGTTTGAACCCAAAAAGGCTTTCGTATGATTCCTTTGCATATATATCACGCTCCTCACGACCGTAGTAGTAATTTGTGGTATCAACTCGCCAGTCCAGAATCACTGCAGATAAGTGACCTTGGATAAGCTGTCTCTGTTCTGCAGTTATATTTGGTGATAGTTTATAGAACAAGTCTGCAATTCGGCTCCACCTGAATTTTGATTGGTTGGTGTAGCTCATTGAAAGGATTAGTTGGTGTTCGGCATTAAACTCATTGAGAAGCGAAATCACTTGCACTAATACGTCGGGTACATCGTTTAACGGGGCATCTGTTGAGTACAAGACAAGAGGAGACCAGTGAATGCGCTTCTTCAATTCTGCATTTGCCTCGCTTAAATGTTCCTTTTGAATGACTTGATTGATCTGGTTTGTTAGGTTGTGGAAGTATTTCTTTTCTAATGCGGATTGCTGAATCCTATGATCAGGGTACGCGCTGACATCATGCGATTCCACGATAGCAAAGCACAGAAACCAAGTCAACAAAAACGCGTTCATTTTCTTGCCACTAACGCAAATGCTTTGGTTTTTGCAAATAACTTTGGGAAGTATTAATCATTTATCACTTCCATAACTTCACACTTGATGTGGTGCTGAGTAACGTTGAGCAGCGACTGAAGCAACGCTGAACCGAAAACACTATAGGCTTTGTACTACGTCTCACGGCCTCATTCGCTATCTCAAATATTATTTCCTGTCGTCGTACTGAGCTTCCTCTAACTTTTGCTTCTTCTAGGAAAATGGTATCAATTCTGCCAGTAGTAGAGCGGAAATATGTTGATAAGAAAGCTCGTATTCGTGTCAACAACGAACTGGCTCTTGAACGTGAGTGCGAGAAATGTTAAAAAACGAAATGTAAATTACGCAACACTCAAAGCTCAAATTCACCATAGATTCTGCAGCATTGATATGGCTTGCACATGAAATCGGGTTTTTCAAAAAAGCTGACAAAATGTTAACATCCATTCACAGAAACGGCCTATCACACACTCGCAACATCAAAACATGTTCAATGTTCTGTCTCGTAGTTCAAATTTACTGTACGCATTACCAATAATAACTTCCCGTCAGCTCTATCTCTTCTAAGAACAAATACCTTGTACATGAAAAGATTAGTCCTTACATCCTATGGCATTCTGGAAATGACTTGCGATGTGGCTTCATGCTAGCTGGTAGTGAAATGAATACCAAAAAGTAATACAAAATTTGCTGTCTTATTAATACATGACAGCATGTGTTTCAATATTATGTTATATTATTCCGTATATGTGTGTTAGATACTTGATTTTGGTATGTATGCTGGCTTCACTTATTGCTGGTAATTATTTCGTCACATTGGAAGTGAAAAAACATATAAAACTACAATATGCAACATAAATGAGTAACCACGATGCAACGCTCGGCATTGCTCACTGGTCATGATGATTTTTTGGAGCTGAGCCAGTTTGCCTGTAATTTCAGATGATGCATAATAATCAAAATTTAATGCCAAATTATGATTATGAATTTTGATCAGCGTTATGCATTAATTACATATAACTCTGAAAGATTTTTTCAGCTATAATATACCATGGGCAAAAAGCTAATATACTGATGTCATCCATGACGTCAACTCTGCTTATTCCTAGATCAACTGTGATTCTGAAAGGAATACAATATAAAATACATGTCGGAACACACTTACATTTAAAATGACATTGCCTTTCTTTTCAACCTAAACGGTTAATAAAATCTTGATTTAGATTGTACAAATGGATTAGGACTCCAGTTAATTACAATCTTAAAGGCAAAATAAAACACAAAACATTTACTGTGGTTATCTGTACTCGCATGTTCCTCGTTATTCAAAATCCATTTACGACAGTTAATCCGATTTTTAAATCTCATTTATAGAATTGTAATTGGGAGTGTATACTAATATTTAATATAGGCGCAAGAATAATAAGCCACAGTCCAGTTGTATGCCCAATTCAATTTAACTAGAAATTTCAATTTAATTAGAATTTGTGATCGAATTCATCTTTCAAATATGTTAATATGTATAAATGTATACATACATATGTATTTCGTGACTATATGTTTTATATTCGAATGAATCATGCGTGGGTTGATGGATAATCGGATTATTGAATGGATTTATAATCTGAATATATAAATCAAACCACTTACTTTCCATAATGATGGTTTAACATTTAGTTTCTAGAATGGAATGCAGTCAAGTTTAGTTCATTTTGTGCTTAACTTCCTCATTTGCATTTTAATGGGTTTGAAATTAATTATTATTTTCATAGCGTATTTAATTTATGCAGGCAAAATTCGATTTTAAATTGCTTATTAGATATCACGGGATCAGAAAAACTCATTCTGACCAATCTTGAAGCCTTCCACTTAGGAGGCTAAATATTTCCGCAATGCGAAATTAGTTTATGCCTAGAGGCACGCACTGTTAGACACTGCCAGTTTGTGCGTATAATTTTGCCTATGTAGTCTGCGTGAGTATAGCGCCAATTCAAAATCTTAGGGCACGAAGCCTCCAATAAAATGGCTAACCAAGTATATTGGTGAATTAACTTAATTGTGTCTTTTGTCACTAACTTTGAGCTTCGTGGTGGAATATGTGGAGACCAGAACGAGAAACAACATGCGCGGCATAATCGCCTACTTTGCAGAATCATCCAAATATTATACCTAGTCGTGTTCATATATAATTTTCCACATCTGTGAAGCACTCCCAAGACCTGAGCGCACAATTCACGGTTAATACCTATTTGGAAGAGAACATTTCATCCGCAGCTACAAAAATTTATCCATATCATTCGAAAACACGTAGCTCTAACCTTGACAGGACGAAAAGTTGAAAAATATGTAAGTTTACATGTAATAAGGAAGAACAATATAGTAGTACAGTACATCGGCACGTTAGCCTTGATAGCTTCCGTGAAGAGAAAGCTATTTCAAATTGAATTTTATTTGCTTCGTATCATACACAAAATATCTATAATACACATCCTTATTATTAATTCCGTCATTTGGAATCCACAAAACTCATCGGCTTAATGTATGCAAATTGAAACCCGTTAATTCAATCCTACCCTTGATTAGCAATTAAGATATACTTTGTATTTAGTTTTCTCTTTAGAGTCAAGTCGTTTAAAAAGGGATGTAATAAATAGTGTGCTATGATCAAACTTTGATCGAATTTTTAAGTAGCTGTGACGCTATTACGCTTGAGTGCGTCATTACGGTATATTATTTGTATGTAGTCTACAAATATTGAATCCTTTGGACCGATTCACTTGGCAACATGTTCCTACCCAGTGGGATCGTACATCCTATTAATATTTCATGTGCCTATTATTAAAATTCTGAAGACGGTTTGAAGGTGCTCTATTAAAGTTGTTGTTGAATGTGTGGATAAACTACACGCGAGGATTGTATATAGTTATCAGCGGGTTGGACAAGTTGCCAGGTTCATGTATTATTTACGCGACGCGACGTTGACGAACGTTTCATATGTTGACTTTTATTGTGGATATGGTCGTGAAATTACAATTGAAATAAAATAAATGATATCCCGCCGTGTGTGGACTTAACAGTAAGCCTTTTTACACAGGCGGGTATTGATTTCTCAGCAGATAATGACATGCAGTCTACTGGAACGACAATAATGAGTGTTTTAATGACATGATATAATGATGGAGTAAATACAAGAATAAACATCATTTCATGCCATCCAAAAGTATTTTTACGCCTCATTTATCAACTAGTCTGTAAGTGGGGCCCTTTGGAAAATGCCGAATTCTCTAACAGGCGAAAACGATGCCCAGACCAACCTGGAGAGAGTTGTTCGCATTGGCATTTTCTCCCGACTCCTTCCTTATGAGTGGGATCGGATCGATAGGCAGATTATACCTGCGACTGGATGGAATCGCTTCGCATTTGATCTCAACGAATACATCACATACGCACATGCCAGCTTCCTCTGGTACCGATTGATCTCCACATATCTCGCTGGAGAATTCTCGCTTCTGGCTGCTCTGTGGACGATGGCGGATTCAGTTTGTGCTGCTGGCTTCATTACGCTCGCCATATATCCCAATGATGTGATGCAATTTGCAAACAAGTTGCTAAACCGACAACTACTCGAAGGAAGTCACTTGGGTAAGCAGTATAGTTAACATCCACTACAGCTACTACTGTATGTTGTATATCAATTGATTATTTTTGTCCCATCAGACGTGCATACGGCGGAAACGGACAGGATTGAAGCACACAGTCAAATGTTTCTCTCAGTCCACATGTGGTTCAACATGTTCCTCCTGCTCGCAAACCCAACAATCCATCTGATCCCCGTGTACCAGAATCCCTGCGCCCCAAACTACTTCACGTCCCTCATCTTCGACTGCCAGTCTACAATGGATGACCACTTCGGCTTAGTGGACAAGTGGTGGTATCTCGTCTTTGAGTTCTACAGTTGCTTCAAGTGGCAGTACATCGTGTCCTTCAACTGGGTCTGCATCTTCTTTGGAATGGATCTCGTGCGCCAAGAATTGAGAAAATTGTGGAGCGTCAGGTAACAAGAATGCAATATTTCAATAAATTTCGATTTCACATCCAAAAAAATCATAATTTGTGCACTGACCTTTTGAAATGTATTCCAGGCTACTGAGAGTATACAGCACCAAGGACGCTACAAACTATCATCGCGACATCAAGAAATGCGAGGTAACCATTGGAATCATCAACCGAATATTCTGGGTCTACATGAGCGTGTTCCCGCTATTCGAAACCTGCCTCGTGTCCACGCTCATGTACGGAACTGCCAGAGTATGGCGTCTGTGGCGAATTGAGGTGATCATGTATCCACTCTGTGCTGTGCGATGCGGCTTCGAGCTGTTCACACCACTCTCTCTGGCCGGAACGATGGATCAGGAAAGCGTCACTGTGCTGGAGGAATGGCGGAAGAGAGTGGCTAGTGGCCGGGGCGGAAAACCGAAAGTCGTAAGATTGATGCAAGCGGATTGTCAAAAGTTGGAGTGCAGATGTGGGGCGCTGTTTGCGTTTGGAAAGGAAATCTTGCTGGTGTCTGCAAATATTTGCGTGGATCAAACTGTCAATCTATTGGTGTCGTTTTGAATTGGCTGGTGAATCTAAGTAGTATAATCGACTATCAGTGTAAAGTAGCGTATACATAAATTATTAATTCTAGCAACTCAGGAAAATAATAGATCAGGGAATGGCATATCACAAAAATTATGAATGCCGGCACTTTAATATATTAATACACAACGCATAATTAATAATAATTATATATAGTCAAAGCAATTTATTAATTTATCATTCTATGCAGCTACTGTTATATTGATTAGGAATAACACGATAAAGATAGCAGCATACATGCTTAAATGATGTTAATTATTTATATGCATCGAATAAATTTGCACTGCTCACTTCATGTTCGCTAGTATATTTTATCGTAATGATGTAAACTATTATTGAAGGTATATCTATGGAAGTAATATAGACTATCCTAGAATGGGTTTCGCTCAATGTTTGAAAATAAAAATTATAAAATTATGTTAAAATATATTTATGCGTCGTAATTTAAGCATTGTAATAAATATAACTACACTACTCAAAACATACGATGACTGAGCGTGACTGCATCCATGCATATTTAAAGCTTTGTTGTACGTCACAATAATTGCCAGATTCTAATGAGCATGATAATGGCCCACATATAATGTTGTTTGTGATAAAACCCAAATTTGTAGGTCTATTTTATCGTGCATATTGCAATGTGCATCCTAAAATACTCAAGCCCTTGTCAGCAAAGTGAGGTCGACCGTTCGTTGAACCATAAAATCCAACATCACAAAGGGCGTACTCCTTTCCACAAAATTCGACTCGCCCATGCGAACCCTCAATGGCTGAAGAGATCGAATTGTTCTTCTAGCCAATCGTTGGTTCCCAACATGAGGAATCGCCTTTTTAATCAAATCCACAGCATCAACGGCTTCCTCAGATATTGATGCCAATACGCCAACCATTGACAGGACAAACACGGAAAGCATCAGAGCCGAGTAGCCGTAAATGATTCTCCGTTCGTTGGACAAGTAGGCTCCCATGTTAATTGAGATGTACAGACTAGTGGAGCACAGCATCACCAGGTAAAGTGAACAGGTCACGAGAATGCTCTTCTTATAGGTGGTATTGTAAACTCGCATCAAAAGTTGGAGTTGTTTGTGCACTCCGATGGCGGATGTAAATTTACGTTCATTTGCTCTTGCATCACTTCCGTCCCATTCGCACAGTTTCTTGAGCTGCTTGATGTATTCGTTTATACAAAGCGGCTTCAGAATGAGATAAACTACTAGGTGGTTATGCATCATGCATAAAAATGGAAACATAACTCCCGCTCTGATAAGCATGAGAATAAGCTTTGTGACCATTGAGGGCCAAGGCAATATCATGTGATGGAACAGAGAGTCGGGTGGAAAATACTTGCCACTTTCCCTGCATTCCGGAACCAATGCAAATCCGAGGATGACGGGATTGCATGGTTTTTTGATCAAGTTACTGGCCCCAAGAATTGGAAAGAGAAGTGACATGGGCATTAAGGATTTTGAAATAAGGATTCCACACGTTTGCACGATGCTTAGTTTTCCATCCGAAGTCTGAAGATTTTTTGCTGTAAATAAAACCAATAGCATATTTTGCTGTCATATCTGTCATTATATTTATTTTGAATTTTCATTTGAGGTGTGGAAATTACCTTGCAATTGTTGTCTTTCAAACTTCAACATTGCATTGAATAAATCCACTATATCGTTGCATTTCCGTATCTGTTGGTGGAATGCAAAGCTGGAGGCACACTCAAATATAATGTAGAAAATACATTGCAGCAGTTGAGGCAAGGAAATGGATTCGGAGACATGCACAGTTTGAATTACAAATACAAGTAAGTATATGAGAAGAGTGAAAAATTGTACTCGAGTTTTGTAAAGTTTGCTTTGGGATTTTAGCCGAAATTTCCTGGATCTTTTGTCCCAATTGTAGCTTATAGTAAATCCGGTTCCAAAGTTGAAAACTTTGTGACATGTCAAGACGAGCTTACTGTATCCAGTTTCCATGATTCCAGAGCAGCCAGTATGTTTTCCTTTCTTTGCGAATATATCAAAAGCCAAATGTACGCGAGAATAATCTTGAAGTGTTGGTTGCTAACCTGAGCAAAAACTGCTTGCTTTTAAGAACTTCTTTTGGACAAAACCAAACGACACTGCTCCCCGTTATTCAATTATTAATCAGCTTTAGAGAAGATTCAAGTGTAATCGCATAATTACATTTCAGCAACCTTTGCGTGTCACGCATATTTTGCAAAGTTGTTTACAGTTCCGTTTTGATCTTACTCTAAAATTTAGAGGCTTAATTTCACGATGCCCATTTAAGAGATAAGATTTTTATTACCGTGCTTACATTTGGTTACTTACTTGACGATTTAATGGTACCTTGCCGTGAAGGTTGTCCTTTAGAGACGCCATTATTTTCTGTTAAATATTAAATGTATCCCAAGGCGAATGGATGCTATCTAATCGCCCACTCATTTACACATTTTTAAGAGGTCCACACTTTATAAGCTTTCCATATATTTTACATTTGGTGTAGTCACATTGACCCGTTTGAAGCTTCAACTTTATTTAATATTCCATTACGTGATAATGGGATCGTCAATTACCTACTTTAGTTCAATTTCTTTTCAAAGTAGGCAGTTATGTATAAAATTGAATGGTGAGCAGTTACGCGACACAATCGGGATATATTTATTACTTATTCTCATTGTTGATCGTTTAGCAAAATATGGCAACCATTCTCTGCTAGGATTGTATATTTGATTCTTTACTGCATAACCTTTAGAAGGACATCCAAATGCTGTCATCAATAGTTCATATGTTTTCATCATATTCTCTACGATAAATGATGTTCAGTGGCCGCAATTTCTCTACTAAATGATCCAAACTCGAGATTACTGAGGAATCCAATCAACAGTAAGTTATCATTTATGTTGCGTCGCTCACACGACGTCTGTGGTGATGGAGTATTGCATTAACAGCACTTTTGACAGAGAATCATGATACTATATTGACGGTTAACCTGCTATTAACGACATTTGGTTTAGACCGTTTTGTTACGAAGCACATTATCGGTTATCAAACTTATTAATGTGCGCAACTGGAATATGCTCACCTAGATACTTGATCTGATATTCATGTCGTTAAAACTTGATCCACTCTTATTAACTACCGGAAGCATGAAATGCTTGAAAGGTAGTTATAGCGATTGATCTGTTTGTCTGTCTGTCTGTATGTCTGTCTGTCCGTCAACACTCTAACTTCCCTCCACGTTGACCGATTTGGCTCAAATTTGGCATAGAGGTACCTTTGCCCATGGGCACGTTCCCTATTGATTTTCAGCCATGTACCTATTCATTGGCCGGAAGTAGGGAGGTCGGCGTGTCAGGGGCTGTGGGGTCAACATATGGCCAAAAAAAATTGTACAAATCGATAGAGGAGTTCAAGACAATCATTTTTTGTAAAAGCACTATGGGTCAAATCACTTCCCTGTCGCCAGAGTGGCGTCTGGAAGGGGGAGGGGTCTCCGACCTGAAAATTTTGTATTGTGTAAATCCAACGAGAGGTTCAATTTGAGCTTATAAGTCATATTGAAATTGGTCAAATGTGCAATTCGGTTGTCAATTGGGCATACACCACACTTACGGTAGTTATGTATTCAAGGTTTACACCTTACTAGTTTAAACCATAAAGTCCATCCTGTTCCAAAGTTAAAAACATTGTGGCATTGAAGGACAATTTTAAGGTATACAATTTACATTACCACATATGATACTTCACTTCCCCTCTCAACCTGGTAGTAAGCAGCCGCGTTTGCAGGGACTTCTGGGTTTTGGAAGAATGATTTTGCTTTGAAGGCGATTATATTTTTTTCGCATTGAAAAGTTCTACTCCGGCACTCCTCATCTTTGTACGATAATTTGTTGTTTCGCATATTGTACCACTCATCGCAAACTTGGTTCATGTTATCATTGTATATAATCTGGGTGAATAGGTAGAATAATTTGTCATTGAATATGTTTCGTACACATGCATGAAAACCGAAGGTGGAACCAATAGCTTCATTGTATATTAATAATTCCATCCTATGTTTTCATGACTTGCGACAACTTATCGACGTAGTAGACACATGCTGAAGGCATTTAAACAAATATATTTGTCTTAATTGTTCTTACGCTTGTGGTATGTACAGCATTTTGTCTGTCCCAAATATGTATATCTTTTGATTTGACATGGTTGGAAAGATGTAATGTATGTATATAGTTGAAGGGAGTTGTGAGGACATTACAATTAGGGCGATGGTGAATGAGTAGAACAAGTAAGCACTAACGGAGTTTTTCAATTATTGTTTTAACTAAACATACATAATACCTACTCAGAGCATGAAATGCGTACCACGATATTTGAAAATGGTTCAAGATTTGAGCTACAATTGGAGGATAACAGTTACACATTTGTACTAATGTAGAAAACGTCATAATAAAATGGGGAGTGGAATAAGTAGAAGAAAATTAAATGTAGGTAAGTAAGAATTTTGCGCATTTTGTCCTACGTTGCTAAATGAACGTCACTGCGTTCCGAAATGAAAACGATCATTTTGATACATTAAGCATGCATTAATTTGTTTAAATGCCAACAATATTTTATTGTGCCACGAATTGGAAATAAATGAGCAAACTGCACCATTTTGAAAAACATATGTCGCCCAGTGACATTGAATTAATTCCCAGCACAATATATCTCATATTTGTTTAATTTTTCGAGTATTTGTTATGGTTTATTTAAATGTGTTAGTGAGCATCATAAAGGAAAGTATCGGAAATCTAAACATTCCAAGTAACGTAGTTGATGTTAATTAAAAGTTGTCTCATTATGTTTACTAATTGCTCTACACAATCCAATGGTTTGCTAAACGATTTGAAATTGCTTGAGTTGAGAAATGAACACAATTTACGCCTATTGAACACGTTGTGGCAATTAAACGTAACAAACACTAATTTTGTGCCACATCTGGTGGACCACTATATATGTTTATAATTTTGTCCAGTTTGCCATTCCGATGTCGTGACCACTAGCCATATGAAATCCCTGGAACCCGACGGCCCAATCCACTTTGTTATAATGAGTAAGAATCAGTGGAGAGCACGTTAACGCCATCAATGTCTTCGAGCATGCATCAAGGAAAACATTTTACGTGTATAGAAAATTGTCCTATTAAGGTTTACCATATATGTCGGTTTGTTTCCATTGCCTATTTTAATATAATTGCCATCAGGCTAACTTAAGTACTGCTTCGAGCGTAAGTAAGGCGTGAGCAAGGCTTGAGCAAGGCGTGAGCAAGCCGTGAGCAAGGCGTGAGCAAGCCGTGAGCAAGGCGTGAGCAATTCTTGAGCAATGCGTGAGCAAGGCGTGAGCAAGGCTTTAGCACAGGTGAGCAAGGCTTGAGCACAGGTGAGCAAGGCTTGAGCAAGGCGTGAGCAAGGCGTGAGCAAGGCTTGAGCAAGGCGTGAGCAAGGCGTGAGCAAGGCGTGAGCAAGGCGTGAGCAAGGCTTGAGCAAGGCGTGAGCAAGGCTTGAGCACAGGTGAGCAAGGCGTGAGCAAGGCTTGAGCAAGGCGTGAGCAAGGCTTGAGCAAGGCGTGAGCAAGGCGTGAGCAAGGCTTGAGCAAGGCGTGAGCAAGGCGTGAGCAAGGCGTGAGCAAGGCGTGAGCAAGGCTTGAGCAAGCCTTAAGCAAGGCGTGAGCAAGGCTTGAGCAAGGCGTGAGCAAGGCTTGAGCAAGGCGTGAGCAAAGCTTGAGCAAGGCGTGAGCAAGGCGTGAGCAAGGCTTGAGCAACGCGTGAGCAAGGCTTGAGCAAGGCGTGAGCAAGGCTTGAGCAAGGCGTGAGCACGGCGTGAGCAAGGCTTGAGCAAGGCGTGAGCACGGCGTGAGCAAGGCTTGAGCAACGCGTGAGCAAGGTGTGAGCAAGTGTGAGCAAGGCGTGAGCAAGGCGTGAGCAAGGCTTTAGCAAGGGTGAGCAAGGCGTGAGCAAGCCGTGAGCAGGGCGTGAGCAAGGCTTGAGCAAGGCGTGAGCAAGGCGTGAGCAAGGCTTGAGCAAGACTTGAGCAAGGCTTGAGCAAGGCGTGAGCAAAGCTTGAGCAAGGCTTGAGCAAGGCGTGAGCAAGGCGTGAGCAAGGCTTGAGCAAGGCGTGAGCAAGGCTTGAGCAAGGCGTGAGCAAGGCTTGAGCAAGGCGTGAGCAAGGCTTGAGCAAGGCTTGAGCAAGGCTTGAGCAAGGCGTGAGCAAGGCTTGAGCAAGGCGTGAGCAAGGCTTGAGCAAGGCGTGAGCAAGGCTTGAGCAAGGCGTGAGCAAGGCTTGAGCAAGGCGTGAGCAAGGCTTGAGCAAGGCTTGAGCAAGGCGTGAGCAAGGCTTGAGCAAGGCGTGAGCAAGGCGTTAGCAAGGCGTGAGCAAGGCGTTAGCAAGGCGTGAGCAAGGCGTGAGCAAGGCTTGAGCAACGTATATCCAGCTCCATCTGGTATACCAAAGACGGACTCGAATACAGATTAAACACGGTATATGAATTTGCACCATTCACATCGCCTGTTGAGCTGTCAACCTACTTTTATCGGTACACACCGAGCGGAATATATTCGGGTGCTCACGGATTCAGATATCAGCCGATGGATGGAAAACAACAGCCAAGGAATCCATGGCCGTTACGCCATAAACATAGATGCGTAGCAACAGCCTACATTATGCCGACAGACAGCTGCTTATGGAAACTCGACTCTCGAAATCTTCATCAAATCACAAACCTGTCTACAGCAGAAGTTGTGCGACAACGCTCACTACTAACAACCTTTCCATATCATATGGTGCGGGAAGCTGCGCCACAAAATTTCGGAAAAACCAAACTAGCCTCCCGACGGATATACTTTATAGTCCTGGAATTTGAATCTTGCATGAGAAATGTGCCGTTGAACAGGGACAATTTCTTTTTCGCGTGCGTTTCTGGGTATTGTCAAGGGATACATGCGTTTACATTTAAATGCCTAAAACGTTTATTAAAATTCGAATTTCAAAAATTCAAAGAAACAGTCAGAGGAGCAACTCTTTGGCTTTCGATTGGCACCATGACAACGAAAATCGGTTGAGAAACGACGCAGCTATTTAGTCCGCGAGGAAAAACATCATTTTTGACCCAGGCCCTGAAGCGTAGGGGTCAGGGGAAAACCAAGGGTATCAAAAGTAATCTCATGATGGGGACTACTGATCATGTAAAAATTATTTAGTTTGGCCAACAAAAAATTTTGTCGTTCTTCATTCGGTATGGCTTCCTTCAGCAATTCTTTCCAGCCGTGTGTTTAGATCAGACTTGTTCCGAATTTGAGTAACATTTCAAGTCATATTCAAAACACATTACGGAAGGGCAATAAATTGATTGCGCTTTGTCGCTTTGGTGTATACACTGTGTACAATTAACATGAGCTGCATCTAAATAATTATTAAACTACTGAACATTTACGTGATGAAACTGAAAAAGTGCATGTCATATAAATTAAATTATATGATTTAATAATTCTACATGAGCAAACATATATGCAGGATCACCGTTCACAAATTCAATGGTTAATATGGAACGTTTTCCATTATTTGACAACATAATTGCATAATAACATAACATTGTCCATCGCATATGTATATACACACCATTGAAAATAAAATTATTAGTGGCTATTTGTTGCGTGACTAAAGGACACTGGAA
The DNA here is from genome assembly GCA_004115045.4 of Sinella curviseta. Classification (NCBI taxonomy): domain Eukaryota; kingdom Metazoa; phylum Arthropoda; class Collembola; order Entomobryomorpha; family Entomobryidae; genus Sinella; species Sinella curviseta. The sequence continues at coordinate 40,361,135 of CM023202.3, read as the reverse complement.
AGGTAAATTACGAGTGGGGTTAATAAGACGATAGACAGTTGTACTTCTTATCGGATTGAACAGTGTATGCATTTATTAAAAGGGTAAAAAATCAAGTCTCGCAGCATGTAGGTTGGCTGTGGTGAAGCTTGAAATTGTTCGCTTGAAATGTTCTAGATATTGTTTTCAAAAAGTATGTACTCTAGTGATACATATGGAAGTAAATTAGCTTCTCAGCTAAATGTTCCTAATAGTGAATACCAAGGTATTACCCTTTTTAAATGTTACCGATCTTCTGCAACATGTTCACCTACTAAAAGCTCACTTCAAAAGCCACACCCTCGAGAAATGCTATACGAGATCGTTTTGTCACAAATGGTTTCACGCATGCGCATTTTCTAGCAAACATTCAAACACAAATTTGTGTTGGTACATTTTCAAGATATTATATTTAGCGTCAATGTGACATAGATGCAAAAAAACCTTGGCAAAGAGTTTTTTTTTACAAAATAACCTGAACTCTATTGAGGCCAAATGATTCATTAAATCACCAGTTGTATTACAGGAATTGCAGATTCTCAAAACTTTTTATGGCATACAATATTAAAATAGTTTCTAATATTATGCGTAATTACATTAAACGAGATGTAGCTTCACCAAGGTTACATTTGAATTGATGGAAGACTGCAAAACAAAAAACTGTAAAATCTATCAATCTAACGGAACGGCATTGCACTACACCTGTTTAGATTTACCTTCTTCACTTTTTGCCATGAGAACCTTTAATGTGCATATTTTTGCCTCGCTCAGTTCCGTACTCGTTTCCGCACAAGTTGCAAATGTGCGATTGCTCCCCAATATGATGGACTATGTGCCGGTACAAGCCATCCGTTTGATGGTAGCCTTTCTCGCAAAAAGCACAAACTTGTCGGAATTTTTCCATTGAATGAAATATCCGTTGGTGAGTGGAAATATTGCGCTTTAAGTGAAATTTGATTCCACAAATGTCACATTTGTAAGGTTTGTCCTTTTTCGCGTGAGTTGGCGTATGGAAGTGCAAAGCTCGGGTGCTAGCAAACTCTCTGTCACAAACGCCACAAGAGAAAGGCCTCTCTTTTGTGAGTCGTGATTGGATGTGATGACGACGTCCTGCCCCACTTGAAAACTCCAAGCCGCACAGCGCGCAGTTGTACCAGTTTTCACGGATGTGAGCAAGAATGTGACCTTTCAAATGTTCGTTTGTGTAGAAACGTGATTCACAAAACACGCAGGAATGCTTTCGGGAACGGTCGCCATCGATTGGGTGAGTGGTTCGTATATGAGCATGAAGTGTAGCAATGCTGATGTACTTTGTATCACATATCAAACACTCATACGCGGGTGCCCGATTTTCGTGTATTTGCAAATGCTTCTTCAACTTTTCCTTCCACTTAAATCGGCGGCTGCAATGTTGACAGCCAAACGGATAGTGCTCAGAATGTCCCTTTTCATGACTTTTCATGTTACTACTTGTGTTGAATTTTTTTCCGCACTTTTTGCAACTATAACGTCTACTGTTAGCTTCGCGGTGCATGTGCTCCATCAAATGATACCTCCTTATGAAGCCCTTCCCACATGTTGGGCACTTGTGAACCTTTCCGTTTTCTCCCAGGTGAGATTTTAAATGGTCAACCAGAGCACTTTTGTATGGGTAAGATTTGTTGCAGGTGGGACATCGGAATGGACGTTCACCTGTGTGGATTCGCATGTGATTCTCCATCTGATGTTTACCTGGAAATGTTTTGTCACATAACATGCACTTATGGTTAACTCCATTATGGGCATATCTTGAGTGTTGGTACAGATTGGCCCTGGTCGAATAGCGCCTCTCGCAAATTGGGCAGGAAAACATCTCTAAGATCAAATGAAGGGAAATGTCATATAAGTTATTTAATGTAACCAACAATCGCAATGCCCATTTTAATAGGATACCAGGTGATGTAGAATGAATACTTACTCTGGATACGGGGAATTAATTCAATTCTGTAGTGGACTGGAAATTTCGGAAATACTTAATACATAGTTTCACATTCGTCAAAAACATCAGGGTACAATACAACCTCTTGTAGCGCACAAACTGAATCAATGTGTTTCGTTTTATCGCAAACCAACACGGAAATAAATACTTTTGTGTACAATACTACAAACAATCATTTGAGTACTTTCCTTGAAATGTTAGGCACTTCTATTCTCTTTAGCAGTTAACGAGTGATACCGTACTCCGTTAGTGTAAAACAATGAATACATATTAGCAGATAATTGCAACGGTAAATGATGACGGAAACGACACAGTAATATTCCGAGCAAAACCATCAGTAATGGCATGTCAGCACGGCGACCTTAAAGTTCAATATATCTGCTTGCACACTACCAAATCAGCTTACTTTTATGCGACAAAAATTTGAAAATGCATTGCCTGAAGGTTTTTCTTCGTGGGTGTATCGCAGTTCACGGTGGTAGAGAGTAAATATAAGTATGCTGCGGGATTTTTACAAGTACCTACATTTGACGAAATATTCATTTACTACGAGAACCGAGCGCGACAGTAGGTACGTCCTGAGAGGTACATGTCTTTACAATGCTTATAACGCAGTTGTATTTGTACATATGTGCTAACACATGGCATATTTGCTATGATGACGAATATCAATTACAGGTTAATAGACCAAGAATGTAAGCTACGTGATTAGAGACGAACACAATATCCATTTCATTGAGAACTGACATTCTATTGGTCTTCTGCACTCTATGGCTAACTTCATCGTCCTTCTAATTCAATAATACCTTATATTCCATTCAAACCATTTTCGGAGTCTACATTTGACTGATGATAAGCAAGCATAGTGAATATGCTGAATGTGATACTATATTTAAAACATACCAGGACGATCAATGATTCCGTCTCATTGTTAGCAAAAGAAAGCAAAATGTAAGCCATCAGCATACATTTGCACATGAACGTTCGTTATCTCTTATATCCAATGAATGTGTACACCGACCGCACAATGAATTCACTAGTTAAAGAAAAGAGGAAAAAACTATTTTTAATTTGTGTGTTCAGAATATGACTGAACGTGCAATAGAAAACGTGCTTGTTGAGGGTGTCTAAAAGAAGTGAGCGCTGAGTGCATTTTTTAAATTTTGGGTACTATTCTGTTACTATAGAGAGCCCATATCCACCAACCATGTTAGTCCTAAGAATAAACTTGTGTCAATACATGGGTTCATTCACTACGGATTTTGACATAATACCAGAAACAACTCGATCCGCTCCCCACTTCAACATAATTAGACTCCATGTAAATATGCAGTATCAAACTGTGAAATATGTATGAAATATGCAGAATGAAACGGCAAAATATGCCCCAAAATATGCAATATCATAGCTATATGCAACATGCATAGATATAGGCATAGATATATGCAAGCTATATCATATATGCAACAAAATAGACTTAAGTCTTCACATTTATTAAGTATGGCTTATTCTGACCAATGGTACACATATCGTAATGACAAACTAAGTACATTTCCAGATTTTTCATTGTCATATTTTGTCTACGATCCGAAAAAAATGCCTTTTCCATACTGAATCCCCTTTCTAATTCCACAGATGTAAGTGTACAGTACTTTAAAGCTGAAATAAGTGCCAGATCCAAACTAGTTTCGACTTGAGTGTTTCCCTTCAAAACTTGGGAAACCTCAAGCAACTTGCCGAGATCCCGATTTTTTCCCAACACGTCTTGTAACTTCTTATTTATCTTTTGTCCAATTTTAGCATTGTTATTCTGTAGTTTAGCCCTCACGTCAGTTAATATGAAGGCAAGTCATAAATGAAGGGAAGCAGCGACATGGCAATATATCTATTGATCTTGGTAAATACATAATATACACATAATAATTTCATAAAAACCATTAAACGATGCTGCTTTTATAATCGCCCAGTAAATGAATTATTTATGTTTTCGTATTTTATAGGAACATGGAGAGCCATGGCGCGTTACCGAGATGAACTTGACGGTGACACTGACCGATGTGCTGGTGACCACGACGATAACAACCAGGATATATTTTCTGGTAGCACTGACGTAATTTTGCACTTTGATGATAAGATATCACAAGTGTGGCCAACAATTGAGGAGCCGGTTATGGCTCTTCTGACAAGCTTTCCTTCCGTACATGGGATGACCTTGAGAGTTCTGATGTTTCAACATTAGGATTTGACACAAAATGATGAAGTTGTATCGAAGTTTTTAAAGAGGCGTAATGTAGCATCCACGCATTTAAAGATTGGTTGCAGAATTGATTTTGAGTTGCATTTGAGAAAAATACGCTTTCATTACAATGAAGCCATGCATGTTAACGCGTCAGCCATATTTCAGAGGGAAATGGCACACATGTGCAAACGTGTATTTGAGCTAGCTTCAGTTATGACTTGGAGAGTTAGGGAAGGTGAGTACAGAAAAACTTTCCCGGCTGGCTATCCCGAAGTTTTTATTGCGCGTGAGATTTTCATAAAGGAATTTCCAGGTAAAGAGGTTATTATTGAGGCAGGGTCGTGCGACACTAAAGTAGTGGCACTGGCTCAGATTTACGGCACTCCCGTTCTGCTGCAGGCCAAATCCTTTTAGATCACAACAATCGGTGAATTGGTTTATGTCGAATTTAGCAATTAAACACTTAATGTCGTAAATATTGTAATTTTTATTATAATAGATCATTATTTCCAGGCAAACATAGTATGAAATGTTTGCATATGGAACGAATGCTAGAGTTTTTCTATCCAATATGTATGTGCTGATGGTGTAATAAATCAAACAAAAAATGTAGGAAAACAAAATTGTTAAAACTGTGGTTCAGAATATCATACCAAATGTACCTATAACTTGCATCTAGCACTGACAGAGAAATGGTAAATTTATTGTGAACATTTCCTTTTACTCATGACTTTTTACCTACCAGAAATTACGAATGCATTTCTGCCTCAAACTACGTTTTTGGCTACGAAAATCAACTTTATTATCATTTCATGAATGACATCATATATTTTTTACTGGCAATTTCCTTCAAAGTCTCGGCATTCTAAACATTAGATTGTCTTTCATTTAGGAGATGAACTAAACATATACTGACAAGTAAACTAACAGTAATGTAAACCCGATATTTGGATGAAAAACATTGCTTTAATATATTTTTACATGCTGATTCCGAATCTGGGAACCAAAACCCCGAAAAAGTGTTTCCAAAGCCACGACGGCATATCCGATTGTATCATTTAACGCTTGGATAGCTTTCTTGGGTCCCCCTTACGCAATTATAAAGAAAGGTAATATTTGTTGAAATGCGGTAATTTCTTAACCTTACATTTCCTTACAAATTTGGAGGCCAAAATGATCAAAACACCACAAAACAAAATTGTAAAACTGCGCCCATAGTAAATGTAATTCTACACCTACAGTGAAAGGTAATACCAAGCATATTGATAAGGGATATATCATTGTAGTGGTAAAGGGTAATACCATTCCTTTGCATAAGCGATGTAGATCAACTTTTGTATTTATGCAATATTGACTTTGTACATGGTTTTTCGGGATTTTGGTTTCCGGATTCGGAATCGGCGTGTACAAATACACGAAAAAGAAACATTTTCTTCAAATTATCAGATTAACAGGACTATTAGTTTATTTGTGAGAATAGAGAACGCTGAGGCAATGCTATATTTTGAGTCATCTATAAATGATGAACCGTTGTACCAAACTGCCGCTTCAACTCAAAATTTGGCGATGAAAATGATGAACATTTTTTTTTGAAATTTCTGATTTTACATTCAAATCCAATTCAATTAAAAGTTCAATTCCTTTAGATTTATTGGCAGCTATGTCGACGCAAATTTTTGGATATTTATTTTTTATTATATTTTAGAAGCTTATTTGCAACAACAATTATCATTTTTGTGTCATTTTCCAAATCAAACAGTTTCACCATTATGCTGCCTGGCCTTTTTTAGCATGTTCGTCATTACTTTCACCGAGAGTGATTACCACGATCAATTACAACATGGGAAAATATCAGTGTAGTACATGTATATATGTGAAAAGTTATATTTTCTTTCAACCCAAGCTTTCCTACGGTTATATGTAGATTGCGGAGATTATTATCAAGAAAACCGTCCTCTTTACAGTAATGGATATGTAATATTTATATGGCTGAATTACGTATTCACCATAGAGTGCCTTATTTCTTTCAAAACATAAAATGTTTAGAAACAATTGATTGGCTTCCTCGTGTCAAAACCATGCAATTATACCGTGCCGAAGCTTGTAATATGCGTGGTGGTAGATATTTCATCAATTATTCTTTGAGGAAGTAATTACTATTAAAAAATACAGCTCTAAAAATACCTGGCAAATGCCACGAAACTATTTTAAAATTAAAGTGTAGAACTACAACATTATTTGCTCGGCGCAAAACTACTACCAACGTGGTAGTTGTCGGACTGGAGGTTACCAACCTATATTTAGTTCGATACGGAGGCCAATTAAGTAGTAGACCCCACATTATTCCAATACCATTATTACTGGCAGGTGTAGTGATCTTGGGCTCATGCCAGTACAAATGTAACTGGATAGCATTTGAAATAAATTATCGTAGTTTCCACATTGATTGCAAATGACGGTGCTTTTGCACTGGACGAAGTTAATTTTGCGTTTAAAATTCGAAGGAAATTCAAAGCTGAAATCGAAATCCAGAAGCACATAATTCGAAATACGAACTATTTTTCATCTGTTAAGCAAAACCACTTAGTTGATATCTTTTTGAGAGAAAAACCAAAAATGAAAGCCGTGACTGACTCATTATTTATTTTCTACATTGCCTTTATTTTTGAGGTAATCCATCCTATAAATGCGCAGTTGGACTTTCCTATCGATAACATCGTTCAGTTTGACAATACCAGGTACAGTTTCTGCACATTTGCAACCATCAAAGAAGTGACACCACTTGAACAGCGGAACGCCGGTAGCATAAAGAACGCAGCAATTGATGCCATCATATCATTGCAAAACATGCAGCAGCAAACTGACATAATCTGGGTAATTGTTCAAAAGAGACCTGGACAGTGGTTCAAGAATTATGGGTCATTTCCGCATAAACATTCAATGAAAAACGAAATGTGCCAACTGGTAATTTTTGCTGATGTGGAATTTATGGAGCACTATAATCCGCATACGATTGCACAGCGGCCAATGTACTCCATTTGGAACGAATTCTTGCACACATTCCAAATTGGTCACATTATGCATGAGTTGGAATCCGAAAATTCGGCAGTGTTGATGTTAACAGCCGCCAACGCTTTGTACCTTAGTCCAGGACTACCTCACTCATTGACTAATTCTCCCACAATTACTTTTGCAGTTCATTTATCAACCACAACGTCATTCTGGAAAGTAACTTGGATATGTGTATATTGTCAACATGAAATGGATTTATTGAAATCAAAGAATGTATTTTCAAAAGTTGCAAGGAACATCATTCTTGCTTGGTATCCTGTTCCAAATTGGATGCAAATGACTTTAGGATTAGTGTATCCAGTCAAAGTTCAACTTCAACATTCCGATCACTCATTCTTTGGAAATGGATGTCCCCATTATTTGCAAATCTTCAACCTTGGAGTACGGCCGTTATACAGACGTCCAGATCAAAAATTTACTTGCATACACCCGGAAAAAGTAATGATTCTCGAGGCCGCAAAAACCCTCAACTTTACACCGGTCGGGATCAACGATTTTGTAATTGGCGTCAAAATTATGCATTTCGCCTCCGCCATTTCCAGTCAACCGGTGATTCCACATGTGGTAAATGCTGTCAAGGTTAGAGATGTATTTGGAATGGATACGACAACAATGAATCCCGCATATTGCATGGAAAATTCAACGTTCAAAGCGGAGGATATATTTAAAGTTTTGTCTGGCCCATTTGATACACTAGTTTGGCTTTTAGCGATGTCAACCATTCTAGCAGCATCATGGTACATGTCGCATTCATACAACCACTTTCTTATGGACGAAGTACTGAAATTTGTCGGGCTTGCACTTCAACAAAGCTCTTCAAGAATCACTCCATTCAGATTACTGTTTCTAGTCAACTGGTTCATTCTGGCGTTTGTGTACAACTCTGACATGACTGGCAAACTGGTGTCTCCTCCAGATGAACAATTTATAGAATCTTTAAACGAGTTGCTCCAGAATGGTTACAAGTTGCACGAGGTACGAATGTTGGATATGGAAAAGTTTTCACCAGTTTTCCGGTCCGCTGCTCGAGAAAACTTTGCAAATATGTACAAGCACAAGTTGGCCGTTGAAGGATTTTCTGGAAATATTATGGATCTGAAGTACTGGAATGATTCCAGCGCTTTTGTAAAATTAATTCATCATTGCGGAAAAACAGCATACACTAGGAAGGAGCAGGGACATGGATTTCAGAACGAATTGAAATGCCATGTTCTCGAGAAATCATATGGAACACAATACGAAATGCTAACTGTTTTCGGAATTATGAGACGAAAACTCACTCCAGTTCTTGGACGGTTTGTCAATGAAGCGGCACTAAGGCAGTATTGGATTCGGAGATATACGCATTTGGGGCTCGTCTCGGAAAAATGGCATCCTAAAGTTTCGAGACCGGTTAAGTTGGAAATGGATGAACGAATGCTCTCACTGTTTGCTCTAGTGGGTGGTATGCTAATTTTTCCCGCTTCAACACTTCTTGTGGAACTTAACATACTTTGTATTTTCCACTCACCGTTACGCTATGTGTGCAAACTGTGGAGACTCTTTGTTGTGAAAACAATGCTGGCGTGGGCAACATGCAGCTTTGCATGTTTACTTCGAGCTGGCTCTATTGGCCAAGGAAATGGTGACTTGCAACATGCCGCTCATTTGACTCAGCATCTACTAATTGGTTTACGTCAAGGATTTGATTAAGCATTCCAGGAATCTTGAATTGGGACATTGAATTTAGTAGAATTCCGATATGACATGCAAACTTACCGTCACTACCAACAAGGAGTTCTTGAAACCTGGTCAAGTTTAGGCTAAGCTTAAAACAAGCGAATGCTGCAGACTTCGCTAATAACATTTGTCGTATTGAATTGTATAACATTATGATATAGTTTTTAATGTAATAATAATAATGAATTCTTTATTGTCAAAATGGTTCCCACATAAATGTGGCATATTACACCATAAACTTGGACATAGTGTATAAAGTATAATTTTCTTTTGTAAAAAATTAGTTTGTATAAATCAAAGTTTAACATTTACAAGTATCAAGAATAAATTAATTAGTAGAGTTACAATCACAATTACCATAATTTATTTATCAGAGTACGAGTTAATAACAAAGTCAATGCAGGTCATTATCTCCTCGGTATTATCAGAGTCAAAATGGAGCGTTTCTTCAATTTGTTTAGTTATTATATGCGCATAGCAAGAGTTTATGAAACATTACAAAGAGTGTGGATTATTTACAACAAATGGCGGAAGCTCGAACCACAATTTAACGGCCATGTATTTAAAGGAAGAGGATCCCCAATTAGTTCTTGGTTTAAAACTAGGTAATACATAACTACGGTTTCTTGTTGTTTGACTTAGAAAGCGTTTGGTATAGCGAAATATGTTGTAGTTGTGGATACACGTTGCACGGTGCGTACAGTTCAATATTTTAGTAAATCACGCGTGCTTTTAGTATCGTTGATAATTGTTGCTGTTGTGAAAAGAGGGAATCAGTGTGATGGTGAGACCGAACAGACAGCTAAATGGGAAAATGATAATTCGGATAAGAGACATTAGTTAATTGTTGTATATTAAAAAAGTGAAACTGAAGCTTTTAAAAGTTAAAATTTCCAAATAAAATATTACTGCTGAACGTCCGAAGTCATTTGTCATTGAAGTCATGATAACTGTAGTTAAAGTCTAAGAAAGTTAGTCCTATAGTTTCCATCATCTCGTTGGGAAGACTCAGCAAGCAAAATATAAGCTTGTAGTATGATTATACACGAACGAAAAGTAATCTGATATTTTGTGAACTGACTGAGCTTTCCAAGTTGTCAACTTCCCACAATAGCATTAACAACATAATGTTTTTAATGATACACGCTATGTATTTAAAAAATTCATATTGGCTAGTTTGCGAATTATATGTGCCTACACTTGTATTGTTGAATTAATGTACACTACGGTTAATAAATGTGCAATGAGAATATTGTAAAATAGAAGGACGGATAACGTATTTGTCGTTGTGCCAGTACGTGATCATTACGCTGCACCTAATGTGATCCACAGGACATTGTCATTAAAGTTCTCGTCTTCTGTGATGAAGTAATAGCCAGATGTTTGTTTGGATAGTTTGGCCCTTTAAAACGTTAAACATGTTTGAGCGTGGCCAATATGATTTTTCAAATTGCAGACATTTTCACCATTATAAACTTACCATTATTATTTTATTTAAAATAAATAGGTACATCATTAATAGTGTTGTCGTATTCCACGAAGTACATAGAATATTATGAAAGATGTTTAGCAAAATTGTTAATTATTTCCATAAGGCCGACATTAATGTTATATTGTGTTCATGTTATATATGTTACATGTGCATATGTTTCTACAATATCATGTTACACGAATTCCAAACTTCATAGCCATTACTATTATAGCTTAATCACAATACCAGTTACATGTACTTGTCAATTTATATCAAGGCTCAATTTAAATTAGAAACTGGCGTCACCCTTGCAACTCGCATACTGAATGTTAACTTCAGAATGTATAATTTGTTTACAAGCTTATTACACATGTTACATATATATTCCAAAGTTCTACACAAATCATAAATTATTGCCTTCACAAGGAGCTTTGAGATACGTGCTAATGCTTTTCTAATTTCAACCAGAAAAATGACAGCTGAAGTTGCCAATCCAATTAGTTTTACTATGAATATCAAGCAAACATTTCCTTTCATGGAGACACTCTTTGGGGGCGGTGCATCGTTGTAATCCGCCAACTTGTCTCCAGAGACAACTTTTGTCCACCATTCCACAACATGGGATTCCTGTAAGTGACGCATTCTTCTCTCGAAATACGGTGGACTGTAACCTCTGTAGTTGATGCTTGTATTATATGCGCCAAAATTCTCGCTTCCGACGGATACATCTGTACTTCCGAAATATCTTAATCGCCTTGCGTAATCATTGGTGTGGTACACCGGTAAGATTACGGCTGTTTTATTGCATGCGTTGAGATCCTTTTCGAACCATCCCCTTTCTTTTTCCCAATAAATCTGTGCGACTTCTTTTTCAAGATTTCTCACAACCTGACTCTGAATAGATACGCGAAATTCCCGAAGTATGGGAATGAATTTTGAAGTCATGTTTGTCACGAACTGCTCTGCTGTTGGATGCAGCTTTGAATTATTAAATAAGTCCATAATTCCGAACGATAATCCTCCAGAAAAATAGTGTTCCCGCCTTCTGGATAGTATCCCGGATTCCAAATAGAAATGGTCCGTTTGGATGCCGTGGTTGCTGATATATTCAGCACCGGAATATTCGTTTGTGTATAAACGACGGATTCGAATGGAGGAAGCGCTTGTGTATACAGTGAACATGTCCTCTTTCAGCTGATGAAATATTTTATATAGAACCGGCTCTCTTGGAACAATCATATTGTAGATGTTATTATTTTTGTACGCATTGCTCAACACAAGTGCACCCAGAAGGAATGACGCAACCATCCATCGTAACGAAGGTGTTTTCACAGTTTGTTGCGTGAACGGGTCACCTTGTTTCAAAAGCCCTTTAAGAAGGCATACAAGATAGTTGAATGATTTCTGTGAGGATCGCTTCGCCTTGGATGCTGGCCCAGCAAAGCACGGACCAACCAAGCTTGCAAAGAGAATAGCGAGAATGATTCCGATGCTCAACCACACATAACCGTCGTACACTGAGAATAGCTCTTGAAACGGAAATCCCTTTTATTCCGCGTTTACCACATGCCACAAATCTAAGTCCGCTTAATCTATTCTCCACAAGTATCATGGTGTGTTGACGCGTCAAATTGGACTCTGGGACAATGTTTTGTATCACAAACTCCATCACAAAAGGTGACTGAAGGTTGCTATATCGTTTGTAAACGACATGACCGTTGTCACAAAATCTTGATCCAAATTCAAACCCAAATTCTGTGAAAAGTGTGTAGTTACGCATGAATGTTTGAAGCAACGAAGCCAATATCAACGCGAGCCTATGGACCTTATCCGAGATCTCAAATATTTCGACGTACCGCCGTCTGGTTGTAAACAGTGTACATCTGGCAAGTTGTCGCTGAATCCCGTGCGCTATCATATCCTGTTTTACGAGCCCTTCCATAACTCTCCATTCAACTAAGTTGTTTTCCGAAGATTTCATTCTTGCATCTAAATCCCTGAGAGATACAAGATCTCGTACGAACGGTTCCGATATTTTCAAGCAGTCCGGTCCATTGATTTGCGGCAACAGAAAATATGCTTTTGACACATTCGATGCGGCTACGGGTACCGTCACGTAGATGAATGTTTCGTATGAACTTGTTGGGCCGGTTATTTCTGGTGCAACAAATTTAGGACCATAGCTTGTTGATCTGGTTTTCACCCATTCACATAACGTGGAAGGTAACTCGTCGGAGAGCTTCTCTTCTGTAGAAATCAGGATAGTTATGGTCGGTGCAGCTGATGGCATGAACACGTCATACATGAACGTTATGTCGTATCTGAAGACTCGCATACAAGTAGTCCACACATGCTCCAGAATTTCAACAGGGAAATACAAATCGATTTGAACGGTCTCGTACCATAATTTGCTGGCACCTGTCATACTGCCATGATTGATCCAGAGACAGTGATCGGTTGTCGACATATACGTACGTAGTATCATATTTATGCTATAAAATTTAGGATGCGGGTAAGTTTTGCTATCAACATCACCGGATGTGTTTTCGTGTCCCATAATGTCCGGTATCCAAATTAGATGCGCTTCACTGTGACTAAACGGTCTAAGGGCACCATCAAATATTAGGGCGGGGACGGGCTTCCTTACCAGCACCGGATTTTGCATTTCACCAAAGTTGGAACCAAGATAGTTGTTGATAACCGTAAACGTGTGACTGCTTTGAAATGAATGGATCACTTCATTGAGATTCGAAAGGTCTTCTCCGTGTCTCTTCCTAACTGCGTCATTCCATATTTTGCGTGGAGGATGAAATACTTCTGAGTTGATTTCTAGTGAGGATAGTGTTCGAATGTGTTTTTCTGTGCCATGCACATTAGGCACGTAATATCCGAAGATACAAATTATCACAAGTTTAATTGCACACATGTTGAGAAACGTTTTTGTTGACAAAGGTGAAACTTCTTGTCAAAGTTTGACAAATTTCCCAATGTTATTACAGAGAAATAAATATACGGCGCGGAATTAGTTGTTCGGAATTCGCATTGGAATATGTGTCCTAAGTTCTGCTGCTCATAAAACTTGCTCAGGTTGGTAATGTGGAAGTTTATTTGTCATCGATTTATGTTAAGTATTGGTGAGAACTATCCACGCAATTATGAGGAAGATAATTATTCCTTAGGATAATTACTTTGAAAAACTAATATCCGTACAGTTACGTTAAAGAATTGATTTTCAAATATGAACGCTTATACATATCATGTCTTTCTCTTTCTAACGTGGGAATAAGGCTTCCTATCTGACACGAAAGTGATTTAAACGCTTATCGATTTCCCACTCCCTTTGCGAGAAAAACAACAAGTTTGTCACTCATAGATCAGTTGGATCATCTAATGCCGGAAATTTAACCCGAATTTGCAACTACATGAGATTTTTTGTTCAAATCTGTCATGTCTGTTTAAGATTTTGTTTGGGCCCAATATGACATACATATAATATAAACGGAATTGTAACTTTAACCATCTGCATGCGGTTGGTAAAGCATAATTATTTCTGAGGCATCCTATAATTTTATAAATTATTGGTACAATGTAGTTTCTAATAATTTGCATCTGTACTTACCTAACTTGGCTTTAAATTATGTTGTCTAAAATGTTTAAAATAGAAGCGAGATTTGTCATTTGCCTCGCCAGCAGAATCTTGATTTGTATCACTTAAGCTTTTAGCACATCCGTATAATGTAGTCTAAAATCGACAATATATTATGTGACGAAATTGAAAGGATACTGTATCTAATATTATCCCCAATGTGAAAATACCCGTTAAGTATGCACCCATCACGATTTTGCCCAGGCTACCGATCCTTGGTTGTTGTTCAAATGCTTCAATTAAAGCGTAACTTGAAATACAAGTAAATAGCGCGACGACAATATTGTGTCGTTTAAAAGCCGTTAGTTTCGTCATAGAATTCTCAACAGCAAACATATTTCTGCATGGCTCAACATGTTCTATTTCAGCATATAATCGGTTCCATATTGCAACATGCAGTCGCATTTATGGTATGCCATATACAATGATATAATTAGTTATGTTTACGTTTACAACTCAGTATTTAACATAAACGTTAATTGTTTCTTTTCATGAAGGAAGTGAATTGTAACATAAATGGACAACCATATTATTGCTAAATAAATTATCGTATCAGTTATTTGTTTAAATCGTCCCGTTGTACGTTTGCATCATTTTTTAAATGCATGCTTTCCCGATTATATATGCTGCACGGATGTTAATAGCACTAAATTTAGAGTCTCATGTAATTTTACAAGTTTTTGTTCTGACAACTTGTTCAAATAGTGAAAAGAGGACAAAATCCTTACTCATGAGTTATGCCTAATTGTTAGTACATTTCAAGAAAGATGTAACTGCAAAAAGTGGTCCAATTTGGGTGCTGGATAAAATAATATAAAATTCATGTTACGTAATTTATAAATGAAAATATCAATCAGAAGAATATATTCCAAACACTGCTTGTAATATATACATACTTTGTAAATAAGTTATTCCGGTCTTATAATTAATGAGCACAATTTGTGCAAACTCTTTCACACTGACGAATTACCTAATAAACAGAAACAGGATTATATGAATAACAACTGAAAGCTTTGATACCGAACCCATCCCACCAAAGTTGGCAACTTTACATGTGATACTAAATGCAATACTCTATTATTGTATTCATGAGCAGGCAAAACGGACCTGTCAATACCCCCTAAATCCTATAATTTGAAGAAGCATCGAATGACATATTTACCGTTTTGTCAATAGCAGCAACACTCCTCAATAACATCTTATTATATTTTTTTTGATTCCGAACAACAAATACATTTCTAATGGGAAAAAATAGAAGTCCTACACAATTTGTAAACAATTCCGAATGAGGCTGTTTCACGACATGAAAGGTTCTTGATATTTTGTTTATCGTTTCCACATGAATATAACGCGCAATGAGTCGACATTTCAGATCATAATGATTTGTAGAATCAAAAGTTTCCCAAGCCATGCATAATTAATACTTGCATAAGGGAGCGGACCAACATTTAATTGAATGATTACGCATCGCGAAATATATATATTTGGGAAAACGATAACAACATATAATTGTCGTACAAATCAGGAAATTTTGTTTTCCTTCTTACTGAGCACTACACTGCCAGCGGGATAGAACATTCTGCAGCATCATACAGCGAGCTGAGCTTGTAACTCACTGCGAATTTGATAGATAAAACCTGGTGACCTTGAAAGCAGAGTTGAACAGCAGTAGTGTTGCTAGAATTATGGTTATTGATGTGCTGAATCAAACATTTTATGGTGTGCATAAACCATAACGATAATATTGTTTTATTTGAACTTCACCTGCACGCGTATTTCCATTGCTTAAATATTAGGATAGAGCGAGATGAATACTACGCACTCTAAACAGCGTACAGTCTCATGTAAACAGTCAATTCGACGGTATTTATAGATTTACTGTTTTCCATCGACGCTATTTGTAGTGATTTGTATAGGAAGTCTACAAACGCATAAATTACCAATCTGGTTCCGCACTAAAATGTATTCAATACTGCACATAAACTTATTTTTTACAAGATGATATATTTGACTTAAATGTAGCAGCACATTTTGTTAAAAACGCGCTAGAACGAAATAGGTGAATGTATGACCAGCTTACATTTTTATGTTCTCGTCTGTGCTGATCGCGAGCAGCATACCTACTGCAGATTCCAGATGTGATAGCCATTCATAATGAAACATATAATGGCTCCAGACATTTTAGTTTGAGAACTAGCAATTATAGTCGGACGGTTTTCCCCAAAAACATCTCCGTCACGCATGGTAGCACTTTTCCAAATTCTTCCAAAGCATTCATCAAAAATAAATTTGTGAATGAGCCCAAATATTATTCCCAAATCCCATTTTCCTTATCCGTTTTCATTGGGGTGAATGAAAAGTCGCTTGCATTTTGTGCACGAAATCAAGTTATGCACGTTGTTAAACAGAACAAATGATGCGTGTTCTACAGCCTGTTCCATGTTGCACCTGTAAAATTACGAATGCAATTAGACCCAAATACTATCTATTAGAAATGCAATTTAGAAATAATAATAACATTTTATACTCCTATGAGAGCAAATTATACGCTTCCTCGAGAAAATAGCACCTTCATTTGCCAAGTGCTATTAAACTGGTTACATAAGATATGTGCATATCAGATTTCTCGTGTGTGGCTTCTTCACGCGTCACTACTATTCCGCAACAATTTACGCTTTTATTAGTTCACCTTACCTCCGATTATAATGGGCATAACTATAAAGAAAATTATAATAAAAGCGTGGGCTGTCACTATAACAACATAACAGATTTTTATCGACTTTTGTGACCATGCCAACAATTAAAGTTATTTTGGCTAAGATTATATCTAGTTTCCATTGCCATAACTTTGCCTTGATTGTTGAAATGATTCTGATTTCAGTGAAATGTTGTGCAGTTTATTGTAGGTAGTTCAGTTTTCCTTTTCACTCACAACCTGCAGGATGTAAATTTCCAAAGCTACTTTTGAATTATGAACTACAAGCCTCCGCATAAGTCAGAGTCAAGCAGAAAAAGTGTTTGTTTTCCGTAAAAATATATAAAATGGTCCACCCACAAATAGTTAAATTATTTATATGTAATTTCATATGGTTGGCATTACTCGTTCCAGCCAAGGCCAATCACCAATCAGGAAGACATTACTCCCACGAATATCAATATACGCATAGGCAGATTTTGGATGAATCCACTCACACCATCTTAGAATGGGAAGTGAATCCAAATCGAGCACCGGATTCATTCATTAACTTCACCTTCTCCACTCTTGGGGAAAATGTAATCGGGGATGATGAAACGAGTGGCGTGATTTTGTTCGGAATTTCGACGCGAGGGAATGTCATAGGATCTGACGTGATGGCAGTGACATTAGGTGACGGTGGCGTGCTGGACATGCATGGTGTGGAAAATGACAGCATTGTTCCAGATGAACGACAAGACTGGCGGCTCGTGACTTTGGATCGTAATAACTCACATGTGTCGTTTGCTGTAACAAGGTTTCTAGACACTTGTGACTCGCAGGATGTTCCGATCAAGGTATATTCAAAATTTTAGGAATATCTAATTATTTTCTTAACCTACATATAACCAATACATATGTTCTGAACATTACAGAATGACTTGTTAAAGATAATGTGGGGATTTACAAAAGTGGATGTAACCAAACTCATTTCCAGTCTCAAATTCCGTTCACCGAGAAGTGTTCGGCTCCATCTCCTTGATCCCACGATTTCTCCACCTAAAGCGCATCCAGGGAACCAACTATTCTCATGGAGATTTTCGCATGAAATTCGTCTTCCTGCTCGGCGTACCATGTACAGTTGTACTATTCAACGTGGGCCAATACTTTCAAGAAAGCACCATGCAATTGGTGTAAGCATCCCATTTGATTTACAGTTTAATAAATATAATTGAGTGGATTGGTCATTGAAATGGAAAAAAATGTATGTTTTCAAGGTCATCCCATATTTCAAGGACGAAATATCCAGGCAGACTGTCCACCACATGTTTGTTCATCGCTGCATTCCCAGGCCTGGAATGGATCCAAGACTCACTTTTGAGAAATATGTAGGTCATACATGGGAAGAGTGTTTCTTGGAACACAAACACGAACTTCCGACCGTATTTTGTACTGAAATTCTTGTCGGATGGGCAGTTGGGGGAAAACCATTCTACTTACCATCGGACGTCGGTGTTGCCATTGGTGAATCGAAATATGAATACTATATGGTGGAAACCCATCTGGATAATCCTGAAAGCCGATCTGATTTGGTGGTGGAGGTGGGAATGGAGCTGCCGTACTCTCCCAAACTGCGAGAGAGTGAAGCAAGTATTCTGCCTGTGGGCTACGGAATGGCTAGCCTGTTTCAAATTCCACCCAATACAAATGGTTTTATGGTCGCTGGACACTGCAGCCCCGGATGTACCAGGCAAATGTTTCCTTCGTCCGGAATACAGGCTCTTGCAGTTCTTCATCACACTCATTTTGCTGGCCAGAAAATTATACTAAGGCATTTTCGGGGTGACAAGGAACTCCCGTGGATATCAAGTGATTTAAATTATGATTTTAATGTGCAGTCGGTTCGTTTGCTGCCAAAGCGAGTGACAATATTGCCGGGAGATCACCTAACGACAGAATGTTTGTATGACACCAGCGACAGAAACGGCAGCAGTGTGGCCGGTTATCCCACGACGGACGAAATGTGCGCCGCAGTACTTGTTTTAGATACAGTGGTGCCTTACATGTTCTGTAGCAGCGAGTATCCTTATTATCGGACCATGGCAAGATATGGAATCCGAAACATGGTCTGGAATAAGGAAAGAGGCGAAAGAGTTGTTATGGCGGCTAGAAATCAAAGTTTTGTGGGACTTCCACTACAAAATGTAATGGACAAGGTGGATGGTACGGATTGGTCACCGGAGAAAGTTGGAAGATTGGAAAGAGAACAACTGTATGAGTGGCATGATGCAACGTGCATTCCGGTAAGGGTGCTGTCGAGAATGGGCCACGCATTTAATTGGATTGAGCAAATGACATCTGGTTTTGTGCCGTTGGGAGAGTTTATTGAAAAGTTCAGACCCACTACACATACGCTTTCGTCGTCGCTGCTTCCGGGTCTGCAGAGTACCCGATACCCTATCATAAATTCGGTTTATAGACCACCGCAAACTTGTAAATTGAAAAGGCTATAAAATCACGGAAATGTTTCTTTTTGAGTTTTAAATAACTTAATAACATGTATGTTTACCATTTATGTCAATGAAAATGGGAGATAAAGACAGTTTTTCATGGATGTACTAGTTTTTTATTTAGCCATCATTTACTTTATAAAATACATTGTTATGGCTTTTGCAATGGGTATGTTCATCAATGTGATACATGATCAGTATAAGGACCACGTTTATAAAAATAAAGCTGTCATTTTTAAACCAGGACGCTATCGCGCTATAACATTGCAACACTACGTTATGGAAACGGGTAGGTAGATAACGAATTGAAGAACCCATTCCAACTCTGAATATGTCTGTACCTAGCAGTGAAACAAATGTGATAATCCGAACGGATTTTGAGAACCATTGCGATATGCGGTGTGTGTTTGAGTGCATGTACATATATATTCATTCAGACACACACATACGTTCCAACTAGCAGGATTTAATGAACGAGGAAATCAAAAAATGAACACACATATATTCCGATGTCAACAGCGCAGCCGGGTTAAGCTTCACGTACCTAAATCATACGTACACGGTATTCAAAGTCAGTATTAGCATTACCGGTGTAATGTAAAAAGTGCAAACATGGTGCAAACTAAACATACCGGAAATAACTTTATTTCAGGAACTCTGCCTGCATGATCACAAAGTCCAATGTAATGGTGCATATATTGTGTTTGTATTGTTGTCACAAATTAATATTGGAAAGTTTATCTTATTACGGAATGTGTCATATGTAGAGCTTCAACTATCAAATGCGCCTCAGCATTACGCCAATGGTAGCATTATGCATATTGCTCATGATGACAACTGTTTGGAATAAGTGTTGAAAGTTTTTAATTTTATAGCATTCTTGCACCTAACACATTTTTTGGTGGAAGTTCAAAGATGTCTTCAGAAATATTTGCATTTCTTCCAAACAAACTGAATGCAAGTCGATAATTTTGACAATTTGTAGACATTTTAATTACTCTGGCATCTCGTAACGAAAAATGATGAAACTCAAACCAAATGAAAGAGTGTAACAGTTTTTATTTTCGATAATTAACTGGAAGCATATTTAATTTGCGAAAAACGCTACTAATCAGATGAAGGTCCATGGAAGTCAGTGCATGTCCTTATGTCACAAAGCTTGAGAATAAAATGGTGAGTGCAATAAGAAGGACCAAATTATATGTGTGATAGCAAAATTTGTCCCGTATTGCTAAATGGAAGAAACATTTGATAGTTCTGGAGACCTTGTTCCGGAGGCGGCAACGCTTAAAAATGTTGTTTTCCGGTAAATGCGTTACGGAGTGAGAACGAGCATATTGTTGGATTAACCATGTATATACTTGTATAAATGGCAAGAATACTTAATTGACCCAAGAATGTGATACTTCTGGGCAACTGCGGCCCTCCCAGTAGCACCCAGTGCACTGCAGTGACAACAAATCAACTTCAAACACATTATATCTCCTATTATCACGATTTATTCCATTATGTATTATGGTTTATTTAAATTTATTAATAAGCGTAACAACGAAAAGGAATTAGCTACACCATACATGTTCGCGAATTCTAAACATCCCATGTAATGCAGGAGTAAATGGGTCAGTATACACACAATACACATAACATACTTACAGAGGAATGAACATCATCCAAATCCATTTTGATGGAGCTATGAACCATGCAATAATTTGTGCTAAAAATGTCACCAGCGCTTACACCAACAATAACCAATTTTTTTACGATAGTTCAAAAAAATGTCCGGACTTTTCAAAAGGCTCATCGATTTTTTAACAAATGATATGTTAAGTTGTGATAAGTTTTCTGTGTACAAATCTATTACTTACTATAAATTACTTAATTTGTAAACAGGACAGGGTTTGGTCTACCAAATTTTTGATCCCGGTTCAACTTTACATGTATATCATATATAGGTACCACGATGAAATCCAAACGTGTAGGTCATTTTACGCCGACTGCAAATCATATTTACTTCGTTTAAAGTGGGGAGTAGATTCCATAGTGTGTTTATGAAGTTCCTTTTAATAATATGGAAAATGACATCCATACTTTCTGCTGTAGCAACAACATCAGCGGGAATCCATCTCACGAATTCTAATTGCAAGCGCTCAATTGTCAGCTTTCGTAGATTTTGCATTGATGAGACAAATTTAGTAATTTCCTGATCAAACCGGGCGGCACTGTTACCACTCGTGATGCGCAGCGTCAACTCAACAAGATGTGGGCAATTTAATGTTAATGTTGGGCCATTACCGGCGAGGGGTATTAACAAGCTCCGTAGGGATCGTAAAATTTCAACAGCAGCCAAAATCTTTGTCATCGTTGAACTCAGCCTGTTGGGACTAATTAACACTTCCAGGTTTTCCGTTGGTGCATATTCCACAAATGCACGAAGAAGCAAGCAATCAATAGGGTTCTTTATTTGTATTCGGAGACTAACAATGTTACTGGAGACTAATGGGCTTGTCACTACAGGATGAAGAGGGGCATAAGTCACACGAACGATGCGAGAACAATTTACATGCTGAAAATAATTCCACACAAGCCTTTGAATGGAACAGTTTCTTGCAATTATTGATAACAGAAGATATTCTGAGTAACCTCTACCATCCACTCGAAACTCGGACAGATGCGCTAAAGTCGGCAAGGGATTCGTACAAACTAATTCTGACAGTTTGGGTCTGGCGAGAATTTCCGTTGAAGTTTCTGCGTCCGTATGCTCAATGAACATCAGAAACTCCAACTTGGGCATTTGCCCAAGCCATGTGCATAAAGTTGCGTACCACTCTTCCAATGTGCTGACGTTGGCGATAGTTTTATAATTGATGGTATAACTGAATCTTTGTATTCCCCCGCCGAACCTTCGCAAAAACATGGTTACGGACGACCTGTACTCTCTTAGCTGTTCAGTTCCTTTCAAATCACTCGCGTCTTTAATGGCTAAATTGTTGAGTGGAAAGGGGTAATCCATATTCGTGCCGAGCCAATGGGCCAATGAAGAGCTTACTAGCGAACCGCAGTGAAACGATACACGGTTGCTATTTTTCTCCCGGAACGGCTTGCGCAGGTTGGCAAATAGGGCATATATGCCATCCCTCCATGCCTTGCAAACCAGTACGCAACTCAAGTTCAGAAAATTGATTTCGCTATTTCCGGACTTTGGGTATCGTTCCAATATAACCTCAATGACCTTGGAAAATGAATCCAAAATTGAACAGCTTAGTGTTATATATTACTCATTTCTATATAAGTATATCATGTAGCTTGCTTTTAAAACAATTTCGTTAAACAAATAAAGTAAATACCTTTCCAAAGAGTTTTATCACCCTGTCATCGAATGGCTCATCCTGTTGATCAGGAATGGTGTTCACAACGGCGCCCGAGTATTTAGCGGCGCCTTCAGCAGCAACATGGTTTCCATCAGGAACAGCTTCATTAATGGCATTAAGATTCTCGCTCCTTCCATTATTTCTATTTATCCAGAGCTCACTTGCTTGTAGACTTGCAACAAAATTCTCCAGTTTGTCTACTCGATCATTTAACCCTTGAATGATCACATCTTTTTCTGCCAGCTTCTCCTTCATCACTCGCTTCATTTCCACATTGTCCGCGGCTTGCTTTTCAAATACAGAACGCATTGCCCTCATTTCTTCTTGGCACGGACATTCATGATGATTGGCAGAGACGTGTGAATTCTCGTCCGAAAACACTAATTCCTCGTCAATAGTGGTAACAGTTTCCTCATGCTCGCTCTTTACCATTACGCCTTCTTCCTCAGTTTCCAATGGTGTGCATTCAGTGTCATTTTCAGATTTAATCAGAATTGGTTCGACTTTGACGATGGAGCTCCCGCGCTGAAGGATTAGATCATTCCGGTTCATTCCATTCAAACTGGCCGTGGATTCTAACTGGGCTCTCCTTCGTTTCGCGTCTTCTCTCCTCTGCTCATCCTCCGCCCGCCTTCGAGTCAACGGCCTACTTCCGGTTGCTTTCATAATTGTCTGCGCTGTTGTTACCAAAGATGGTTACCTGAAAAATAACGAAAAGTACAACTAGAAATTACGGTGGAGTTTAGTATAAACCACAAGATTGCATCCAAACAAAATCGTCCTAATTTTATAAATATATGGTCGCTCTATACCCAACTTAAATTTTTGCGTTGTTGACTTGAATAAAAAGTTGGCCTATTAAGTTTCCTAATTGTGATACACAGTATGATGGTTTGCTAAACGAGTTGAACTTACTTGAGTAGAAAAAAATAAACACAATTTGTGCCCAGCACGTTATGGCAACTGATGGTAACGAAAACTAATTATTTGATAAATCTGGGAGACTAATAATTAAGTTTATAATGTACTATAAGAAAATTAATTGGAATGGGGACTGGACGCTCTAGTTTTCTGAGAACATCAGGTGGTATTGAAGTAAACAAACAGGTAAGAATGAGCTGTTGTGTCTCTTAAGATCATGGAGCACTTAAGACCAAATGAAGGTTGGTATGCAGTGTCATTTTGTGCGTTTGTGCCCGCAGGCAAAATTCACTCCACAGTTCAAGTGTATTGTGTATTGCTTACGTGCACAAATAAAATATTTCAACTTTGTAAGCACACACTGAAACACGTAATAAGCAATTGCGAGGTTTACTTGTACGCATCAAGAAATATAACAAAGCGGATGGTAAGTGGAGCAAGCATCCTTGCTATTGTTCTGTACGTACTCCTTTGCTCACCCTGTATGAAAATGCCAGGGCTACCAGGCCAAAGCCAGCATACATGATGTTTCTTACTCAAACACAATAACCATTTTTTATTCGTCCTCTTAAACAATGGATTTGGCATTCCGTTCCTCAATACACCTCCTTAATAGTCACCAAAATAAACGTTGAGCATTTCTTAAGTCCCCGTCTCGCATGTTTTCAGTATTTGCGGTTGCTCGTTTACATTTACTTTGGAATGAAGTGCGTGCTTCTCTTGTGGTATTACATTTACCAATACAAATTCATTCCAATTTAACGTTGACATGATCAGCTATGTGAAGAAATGCATTGACAATTGCTGTTACAAATTACATTTTGGCCGCCAATCCAAGATGGGGACACGCCATACATTGTATCATCTCATTTTAATATCAATTTCGCATAATTCCGATGTTTTTTAAATTGTTAAAAGCAATGCAATGAATATATTTATTGTTGAAGGTCATTCCAAACTGTTGGTGCTCATGACTGAACCGGGTAACTTGAGCCGATAACATCAATACATGTTATGCATCATGCCCGAATTGCGATTATATGTACTCCGGTAGTGTATGTGATATGTTATTGATGGCATGTATTTTGGACAGTTGTCTCCTGGAAAGTTTTATATTTGTTTGTTTCAGAATTCAGAAAATTTTGGGAACATTTTAAGTTGTCACTATTTTTGCGTAGCAAAGGGAGCGGAAGACTCAATGCCAATTCCATTTTCCATTATTTCCTGGTATTAAAACTCATTGTAACGTGTTACCACAGGGCATATCATATTGAAAATATAAATCAAAATATATTTTGCATTTTTTGATTTAGACTTTCAAGCAAAAAAATCCGGTTTGTCGTAAATAAAAGAATCGGTTGTCGAGGGTTATCGAGTCCTGGTTGAGAGGGGAAACCCACCCATCCCCGTTTTTTTGGGGAAGGGTCAATCCTTGGCCATCCTAATCTGAGCGCGTTCCCCCTTTCCTTTGTGATACAAGAGTGCACTCGTTTACTCTACCATCATTAGGTACACCATCAAATGAATGAATTTGCTTAGAATGCTTATAACACATCTGCACTTGTAAATATGTACAAGCACATATGTCATTTAGATTTGCCATGATGACAGAATAACATTCACAGATTGTAAGTAAGTAGCAAAAGAATGTGCTACAGCTACGTGACAAGAATTGAACACTTTTCGTTGAGAACTGGAACATCCATTGTTCTTCTGCTCACTGCACCTAGCTTCATCGTCCTTCTAATCCCATACAACTTTGTATTCCATGAAAGCCATTTTCGGAGTCCACATATGACTGTAAAGTAAACTATTAATATGAGAAATCTCAAAACTATGTGTCGGAAGCGGCGATAATAATCCCATCAACCACGAACAGTCGTTACTGCCTGCATGAAATATTTTCAATTACTGGCATCAGTTACATGTGCTTACAGGAAAAAGTTGTCGGTGTACGTTCAAAATCCACCGCATTCCTTGGCAAGGTACCCAAAACAAAGTGAGTGCTGCACACATTTTTTCTATATTACGTGAACAAACACTAAGAAAAGCTTGTGGTATACAGCTTGAGAGCAACATGTGTGTGTTCAAAATGGTTAGTGTATGTTGAGAGTATGTAGCATTTCCTTGACGACGCTCCAAATGGTGCAGTCATTTACTCCTACATTGACAGTTTTAGCAGGGATGGTTGGAGTTATACATTGTTAAAGATGTACCAATGCACCCAATATTTCAGGTACATAATGTGCTCTACGTGACTACAACAGAACATTTTATCATTTTCAAAGAGAACTGGTATGACCACTGTTCTTTTGTACACTACAGCTAACGACATTGTTCTTCTAATTACTGAGAAAACGAATACACTCCTATCGTTTCGTGATATACAGAAACATGCAAGTCCATTCATATTACATGATGATGTGACTATCCACTTTACTATGGAGCATATATGTTACCGGTAAAGGAATTTTGTACCTAAAATTCCCAAGTCACCACTTTTCACTCTCCGAAAGATCACCACTACTTGAATTCGCCCTCATCCTTCACAGCTGAAAGCAAGGAAATGGGGTGGGTTCGTTTGGATGGGAAAATGAATGTAGTGTATGTGTGGAGCCGCAGGTGTCCATTCAGGGTTCACATGGATTAAACTGAAAGCATTTAAAATATTTCTGTTTGTAAAAGAGGATCAGCATATTGCTGAGGATGCTACTGGCACAGTGGTTGTATTCATGAACGAGTTTCAGTACGCCATACTATCAAATCGACGTGGTTATATACATTGTGCATACTACGCTTTGCTTAAAGATATATCGTGGTGGATGGCTATAGTATTGGCTGCCTGGCTTGCCTTCTGTTTGTGCCAAGTGGATAAAGTGTCAGTTGGGATTTGCTGCGAGCTTGAGTACTTTCAGCAAATTTTTATTTCGAGAATATAGTCAAAACTACAGTTTACTTCAGTAAATTCGAGTTGAATGTAAGTTCAAGGTACAAACACAATACACAATATTAACTATCCGGTTCATTCTATATTCCGTCCTAAAATTGGACAATTAACAAGCATTATCTTTCAACGGTAAGCTACGTTCTTATTCGCGACGGTTATTTATTACAGCAAGAAAATTTAAAAAGTACTATCGCATGCGGTAGTTAAAATGTACTTTAGAGAGAAATTCCTGTTATTCAAAATTACCACTGTTCGTTTCCACCAATTTGTAATGAAATGCGTTGTTTAATTACACATTTGTCAGACAAACGTAACTGGCGGGACTAGGGGTTGACGATGGAGCCATCCGGAGGCCGGTCAGTGACACGAAAGCGAGCGGCAGAAGATCAGTCTAGATTGGAGCTCGCCAAACGGGCTAACAGAATCATGAATGATGCACTTGCGCACTCATCAAATTCCGTTGTAGTCGACGAGGCAAGTTTTAAAATTAAAGCGGAACAAGATAATATCAAAACCGAGCCGGAAATTCCACAAACGACAAGTGCTATCGAGCACACTCAAGTAACAGTAAAAGAGGAGGTAGAGTCTGTTTCCATTGAGGAGCCAGATATTTCGGACAGTTACAGCGAAAGTTCCATCACTCAGAGAATGATGGAAGATTTTGAGCAACAAACCAAGGAGCGAAATTTAGACGTGGAAGCAGTGAAGAGTGCATTTTTCGAAGAAAATACCAAGCGTTATTTGCAGACTGAGGAAATGAGGTCATCATTTGAAAACCAATATAGGGAACTGGCCTTGAAGATGGAGACAACTAAGGAAGAAATGTACATGAAACTGGTGGAAAAAAACGACGAAATCAAGGCACTTAATGAACGATTACATAGGTTAGAAGCAACAATTCAGTTGAACGGAAACAGGCGGGGAGACACGGTATCGCATGACGAGGGAAAATCATTCCCAGTTGAAGCCCATTGCCCGGCTGCGTTCAAACAGATACTGCCCGACAACCTTTCTGACCAAAGAGTGACCAGTCTGTTTTCTCAGGTAGGTTTCATATATGCCACCTGTTAACGAGTTATCCGTTGAAGAATAATTACATTTATAAATATATTTAGGTTTTGGAGGTGATGTGGTACAAGCTTCTGAAGCCACGACGCGACGCCAAAGACTATATCAACTTTAACTGTCGACTTGCCTGCAAGGAGTGGAATCAAGGAGTGCTGGATTTACTCAGGCAAGCCGACGGTCCACTCAACAAGAAGTTTGAAACAATTTGCATTTATTCTCAGAATAAAAGTACCATTGCGGACTATCTCAGCATGGACACACGCTGTCCCTTCAAACCAACCAAATTTCGGGTTCACGACCTTCGTCTTAACATCAGATCCGCTCAACAGCTACAAAATCACCGAGCCAATGTTGGGCCATTTCTTCAGAGCTTTGGAAATGGAATAAGGACATTTGAATACAAGCTATTCTACAGAAACACGCAAGAAATCAGCACAATGCAGGAATGGTATTTCCCACTGAAAAGCTGGCTAGAGCTCATGTCAAATATGGAGGAGTTGATCCTGTGGGAGCACAACACAACAGAAAAAGCAAACAAACATTTCTCCAGAACCGTTCTTACCAACTTGGTTGGTTTGAACCCAATTCCACAGCTAGCACGCCTTACAAAATTTACGGTCCATGGATGCGGATTTACGGAATATCTTTTTCTCTCCATATTTGCAAGACACCGTACAATTCAAACGGCTCATTGGGATTATATTCCTATCAATAAGCGGCATGCTGATATGATATCAGATTTCCAATGGAAAACATCGACCATTCCGTTTTCCGCAAACATTTCAACCTTTAAAAGTTCTGTAGACAGTTATACCGACGCACTGACTCTACGGTCCTTGAGCGCAACGGTACTGAAACACTTGGAAGTGAAAATAACGACCAAATCTGAGGAACTCGAAGCATTCGTATTCGATTCCATCGGGGCGTTTCAGAATCTGCTCAGTTTACAACTCAACGTTTGCAACTACAGTAACTTTCTATCGCTTAAGCTGCCAAGACTAGAACAATTGCATCTCGGCTTACCTGAAGGTCACAAAGCAGGTGTTTTTATCCACCAAGAAATCGTCCGATGTGTTTCATCATTTTCCTCACTCCGCCAATTGACCGTCGACAATTTTAAAGCTGAGTTAGCTTGTTTTCCGGGTAATGGAAGCGACATTAATGTTAGCCAATGTCGAATTCGTCAACTGTTGGAAAATAATTTGGTAAAACCACTATGGCAACAGCTTCCAAAGTTGACAATAGTAAAGGTTGCACGGGATTGCCGCGTTGAGAAGTCCACATTCGTCTTCATTCGTACCTATTAATAATCTGTTCGGGAGATCTAGGTGGCATCCCCAATTCCGACTTGACTGACTGCTTCATAAAATGACTTGCCGAATCTTGAATATAAAGATTTCAATGCCCAACGCAATATTTGTAAATGATATGTTTTAAAGGTAATCAAAAATAGCAATGTAATTTGAATTTGAATTAGTGATAATTTTAGTGTTTGTGCTGAGAAAATTTGAACACGAACACTTTAAAACACAATTACCTAATTTTAAACGTATTTATCAATGAGCCTTAAAAGGTTGATCATTATTTCAGCGTGTCGAATTGTTTTCAGTTTTGATAGTTTCTACTTTTTGCAAATATTTTTGTGATTTTGCGGATTAATCAGGATATAAATTACAAAAGTTGCACCTGATGACTGCAAGTGTGAATTAACAGAAACACAATGAACGCAATCCTTACGCATGAGGTATACTTAATTGATAATACATAAAAAGTAAAAGGTAACCGCAAAAGTGCTACAATTTGATGCAAGCAATAATTGGAAATGTATATTACCTATTTCATAAATTAAAATAACACACAATGAACATGTGCTACACAATTCTTGTAATTTCTACATAGAGTTTCAATAAATTAGTCTCTACTTTTAATAAATGATTGTAATTTATTCAAATTATTGCAATCAGTTGAATTTGACAATTCGTGGAAGCAACACTAACTCCTGACAGTTTAGATACTGAATTCATCGCAACCAACGTTGTGGCAACATTACATGCGATAATAAAAATTTAATAAGATTATTATTAGATTCATGACCAACCAAAACTAATCTGTCACCACCATCTGTCCGAACCCAGTAATTTGAAGAATCACTGAAGAACATATTTTTGCCGTCATAAATAACAGCAATAATGTTCAATAGTTCTATGGAATAGTTGTTTGGAACAAGAGGCACAAATACATTTCTAATAGTAAACTGTGGATAAAGAATTTCATGTCACAGAAATATATTGCGATCACCATTTAAGATAATTGTTGTACATTGCGATCTGAATATTGGGGAAAACGAAACAAGCATCGATGATGGAACAAATTGAGTGAATGTTTTTTCCTCATTGAGCAGTACACTGTCCGCCCGACGGAATATTCAGCAGTTTCGTGCAATGAGCTACCAACTCATAAACTTGGCAAATAAAACATAATGGCCTTGAAAGCAGAGAGCTGAATGGCAGTGATCTGTGTCGTATAGTTATTGTAGTGGAGATTCACAAGTTCTTCTTTGACCTGCACAGCCCATGATAATGATTATATTTTTTTTAGAATTTCATCGGCAAGCAATATGCCCAGTGCATATATATATAAACAAATAGTGAGTAATTCTGCTCAACAGGAACGGCAAACGGCTTCATAGAAATATCAACTTCTACGACATTGATAAATTTGAACATTTGATTGGACAGCATTTGTAGTGACATTAATTGGCATGATTAGTGGAATAGAATGGCATGTCTCAGAATTTGTGCACAATTTCCTTTACTGTCACATTTGCATATGTTATTCATCCAGTTACTGAATAAAATGTGTTCTAAACTGCAAAATTCGATTTTAAATTATTTTTTCGACCAGAATCAACTAGCATAAAACATTTGTATTACTAACATCGTCCTGTACAAAAATGCGTTTTAATGACATAGTGAGTGAGTAGCAGATCAGTGCTTCGCCAGCATTCATTTGTATGTTCTGGTCAGTACTGAACCAATGCAGATTCAAAATATGATTACAGATGAAACTGAAACTTTTTATTGCTTAACATGTTTCAGTGTGAAAACTAACAATTATTTTCGGACGGGTTTCCCCAAGCAAATCGCCGTCACGCATGGTGGCATTTTTTCTCAGTGTTGCAAAGCATTTATCATGAATGAAATTTTGAAGGTGTCCTACCGTTATCCACAATTCATCCATATTTTATCATTTTTCATAGAAATGCAACATTGATATTGTTTTGCATATTATGTAAAAAAATAAAGTTGGGTAAAATGAAAAGGAACACAAATGATGCGTGTTCTTGATCATGTTTCTTGTCGCAACTGAAAAACTTTATCCAAGCACTTATGTTTTAATAATAACATACGAAAAACCTACGGAGACCAATTATACACTATCTCGACAAGACCACCTTTATGGATCTCCAGTTTTAATAGACTAGTTTTATATAACAGATGTGTATCAGTTTCCTCGCTTGTGACTTTTTTATGCGTAATTATTATTCCACAGCACACTAAGCTACCACTATCTCCACATGCAACCTTACATAACACATATTCATAGAATTTGTACCCAAGCAAAACAATTTATGTAATTTTTGGTAAAATTCTATCTACTATCCTATTACATTTTTTATTGCCATTGAAGGGTAAACTGACTCTGGTTGAAATGAAATTCAGTTTAGTTTGGTGTCAGGAATTCAGTTAATATTTTCCCCTGCAACTAGCAGGTTGTATTTTCTTCATGTTATTTACAATTACTCGTCAAATACAAATTCTATAATGTACGAACATTTAAAGTTGTAGAAAACGCATAAAATTATTACTGCGCAAAATTTACAGTCAAATGAAAAAGTGACTTTTGTGTAAATGGTACATAATGTTCCGTCTGCAAAGAGTTATAGTTTTCATATTTTATTGCATATGGATTACATTACACGTTACAACAGACGCTAGTCATCATTCAACACAAGATTACTCCCACGAGTATCAGTTCAGCCACAGGGAGATTTTGGATGAATCCACTGATACCACATTAGAATGGGAAGTGGATCCAAAGCGAACACCGGATTCATTCATCACCTTCACTTTTTCAACTCTTGTGAAAAATGTAATAAGGGATGATACAGCACACGGTGCAATTTTATTCGGTCTTTCAGCACGAGGTAATATAATCGGATCTGACGTGGTAGCAGTGACAATAGAAGGTGAGGGTGGCGTGCTGGACATGCATGGAGTGGAAAATGACAGCATTGTTCCAGATGAACGACAAGACTGGAGGCTCGTTTCTTTAGAACGTAATAACTCTCACGTGTCGTTTGCTGTAACAAGGTTTCTAGACACTTGTGACTCGCAAGATGTTCCCATCAAGGTATAGTCAAAATTTAAGGATTATATTATAAAAACGTTGTTAACCCAAAAATAAACACAAGAATTTGTTCTGAACATTACAGAATGACTTGTTAAAGATAATGTGGGTATTTACAAAAGCGGACGTAACCAACCACATTTCCGGTCTCAAATTCCGTCCAACGGGGAGTGTTCCTATTCACCTCCTCGATCCCAAGATATCCGCACCAAAGGCGCATCCAGGCAGCCAAATACTCTCATGGAGATTTTCGCATGAAATTCGTCTTCCAGCCCGGCGTACCATGTACAGTTGTACTATTCATCGTGGGCCAATACTTTCAAGAAAGCACCATGCGATTGGCGTGAGCATCCCAATTGATTTACAGTTTAATAAATTTTATTGAATGGGTTGGTCATTGAAGTGAAAAAAAAATTATGTTTTCAAGGTCATCCCATATTTCAAGGACGAAATATCCAGGCAGACTGTCCACCACATGTTTGTGCATCGCTGCATTCCCCGACCAGGAATGGATCAAAGATTGACGTTTGAGAAATATGTAGGTCACACATGGGAAGAGTGCTTTCTGGAACACAAACACGAGCTTCCGACAGTATTTTGTACCGAAATTCTTGTCGGATGGGCAGTTGGGGGAAAGCCATTCTACTTACCATCGGACGTCGGTGTTGCCATTGGTGAAGCGAAATATGAATACTACATGCTGGAAACCCATTTGGATAATCCAGAAAGCCGATCTGATTTGGTGGTGGAGGTGGGAATGGAGCTGCCGTACTCTCCCAAACTGCGAGAAAGTGAAGCTAGTATTCTACCTGTGGGTTACGGAATGGCGAGCCTATTTCAAATGCCACCCAACACAAATGGTTTCAAGGTCGCTGGACACTGCAGCTCCGGATGTACCAGGCAAATTTTTCCTTCGTCCGGAATACAGGCTCTGGCAGTTCTTCACCACACTCATTTTGCTGGCCAGAAAATCATACTAAGGCATTTCCGGGGCAACAAGGAACTTCCGTGGATATCAAGTGATTTAAATTATGATTTTAATGTGCAGTCCGTCCGCTTACTGCCCAAAAGAGTGACAATATTGCCGGGAGATCACCTAACGACAGAGTGCGTGTATGACACGAGCGACAGAAACGGGAGCAGTGTGGCCGGTTATCCCACGACGGACGAGATGTGCGCTGCGGTGCTGGTTTTGAATAAAGTGGTGCCTTATATGTTCTGCAGCAGCGAGTATCCCACTTATCGGACCATGGCGAGATGCGGAATCCGGAATATGATCTGGAATAAGGAGAGAGGTGAAAGAATTGTAATGGCGGCTAGAAATCAAAGTTTTGTGGGACTTTCACTACAAAATGTAATGGATAGGGTGGATGGTACGGTTTGGTCGCAGGAGATGATTAGGAGGCTGGAAGGTGAACAACTATATGCGTGGCATGACGCGACGTGTATTCCAGTAAGGACGCTTTCGACATTGGGCCACGCATTTAATTGGATTGAGCAAATGACATCTGGTTTTGTGCCGTTGGGAGAGTTCATTGAGAAATTCAGGCCCACTTACCGGACCCTTTCGTCATCGCTGCTTCCTGGGCTGCAGAGCACCCGCTATCCTTTGATCAATTCTATTTATAGACCACCACAAACTTGCAAATTGCAAGGGCTTTTAAATTGCTGAAACATTTTCCTTTTTGTATTGATAATAATTTAATCGCAAGTATGCTTAACCAGTACGTCAATGTAAATGGGAAATAAAGATGATTTTCTAATGGAGACGCCGTTCCTAGCATATTACTACATTATAATACTACACCAATAAAACATCATTACATATATCTGTTAAGATATATAAATTTTCGGCAATGCATAGGGCTTATATTTAAAACCGCGAAAGGGGCGCATATTATACTCATGCATTAGTTAATAACATTTTAATGAAAAGTTGAATACAAAGTAATAAAAATACATCTTATGCGATAGATCGTCCAAACTATCAACCAAATACCTGGAGTCGATTACTCTACAATGATCATGATTGCCTGGGTTTTGCAAATAGTTATTACGTTGGCATTGCTCCACTTTTGATAAGTCTGGTCCTCCTCTAATGTAAGTCCTCTGGTTTAGCGTCCAAGCTGCATTTCTGAGTAGCACCGATGGAAAAGTCACAGCAAATGCATATCTGGATGCTTGCGTTTTTGCGTGATTCGCCACAGCATCCGTTGAAGCCCGAGTGAAACGTGCACATGTCATCGCACTCATTTTCGTGACAAACTGGACCCTGAGTAGCCTGCAAAAATAATTATAAATTATAGAAGCAATGTACATTTCTTAACCATTTTGGCATTCGTATAACCAGAAAATCACAAATGTTCAGGTAAGCGGCTACCTACCTCAACATCCCCGGCAACAGCTTTGGAAATTAACAGAACCGCGACCAGAATCAATACTTTAAAAGTCTGCATTTTATTCCTGTAAAATGGCTCTGATATCTCCAGAAATCAAAGAGTAGATGAACTGCACAATGCATTCTGTAACAAATGTTAAATTGCAGGAGTAAGATCGACACAACTGTTCAGTCCAAAGGCTTGACTTGAAGTATGAAACTTTCTGAAAGTGCATTCTTGATGTCATCGTGCGTTCCAACATATGATATACGCATGAGCTCATTTCGTCAACATGTAAATCTTATTCTGCTAGTTGAATGGATTCCATGAGTTTTCCAAACGAGCATCATATAACCATCCTGATACTTATTCAATATGCACAGTAACTTGTAAGTAATAAAAACATAATCCGTTTAAAAGTTATTCAGCTTCCACTTTGGTGCTTTACCTTCATAAATGCTAAGTGTTTTGGCGTTCCTGTGTCAAAGTAATCGTGGCTCATCAATTTCTAACAAGCATGTTTCCTTAAAATTTTAGTGCTTCTAAAACAGTTTTCAGAGGCACTTGTACATACGAGGAACAGTCATGTAAGTGTACGTGAGGGGAAATGCATTGGATCAAACTAGTTTGCATTGGCGTTGCTAAATATAGTACAAAGCTTGAACCGATACATATTGATGCCTCGTTCTGATATTTCTTTTAGATTTGGGGTTGACTATATTGTAAATTAAAATTAAAAAAGGCGATGGGCTAAGCGGTATAAAGGCCAGTAAAATGATGAGTCCATGCAATAACATGAACATAACAGTGAAATAA
Source organism: Sinella curviseta (assembly GCA_004115045.4). Lineage (NCBI taxonomy): Eukaryota > Metazoa > Arthropoda > Collembola > Entomobryomorpha > Entomobryidae > Sinella > Sinella curviseta. The sequence continues at coordinate 40,325,900 of CM023202.3, read as the reverse complement.
TACAAAATAACAATATGTAACGTACCCAAAAATGATAATGAAATTACTGTCTTAGCAAAGTACATTCATACGAAGTTGTAACATAATTGCATACCTAAATGGTTAACATTTCCCATATAAAGGACTTCTGTAGTTATTAAAACCATTTGGGACATGTCAAACATTTCAGTGATTATGAAAATAAATAATAAGATTATGATACTAAATATATATGCAAATATATATACATACATATACAGAGGAAAGAATTACGAACAGTTAGTTCCATGCTATACAAAATAGCGTATGCTTAGAAAATACTAATGCCGAATTAAATCGCATAATGTACCCGAAGCGCTAATATAATTAATTGCCTCAATGACATATGTTCATATCAATTTTTGACATGAACAGGTATTAAATTGATGGATACTTCCGTATGATATATAATGATGGAACTGGTTGATACACTTACGATATTTAAGATTAGTTTAAAAACGCTATAAGATCACTCTGAGTAAACAGCATAAAAGAACTCAATATCAAAGTTTGTAATCGATGCCAGAATAAAACTGTAGAACGATCAACGTAAATTTTGAACTGACTGAATTTATTTTTAATCCGAATTCTCTCCAAAGATGATTTTGACCATGCAATTGGCTAATGCATTGTGCTTTCTTGTACACTCCGCAGTAAGTAGCTATACATTACGACCTGTTTCCTCCGGGCAAACAATTCGGTCATTTGTTAGTCACATATGTAACCTGAATCAACATTTGCATGTATTCAACCAATGCATAGTGGAGATTTTGAATTTCGAGGGGATGCAGTTGGTCAATCCGATCCTTCCGTGGATAGTAACAAATGCTAACGTGTCTGCGTAATGGAGTAAAAATTCTTCGGCCATGGATGGTAAGCATCACCGAACATAATAATCCAACAGGTAACTAATATTCGCAAATATAAAAAATGGCTGTACATTCTACAGAAAGCCAGAAAGATTGGTGCCCTAGAGCCAAGCCCTGGATCGTATCACGTCAATTGCCAGTACACAATTGCCAGCACGACGATTGCCAGCCGACAATTGCCAGCATGACAATTGCCAGTTGTGTAAATTTCCAGCACGACAATTGCCAGCCGACAATTGCCAGCATGACAATTGCCAGTTGTGTTAATTTCCAGTATGACAATTGCCAGTCAATTGCCATGCTAAATCCTATGCTGAATCCTATGCTAAATCCTATGCTAAATCCTATGCTAAATCCTATGCTAAATCCTATGCTAAATCCTATGCTAAATCCTATGCTAAATCCCATGCTAAATCATTTCTCATGCTAAATTCTATGCTAAATCATTTCTCATGCTAAATTGTATGCTAAATCATTTCTCATGCTAAATCCCATGCTAAATCCTATGCTAAATCATTACTCATGCTAAATCCTATGCTAAATCATTACTCATGCTAAATCCTATGCTAAATCATTACTCATGCTAAATCTAATGCTAAATCCCATGCTAAATCCCATGCTAAATCCCATGCTAAATCCCATGCTAAATCCCATGCTAAATCCTATGCTAAATCATTACTCATGCTAAATCTAATGCTAAATCCCATGCTAAATCCCATGCTAAATCCCATGCTAAATCCTATGCTAAATCATTACTCATGCTAAATCTAATGCTAAATCCCATGCTAAATCCCATGCTAAATCCCATGTTAAATCCCATGCTAAATCCCATGCTAAATCCCATGCTAAATCCCATGCTAAATCCCATGCTAAATCCGATGCTAAATCCGATGCTAAATCCCATGCTAAATCCTATGCTAAATCCTATGCTAAATCCCATGCTAAATCATTTCTCATGCTAAATTCTATGCTAAATCATTTCTCATGCTAAATTGTATGCTAAATCATTTCTCATGCTAAATCCCATGCTAAATCCCATGCTAAATCCCATGCTAAATCCCATGCTAAATCCCATGTTAAATCCCATGCTAAATCCCATGCTAAATCCCATGCTAAATCCCATGCTAAATCCCATGCTAAATCCGATGCTAAATCCGATGCTAAATCCTATGCTAAATCCTATGCTAAATCCCATGCTAAATCATTTCTCATGCTAAATTCTATGCTAAATCATTTCTCATGCTAAATTGTATGCTAAATCATTTCTCATGCTAAATCCCATGCTAAATCCTATGCTAAATCATTACTCATGCTAAATCCTATGCTAAATCATTACTCATGCTAAATCCTATGCTAAATCATTACTCATGCTAAATCTAATGCTAAATCCCATGCTAAATCCCATGCTAAATCCCATGCTAAATCCCATGCTAAATCCCATGCTAAATCCTATGCTAAATCATTACTCATGCTAAATCTAATGCTAAATCCCATGCTAAATCCCATGCTAAATCCCATGCTAAATCCTATGCTAAATCATTACTCATGCTAAATCTAATGCTAAATCCCATGCTAAATCCCATGCTAAATCCCATGCTAAATCCCATGTTAAATCCCATGCTAAATCCCATGCTAAATCCCATGCTAAATCCCATGCTAAATCCCATGCTAAATCCGATGCTAAATCCGATGCTAAATCCCATGCTAAATCCTATGCTAAATCATTCCTCATGATAAGTCCTATGCTAAATCATTTCTCATGCTAAATCCAATGCTAAATCATTTTTCATGCTACATTCTGTGCTAAATCATCCATATTGATGGGATTTAGCATAGGATTTAGCATAAGACTGGCAATTGTCATACTGGAAATTTACGCAACTGGCAATTGTCATGCTGGCAATTGTCGGCTGGCAATCGTCGTACTGGCAATTGTTTACTGGCAATTGTCATGGAACCGGAGTAAGTGCGTATTCGATTCGGCGGTTTAAGCCATTTAATTTAATATTGAACAGAATTTATTATATTTAAAATAAAGTCCGCTCATTTTATACTTCTTAAATGTTTTCTTGTCATCTGAGAAATAGCTTTTGCTGAAGCAAATGAATGCTCCGTAAGAATACGTGTACATTCAAAACCTAGCGACGTCATCGGAAACAGTCCATCCAGCTAACAAATACTCGCCAGTTTAGTCCTCAGATCCACCTAAAATAGTGCAAATCTGAAAAGTCAAAGTATCAGGCTTTTGAATATTGTCTTGCGACTGAGATACACTGGTCATTCAAACCATTCAACAATGGTGCTGGAGCAATACGAAGAGCTTGCGTTCCGCCTCCTATTCAAAGCCTTCTTCTATCTCCCACCATTCCCTGTGAAATGGGACTACGCTCAATCCAAGCTACAGGCCAACAAACCTAAGTACAAATGGATTCCTTATGGACTCAACATACTTTACATTTGGATAATGGCTTGGACCTGTCTCGTCCTACTGATTCTGTTTGGATATCTCAAACCTAAAGACAACGTCACGTGGATCAATCTGCTAACTCTTGGAATGGCATGGGTAATTGAGTCACTGTTCCCGATTGGGGTTCTTGTTGCTTACTGGAATATGAACGCTCTCATGGCCGTGGTGAACGAGACGCTGGAAATCTCTGATGAAATTGAAAAAGGTACAACTATTATATTCTTAAGTTCTATACAATTCTAAAAGCAATTTTGACTTAGTTTTACCATTCAAATTCAGAATTTCCGCAAAGACGAAACAAAGTTGGTGATAAAGACAGTGTTAACATCAGCATATTGTTGCCATTCGGCTTGGTTCCTGCGGCAATGATATTTCCGTTCTTCAGCACATGTGTCGGACTATTCTTAGACGCTGACGTGGCATATCTGATTGGTGAGATGACACTACCAGATCCAGCCTATCGAAGCATGGGAACCATATACATCTTTCTAATTGTCCGATGGATCCTATTCTTCATGTCCGTCGTGGAAATTTGCAGAACGGCCTCATTCACTACTTGCGTCTCATTCATGATCATCGATCGGGCTGGAAACGCGCTGAAAATTCTGCTGGGTCGGGTAAAGGGTACGGAGAGATTCTGCTCATACTACGCTCGTGGAGCGCTATTGCATAGAAAAATAGAAAGATTGGTTCAGATAGGCATGTATGTGGTCATGAATACCGGCTTCTGGTCTCTGGTCATTTCCTGCTGCGTATCTGTGAAATCCTCTCCAGACGCTATAGGCTTTGCAATGTATACCGGGTTTGTGGGCCTGTTTTGCTTCTTGGTAGTTGTACATGGGATTGGTCTGCCAATGTTTTGCGCTGATGTTGATAGAGAATCGACGGGATGAATGCGGATGGCTATTCCTTACGTTACGCTGATCAGCTGGTGTACGCTTTTAATTAATTCTTTCTGCCGTTAGATAGAGCTTTTAACGCTGAACAAATTGGGCATCTTCAATTTTACCAAAATGGTTCGTCAGCAATTAAACAGACAGCAGAGTGCGAAGCTCGCCGCCCGGGTTATCGAGAAGTACAAAAATGTGTTTAAAGGTGACCAAGTGAAAACGTGGCAGTTCTTTAAAAATGAGGGTTGTAAGTGGGATACTATCCAGAGATGGATAAAAAAAGCTGCTGAATCTGGTAGACGAAAGGTCATTGTCCAAAGTGGTCGAGTTCCCAAGATAATGACGAAAACCAAGATGGCCGCCGTGAAACGCTTGTTCGAGCGCTGTCCCTCAATTTCCACCCGAAAAGCGGCCCAGAAAATGAAAATTAAGGACGGAACTTTGAAGGAGATTAAAGTTCGGAAACTGGGGATTCGAGCGAGAACCAAGAAGAGCACCTCCAAGCAAACCTGTTCTCAGAAAGTGACATTCAAAGACCGCATCCCATTGCTGCACAAAAAATTGCTACGAAAAGTTGTCATCATGGATGACGAGACCTATGTCATACAGGATCCGTCCCAAACCCCGGGCAGGCAATTTTTCCATGCTTCCGACCCTAAACTAATTGCCACACCGGAGAAAATCAAAGGGATTTCCAAGTTTCCTAAGAAACTCATGGTTTGGCAGGCGGTGGACCAAAATGGGAACGTGAGCAGACCTTACATTTGTCATGGCACCCTGAACGCAAAAACCTACCTGGAAAAGTGTTTGAAGGCAATTTTGATTTCTTTCATTCAGGAGCACCATAATTTAAACCAAGTAGTCTTCTGGCCGGATCTAGCGTCCATTCATTACCAAAAAGATGTGGCGGAATTTTTGCGGCAAAAAATGTCGTTTGTGGAAAAGCATGAGAATCCTCCCAACGCCCCTCACCTTCGACCTATCGAAAAGTTTTGGGCACTGTGTAAAAGAGAATTTCATGACGAAAAGGATGAGCCCACAACCATTCGCCAGTTCCGTAACCGATGGGAGAAAATTTCAGCCAAAGTTGCAAAGTCTTCCGGTGAAAACCTCATGCGCAACATTAAAAGAAAAATTCACCACGAACTTCAGAACGGTCCTGATTCTTCCGTCGTTGCTAGGTTTTGAAGCTTTTTACGGGCTACAAAACTGCTATAACACTTTTTGTAAACTATGCTTTGGCTTTGAATAAATCGAATTTTTAATCCCATCCGCACTCATCCCGTCGATTCTCTATGGCGGCTTATGTTGTAGCTGTGCACCGTCTGCGTGCGCAGTTTGTTGTTGCGAAAAAACAGAGAAAATGGTACAGGATCATGCTTATGCGTGCTATGGCAATACAGCCAGTGCTGCTAAAGTATGGTCCGTTCCTGTACATTGGGCCATACTTCTATGTGGAGTATATGGAATTGATACTGCTGCGTTGCATTGATGGGATATTGGCTATTGAATAATCGTTTATTAACTACCGGAAGCATGAAATGCTTAAAAGGTAGTTAATGCGATTAAGTTGTTTGTCTGTGTGTCCGTGTGTATGTGTGTCTGTGTGTCTGTTAACACGATTACTCCTCTCCACGTTGACCGATTCGGTTCAAATTTTGCATGGAGGTAGCTTAGGGCACAAGTAAGTTTGCTATTGATTTTGGGCTTCTAGTCCCCACCCCCAGGGGAATGGTGGGGGGTAAGGTCCCCCATGCATTTTTATGGGTAAAAACTTTTATTCGCTTATCTGATGGAGAATTTCAAGCTGATCATTTTTCGTCGTGACACCATGGGTCAATTCGGTCAACTGTCCGAGTGGTGGCTCCATGACCCTAACGGGTCACAGGGTCACGAAAGGGTCAAAATATATTATTTAGGAAATTCTTCGAAAAATTCAACAGTAGTGTTAGGGAAGGTGAACGGGATACAAATTTCTCAATTTCACACACAACACGTTTCCGGTAGTTTTGTAATTCGGGTTTACACCAGTTCTGGTTGTTTCTCGAGTCGATTCTACGGTAAACATTGTAATTGTGCTGCTTCGCTCCAACATTAAACGTAGTGTAATGTAAATGGGTTATTTGTTTCAAAGCATGTTCGCAAAAATTTCCGAGTAGTCATGGATTTCTGTTACCAAAACTTGTCCTAAGTAACGGTTTTTAATCAGAACATCAGTGTTGATAAATTAATTGTAAAATTACTGTTATGGTATTAGTCATAATATAGACCAGCTTGTAAGATCTACAAATGTTAAAGCGCATGAAGCGCAAATCTGATAAGCCAAGATTAAATATGAAATAAAACTAACACACGCGTACTCATTAGGGAACGTCGAAGGAAGTGTTGGAAGTGGTATATGAGCTTGTAATTTATCCCATTTGATGACACTCAACGGTCGAAAGATATGGTTACCAAAAATAGTCTACCAAAACGCTTAGGTCATTAAAGTCAGATCAACTGTTCGTTGAACCATAAAGTCCAGCATCACGAACGGTGAACTCTTCTCAACAAAATTAGAGTCACCCAATCTAACTCTTAGTGGCTGCAGAGTCCGTATGATCATTCGATTCATCCTTCCTTTTTCGACATACGGTATTGCCCTCCTCATTAGATGCAAAACCACACTACCTTCCTCGAAAATTGCCGCCAATATTACAACCATTGATAGGACAAACACGGAGAGAATCAATGCCGAGTATCCGTAAATGATCCTTCGTTCATTTGAGAGGTAACTACCCATGTTGATGGAAATGTACAAGCTAATTGATCCCATCGTTACAAGGTACACCGAGCAGGTAACCAGAACGCTCTTTTTGTATGCGCTGTTGAAGGCTCGCATTAGGATTTGCATCTGCTTATAAACTCTTGCGGCCGACAGGAATTTTATTCCAATGGTTTTGTTGGTGTCACTGCCATTCCAGTTGCAAAGTTTCTTCAATTGTTTGATGTATTCGGTTAAACAAAGCGGTTTGAGGATCAAATATACGACCAACGGATTGTGCATCATGCAAAAGTTTGGAAACATGACAACGACTCTTACAAGGGCGAGCAGAAATTTCGTCAAGATTGACGGCCAAGGCAGTACCACGTGTTTGAATAGAGAATCCGGTGGAAAGTATTTTCCACTTTCCCGGCATTCATGCACCAAAGCAAATCCTAGGATTACTGGATTGCACGGTTTTTTCATCAACAAACTTGCGCCAAGAATTGGAAACAAGAGTGACAGGGGCATCAATGATTGTGAAATTAGGATTCCAATCGATTGGACTATATTCAACTTTCCATTTCGACATCCCGGATTGTTTCCTGCGATTCAATAAAAAATGACACATGCACGTTGACATATTACGGTCAAATGAATATAAAATACCTTGATGTTGGCGTCTCTGAAACGTCAGCATTCCATTGAACAGATCCACGACGTCGTTGCGTTTCATTAATTGATGGTGGAATGAAAAAACAGGAGGCCGTCTCAAACATGATATAGAAAACGCACTGAAGTGATTGGGGTAAAGAGATGAATTCCGATATATGTATCGTCTGTGCCATTAATACAATAAGTATAATACAGCCCCAAAATAGTGGACTTGTAGTTTGTGAGAGTTGCCTCGGGAAGTAGGAACAAATTTTCTGGATTTTTTATTCCAATAGTAATTAATGGTATATCCTGTTCCAAGGTTAAAAACTTTGTTACATTGTAAGACTAGTTTAAGGTAGCCCGTCTCCATAACTTTGGATGGTACTTTGCGTCCACTATTACTCTTAAACTCAGCAGACACGTCTGTGTTGACTTGCGAGTTTTGATAGAATGGTTTAGGTGAAAAAGCACAGAAGATTGTTTCTTATATAAATGCTATACTCATGCATTTTCCATCACTGTGACAATACCGAGTTGTTGAGCTGGAAATAATGTCTATGTTTTAAATTTTTAAATTGTACAATTACCATGTAACCCTGGTCAATGTTATCATTGTTCACAATCTTGGTGTATATCGTTGCAGATTGTTAATGAAAATGTTACCTGAAATGTTTCATATGCTTCGTTACTTGTTAAAATGCAACCTTCAGTTTCCTACGCTTATGATGATATGCTTTTTTTAGTTGACACAAGCTGGTATTATTTAATAAATGTCTTCCTGCTGGGGGTCCTTGTACACGTTGCAGTATGTCTGTGGTGTTTCATATATGTATTTTAAATGTTGTAACAATGTTGATGAATGTATGTACAAGCAATATCTAAACAACTGTTGTTAATTAACAGGTGTAGGAGAGGTTACTAAAATGTTGGCTTAAATCTTTGATGCAGTTTTCGGCAGCAAAGAAACAACAATGTTGTTGCTACATGTCCAACATGTATGTTGAATTATTATGGGACATTTTCTTTAAGCAGTCAATGTGGGTTTTATATTTGGAGTGTGGAAAATTATACGACGCAGAGAATTTAACATAATATTATGTACATCACATTGTCAGCAGGTATGCTTGTTCCAGATTGATTTATTATTAATATTTGTAGAAACGAAACATGTATTAATACAACATCAGCAAGTAAAATTGCAGCTCTGCTTTATTTATATTACATTTGAGAGTAAAACAATGATAAGTGACTACATACTACCAGTTTTTTATATGGATTATATATGCGTGCAAATAAAGGATTGTAATTTATCTCGAACCTTGTTGATGCATTCATAGATCAGTTTCCCCCCTTTTCAAAATTTACATTCAATTGTTTACAAACTATACGTGGGCATTGAATTTATACATCTACAACACTTTCAATGTGTTTGACAAAATATTACATCCATGTAGAACTTTACATGCATCAAACATTTAGGTACCACGAACAAAAGCCAACGCTTGTAATCGCTTACGCTGAACGTAAAGAATCTTCACTTTGTGCAAAGTCGGCAGGAGATTCCATAGTGCGTCCACAAAGTTCAGTTGCATATTTTGGCGAATTTCATCCTGGCTTGCATTTTGAGCAATCGCAACAGATGGGAACAATCCCGCGTATTCCACTTGAAAAAGATCAATTGTCAGCTTTTGGAGATTTGCCAATAATGACACAAATCTAACAATTTGTTGACCAATGGGGAAAACATTTTTGCACCCGGCGATGCGAAGCGTCAATTCATGAATCTGAGGAAAATTTAATGATGGTAAGGTGTAGTTACTGGGAAACGTAATTAACAAACTCCGAAGGAATCGGACAGTTTGAGGAAGAGCTAAAATTTCTGTCATCTTGGAACTCAGCATGTTGGGACTAATTAAGACTTCTACTGTTTCCAGTGGTGCATACCGCACCATCGAACATAGCATGAAGAAGTCAATATCGCTCGTTATTAGTATACGGAAACTAACAAGGTTATTGGAGAGATTCACGGTCACAACGCCGCAAATACGGAATGCCGCAACACTTTGCCGACGTTCATTACGCCGCGGCTTAATAGACCGCCTTGTACGTAACGCCGCACTAAAAGAATGCCGTAAATTCTTACGCCGGAATATGGTACGCCGTAAGTTCGTTATGCCGAAAGGTGCAATACCGTGAAACTCACTATCCTCTCCATGTAATAAATGTACATGTTGAGTAATACACAATACACGCATGGGGTGTCAAAGGTAAATATGAAATAATGCTGACTCCATAGTAAATATGCAATGCTGAGTCCATAGTAAAAATGCAATGCTGAGTCCATAGTAAAAATGCAATGCTGAGTCCATAGTAAAAATGCAATGCTGAGTCCATAGTAAAAATGCAATGCTGAGTCCATAGTAAAAATGCAATGCTGAGTCCATAGTAAAAATGCAATGCTGAGTCCATAGTAAAAATGCAATGCTGAGTCCATAGTAAAAATGCAATGCTGAGTCCATAGTAAAAATGCAATGCTGAGTCCATAGTAAAAATGCAATGCTGAGTCCATAGTAAAAATGCAATGCTGAGTCCATAGTAAAAATGCAATGCTGAGTCCATAGTAAAAATGCAATGCTGAGTCCATATTAATTTTCCCCATGCTGAGTCCATATTAATTTTCCCCATGCTGAGTCCATATTAATTTTCTCCATGCTGAGTCCATATTAATTTTCCCCATGCTGAGTCCATATTAATTTTCCCCATGCTGAGTCCATATTAATTTTCCCAATGCTGAGTCCATATTAATTTTCCTCATGCTGAGTCCATATTAATTTTCCCCATGCTGAGTCCATATTAATTTTCCCCATGCTGAGTCCATATTAATTTTCCCCATGCTGAGTCCATATTAATTTTCCCCATGCTGAGTTCAGATTAATTTTCCCCATGCTCACTTACAGTAAATGGCAATACTGTGTAAATGATTTAGGAATATCCTCTAAGTGCATTTATTGGATATCTTAGTAATGTTAATGCGGCGTAGTGAATTGCGGCATTAATTTTTTAATTACTTTTTGACTTCGACATTGTTTTATTTTACTGAACGGCGTACAGAGCAGCGGCATTGTAAACTTCTCGGCATAGTAATTCGCGGCGTTATGAATTTGCGGCCTAGTGAACGTCGGCATTCCGTACTTGCGGCGTTGTGAGCGGCAAGCATTGGAGAATGGCGTTGACATTATAAGGTGAAGAGGTGTATTTGCCACAGCAGCGTATGGAGAACGATTGACGTGCTGTGTATAATTCCACACAACCCTTTGGATGGAATTGTTTCTTGCAAGTAATGATAAAAGCAGATATTCTGAATAGCCACTACCTTCAACTTGAAACTCGGAAAGATTTGATAAATGCGGCATTGGATTCAAAGAAACTAGTTCTGAAAGCTTGGGTCTAGCGAGAATTTCCGTTGCTATTCCTGCTTTGTGGTGTTCACGTAATATCAGAAACTTCACATTCGGCATTAGCTCAAGCCAGGTTTGGAAATTTACATACCAATCCTCCAATGAGCTGACGTCAGCGGTGATTCTATAATTGAAGGTGTAACTAAACTTTCTTATTTCGCCGCCGAACCTTTGCAAAAACTTGGCTAGTGCAAATCTGTAGTCTCCCAGATGCCTAATGTGGTCCCATTGGCTGGCGTCACAAATGGAGAGATTGTTTGGCGGAAAGGGGTAATTAGTATTCATTCCCAGCAAATGTTTCACTCGAGTGTTAACTTCGGGACCGCAGCGAATCAATTCACATTTCCTAGTTTGTCTCTGAAGTCGCTGACGTGTCTTGGTCAATACGGCATATATGCCGTCCCTCCAGGCCTTACAAACCAGAACACAACTTCGTCCAGCAAAATTTGCTGCGTATTTCTGTGACGTGGGATATCGATTCAAAATAACTTCAACGACCTGGGAAAAGAATATACATGTGTACTAATTGTTTTACACATGTTTCAATATTTACACGCTATGCACATCTTGCTGTTATTATGATATTATCAAGCCGGTAACTCAAATACCTTTCCATAAAGATTGGTCACCCTGTCATCGATGGGCTCGTCCGGTCGTCCAGTCAGGTTTATTCCTGAGCCACAATCAGCAACGGGGTATATATTATCAACGACTCCATCTGCTGCAACGGCGCTTGCAGCAGAAACAGCGCCTTGAATACCAACGTGGTCTTGATCAGCAACAGATTCCATGTTGACTTTGAAACTCGCGCCTGCACATTTGTTTCCAATCATACGGAGCTCATTATTTTGTCAACTTGCGACAAATTTCTCCAAAATGTCAACTCGGTCATTTAACCCTCTGATGATTCCGTCTTTCTCGCTGATTTTATCATCCATTCCTTGCTTGATGGCCACAAGTTCCAAATTTTGTTTTTTATATGCAGCGCGTAGATCCATAATTTCTTCCCTGCAGGGACATTCGTAGTGATTGGCAGAAACTTGCGAGTTTTCGCCAGTAATAAATTCTTCGTCAATCGTGGTAGCATTTTTCTCAAATTCCCTCTTAACCGTCACGTGTCCTTCATCCAAATCCCATGGAATGTTTTCAGTGTCATTCGGTTCAGTTTTAATGTTCAATGGATCCGTTTTGACATTAGATATTCCGTTTGGAAGGATGATATCATTCACACTGGAAGTAGTACATTCTAACTGAGTTCTCATTCGTTTCGCATCTTCTTTCTTCTGCTCCATTTCGACCCGCCTACGAGTCAGTGGACGACTTCCCGATGGCTTCATTTGTTATGCGCTTTTGGAACGCGCACTGTTTGTCTGAAAAATTAATAAATATATCAATCGAATTTGTAGTGCAGTTATGATTGAATGAAATTGTTAGTTTGTATATGCGAACAGTTCATTGCGCTTAATAAATTAATTTGGAAAGTCTGTTAAAACACGTGATCTCATCCATCCGAAACAAAATTAATTTAAATAGATCGTAACATAATTTAATTTTTCACATACCGTAAATTTGAACTGAATGATACGAATTACAACTTGACTTATTATGCTTCCTGTATACACAACAGATAGATGTGGCAAATAATTTATAGTTGGTTGATTAGAGATATGAACAGAACTTGCTTGTGTTTGACACGCTACGGCAGCTAAATACAGCGAACACTATTTATTTGCAATATCGAATGGCCTAATAATTCAGTGTAAAATTCAGTACACAGAAATGTGCACACAGTGATGATTGTATGCTTTAATTTCTTGAAAGCGTCGTATGGGATTGATGTAAACGAACGAACAGGGAATAATGAGCTTCTGGTTCTAAGACGATGGAGAACTTCATAAACTATGGGTAGTGTTTATGCCGTACACAAGCAGAAACCCAACAAATATTATCAATTTTCCTGCATTGTACTTCTTAAAGTAAGAAAATGTTCCGAGTCAGTCAGCGCCTTTAAGTACAATGTCTACGTGCACGCATGCACGACAATTTTGTAAGCAATCACACCCAACACATTACATATAACCATGTGCATGTTTCATAGGTACACATGGAATGAAGTTGGAAAGTTGTAGGTTGGTGACCATGCTGCTTTCGTTCTTTCATAAAAAAGTATTCTCAAGCTTGCTAAAATATAAGGAAGCAACCATACCAAAGTATAAATACATCCATGCATAACCACTACATATTCAAACACCTGATCCTATTTTGTCATTTACGGTATGAAACAATGGACACCACACTCGGTACACACCGTTCCCCAGGCTTTCGCCTCTCTGGGTCTTATAGCCCTACAAAGGCTGGTCGGCGCATAGCTGGATCGGTATGCTCAGGAATACAGTAGAACAACCCCACACCAAAAAAATTGTCTATCGGAATGTTATATTTTTTGAGGTGTGGGTTTGTTTACTGTATTCCTGAGCATACCGATCCAGCTGTGCGCCGACCAGCCTTTGTAGGGCTATAAGACCCAGAGAGGCGAAAGCCTGCCGTTCCCACATGTGCGTTTCTATAATGCTAATATATGTGGATTATTTACATGACATTATTTTTAAATTTATCGTATTCTATATATATCACCATTTGAGCTTGTCTAACTTGACTAAAGCGTACTTCAATGCACATAAACCAATTTGATTAACTACAAAAGATAAGAACTATATACCTTCTCCAGTACCAAATTCATTTCTCAAATACACGCCGTATCTGGAGTCACCTCACCTGATGACGCTCAGGTCATTAATGTAAGGTCAACGGTTCTTTGAACCATGAAGTCCATCATAACAAATGGCGTGCGGCTCTCCACAAAATTCGAGTCACCCATGCGAACCCTCAGCGGCTGCAGGGTTCGAATTGTCATTTTATTCAGCCGTCGTTTCTCCATGTAAGGAATTGCCCGCCGCAATAAATGAACAACAACAGCTCCTTCATCAAATATTGCCGCCAATATTCCAATCATTGACAGTGCAAACCCGGACAGAAACAGTGCCGAGTATCCGTAAATGATTCTTCTTTCATTTGTCAGGTATTGCCCCAAGCTGATAGAAATGTAGAGGCTGATCGATCCCATCATTATGAGATATAATGAACTTGTGACAAGAATGCTCCGCTTGTATGTGGAATTGTAGACTCGCATTAAAAGTTGAAGTTGTTTGTAGATCCCGACGGCAGAGTCAAACGTCCGTCCGCTTACCTTCTTGGAATTACCTTGTTTCGTTGTGCATAGTCTCTTTAGATTTTGTATGTATTCGGTTATGCAAAGTGGTTTCAATATTAGATATACCACAATATGATAGTGCATCATGCATAGGAATGGAAACATGACACCAACTCTGATTATCATAAGAATGAGCTTGGTGACAGGTGATGGCCAAGGCAGGACGACATGCCCAAAGATAGAATCCGGTGGAAAGTACTTTCCACTTTCTTTGCATTCCGGTACAAGGGCAAATCCCAGAATGGCCGGGTTGCATGGCTTTTTGATCAGAGCACTTGCTCCAAGGATTGGAAATAGTAGAGACATTGGCATTATGGATTTGGAGACCAGAATTCCACATGTTTGAACGGCGTTCAATTTTCTAGCCTTCTTTTGAGGACATCTTCCTGTAAATGTATTCAAAATGATTACCTTCTATGCACGTACCACAACGGGTTATTGGGGTGGGATCTACATTTCTAACCAACTATGGTAACAGTTACCTAGGAATTGACCTCGCTCAATGTTAAGCATCCCGTTTAAGAGATCAACAACGTCGTTGTATTTCTGTAGCTGATGGTTGAATGCGTAACATGAGGCGGTCTCAAACAAAATGTAGAAAATGCATTGCAATAATTGCGGCAAAGAGATGGAATCTGAAACATGCAATGTCTGCACGATGAACGCTAGCAAATATAATAGAAGGCCGACGTACTGAATTTTGTTTTTACGAAATCTGTTGGTCTGTTTTGAAATGAATTTTCTGGATCTTTTGTCCCAGTTATAGTTTATGGTATATCCGGTTCCGAAATTGAATACCTTGTGACATGTCAACACAAATTTAAGGTATCCCGATTCCATGGCTACAAGTGATATTTTTTACGTTTCAACTGACTGACTGGGTTGCATGTATTAATAGGACGGTTGAATGATTCGGAATAACCGTGACTAAAGTTTGAAGGTCTTCTTAAAAACCAACAATCTACTATTCAGCCTTCCTAAAACATTGATGCATGTGTTTACCACACATCCAACACTTACAGCTTTGAATTTTTAAATGAACCTTACAGTTCAATTGTTTTGATCACGGTGGAACATGTCATAATGTTTTTCATTTTTGGCATCAACATGAGTGGAAATGGTTACTTTAAATTATATCCCCTAAACATTGACGATGACAATCTATAGAGATGTTTTACATGTAAGTGGTAAAAATTATTCATTTGAAAATCATTTCATTCCGTCTAAACTGTGCACGGAGTGGAGAAGTTTATGACACCCCGCCAACTACGTATTTATCAGAGTTTCAGGAAACTGTTCGTAATTGCGCAATTATTTTGCTACGTTCGTCCTTTAAACATAAACGGGGATTAACTTAACTGTTATTAGAACTCCTTAATTGTTGGTCTCGACGTGGTACAAACGTTGTGTATAATTTTACAACTTATAGATATTTCACTCGTTAATTAGAGCAAACCTTTATACATAAATATTTTGATATTGACACTTTCGATGTGCTTGGGCATGAGACGATAGTAACTACTGTGTTTACGACGAACGGATGTACAATTCAGAAGTATGAATTTGTATTATTAGTTGAGAATTTAATATTATAGGATACACGGAATTTATCAGTGTGGTAATTAGCAAAGGATTTGGCAATTTCAGTGTAGAGCAACGGTTTTTGTAAGATCTGTCAGGTAGTATCCCACATTATTTAAATATGACCTAGCACTACACTGGCAGCAGCCTTACTTCAGGTTGTCCATTTTACGGCTTAACATTCTTCTGACATGCAATGATTGTAGGTTTAGAGTTAACATTATTATTGAATATGATGTTTCATGTGTTTTCCTTCGCATTGTTCAAATTTAATCACATTTTAAATATCAATGCTATGTTTGATCATTTAGGTTATATATTACAAACAGCAGGATTCTCAAAAGAATCAAATATCAGTTGAGTAATAGCAAGGCGGTTACTTCAGGAAACACTCAAATGACTAAGAGGAGAATGATGGGCCTTAAGTTAAGGGCATGTCAACCTGTCCAAATTTATTTTGCATCCGACAATTTCTTTGAAATGGGCACATCGTTGATCATTATGCATTGTAACGTTGACTACACATTTTCGTTGGTATTGCTAACGTAACCCCCGAAGTCGTAATTTACAGTCAGAATACGTCAATTTGCGAAATTTAGTTGTAATTGGCGAAATGTGAAGTGAGTCATTCATACATGTTGCTAATGTGTATAATTTAGTAACATGAGACGTTAATATTACAGCAGAAATACAACATAATTATATATCCCAAACTACGTCCCATCTTTGTGTGACAAGAATGGGTCATCATAGGTTTATTGTCTTACGTGTAACATGTATCTTCTAATTAATGAAACTCCATCACTATACTAATAAAGATCATATAAAACAACACAAGAAAAAATGTAGTCCATTTTTATTACCGTTGGTCTACCATTTCACATTGCAGCTATCTCGTGTATACCGTTGCTCCGACGACCAATTTATGTACACAAAATAATTGGCTGCCAATACGAATAATATATGCGAAAATATCAATATTTGTATGCACTAAACACATTTAACGACGACGAGCTAAATTACCACAAAAGGAGAAGCCCAGCTCTCTCACAATATTACTGCAATAAAAGCTATTGGCTATCCTCATGACGAGTACTTAATAGTTTACTAGATCGTGCATAGCATCAAGCACCCGTGACACATTTAATACGTATACTGTATGTGCTTAATTAGCAATCAATTTAGTTAGGGCACTTAATGAGCACAACCGCTTTCCAAGATGAATAACCCATTCATCAAATGGAATATAATTTTCGGCATAAACAACAAAGCAATCAATAAAATACGACTACTAGACAACCGCTCATGTCTTAGTGGCCAGAACATTGTCCAAAATCCAAAAATTCTAGTTTCGTTTGACATGAAAATGGAAAATTTCCTGTACAAATATTTCAAGTTGAACTACCGCATCTTGTCCATTCCGTACGTACTATTGTGGACCCCAGGACTACAAGTAACCTTAAGGGTTAAGCGCAATACTCCACATTATGTAATTTGGCATTTCATTCTGTTCATCTTTATTCTTTATACCGCATCCTGCTGGCTACGTTTTGTGAAACTGTTCCCGACTTATTTGAAAGAAAACCATGGCGACTACATTGCATTTCACGCTCAATGGGGCATCGCGTACTTGATGATCCTGATTCATCAGTTACCACATTGGATTGGGATGCGGGAAGTCGCCCAATTTACAAATGGCGTGACCAGATTGATTACGAGTCTAGAGCGAGGTGAGCTATATGTTGAAAAAATAATTAAACCTATAGTCTTTATAATTTAATATAACGTTTCATACCAGATCATTTTGGGATGGGCGCATTCAATCTTTCAAAACGAGTTCGAACTCGCATCCTATTTGTATTTGTGGTTCATAAGCTTGTGGGACTGCTACCAGTTCTACTAATTATGCAGCTAAAATATTTGGATCAAAACTGGCAGATTGGTTCAATATTTTATCACGCCACTTTACACCTGGTTCCCGATCAAACGTTTGTCGCTGTTGTGGTAGGATTTTGTGTGGATTCCTGGGCACTGTTTTATTTATGGGGAACATGGGTCATCACTCTGCACATCAATCTGGCGTTCATGCACACGTTCAAAACGACTATCATCAATGCAATGTGCATTGTACCTTATCGCTCTGAACGACGTCCAATTAAAGTATTACAGGAACAGTTGCTGATATACTCAAAGCTCAGAATTCTGACGAACATCTTCAACGACCTATTTGGAACAATCTTTGTACCGGGACTGAAATCCATTTTTGGAATTCTAATTATCCAGTCTGTATTTCTGGCAGTGAAGCTGCTTGGAAAGGGACAACATCATGTTACGGTGTTTGGATGTGTCGTGGCAACTAGCATCGCAGGACTGTTAATGATGTTTGTTGGATTTATGGGAAGTGTACATGAGTACAGCTCGCGGTTCCAGGAATATCTAAATGGAAGGGAGGAATATCGGGGAAAATTGGCGCGTCGTTATTTACGAGCATATAGAGTGGCTGCAGTTTCTAGTGGCGATATGTACTATATTCAGAGGAAAACTTGTTTATTTGTATTTGCAATGGTTTCAAATATTTGTGCTACGGTACTCATATCTGTAAGTGTGTAAGTGATTTGAGAAGCAGAGTTGATGAGGATCATGTACCTGTTTATATTATAGAGCATTGAATTCTCAGTTTCAATTAAGTGATATGATTCGTCGCCACAGCTATCTTGATGTTGCGAATTGAATTAGTGTACACACTACTTGTTAAATAAAATATCTGACGTTCAAACGTCAAGTACAATTTGTTTCTTGCCATATCGTGTTTAGGTTCATTACTGCTAATCAATATTGCAATTATGTTTGAAAATATTGGGCAATAAAACGGTTTGATTACAAACTCGTTAGTGGATTTTGTTTGTACATTGGCTGACGTTAAGTGGAATAAGTCATGAACACTTGCACGGACTCAGCAAGTTGAGTAGCTATATAATGAAGTTAATAGTAATTAAAATCGGATTATGGAATTGAATGATTGGCTCGCGGCGATAAAAATATTTGAATTGTTTGGTACTATAATGATATGTGTTTTGCATTAAAGGCAATATTTCTTTTGTTTATTTTATGGAATAGGCCACTTGCAAGATATTCAGGAAATCGGCAGCATTTAGTATCATTTATTCAGAAATATTTGATGAGCGAAGTAATTCTAATTGTAAGATGGGTATGCATATACGAATGCAGTTCGATAATTAATACAGGTATTGTTAGTGAAGCTTTAATTGGTAGCTTCCTGGCAAACTTGATGCATGATAAAGGCTGCCATTTCGTGCAATTTCGTTCCATTAATATTTTGTGCTCACACATTTTTCTCTCGAGAATGTGTATTTAATAAAACTTTCGGAACGTAAAAATGTGAAAAAATTTAGTTGTGTCCCTTATTGGACTGTCGGGTGCCACATCATGTAACGCATTATTAATTAACGCATTAAGAAGTTGAATTATTATGTCGTTACAAAAATCTGCGATGTGGAGTCAAACTATGATTGTCGTGTGTCAAATAGGTTGACTTATGTGTGTTACTTGAGCCAATGGAATGCTCACGGTAATACAGGGGCCATCAATCAGCGGCACGAAAACAAAATCAAACCGCCGGTTTCACCGAAAAACTATGATTGAGTGATGAGCTTGTCCAAAAGTTATAACAGTGGAAGCCACCATTTCCAAGTTACAGGTGAATGTTTAATATTTCGTGTCCATCATGATGAACAATTATAAACTCATCATTCTTCAACACCGACCAAAATATTTTCCGGATATTGATTTATTCACTGAAATATGTGGCTCGGATATTGACGCCCGTTTATAGTTCACAAATAATGTTAAATCCATCGGCTAATTTACGTCACATCCATGATTTGTTAATGATAAATTACATTATGAATATAGAAATAAAACGTTAATGTATTCACCTGTTTTGCTGGTATAATGCCATAACGTGCCAAAAAAGGCAGAGTAAATTCAAATGAAATGTCAAGCTGTCCAAAAAGGTTGCAAACTGTTTCAGCTAACGTCAGGATACGCCTAAAGTTGGTTCATCCAAGGTAAATAGTAAATAGTATAGTAAAGCTAGGGAAGCTCGCAGTAAATAGTTTACGAAACTGAATACGTCATGGAATATTTATAGACGAACAAAATATACTAGAAATACAAACCTTGTTCATCCCAACTATTATTTGTAGTCAACGCAATTACGTGTGTTAATCTTCAAACAAGTTTGTAGCTATTTACACAAAATTAATACATACTCTATTTAGTATAACTAATTTCTAGCTTTCTAATAAGCTGTCACGTCCATAGCACTCCATCCACTCTACTGTGTGTACGGATCCGCTGCATCATATTGCTCGGCTATGGCAACTATTTTGAACTCTGTTACTAACCTTCCTACTGCACTGAGTAGAATCGCTTTCAACTTCAAAGCGCGCCTACATAATTATTTGGACGGCGCTTCAATCAAAAGCGAATTACGGATTCATTTATATATTGCAAAACTTGCGCCCGGAAACCTGGCAGTTTTCGAATCAAGTCAATTGGAAAATAAAAACATTGCCGTCAGGATTGGTTGGAAAACGTCCTACGGTGTCACATTTCTTCAGTGGCTACACAACACAATGCGAATAATTGAGGGAGCGCTTATTGTAATAGATGTTTTCACAGGACACACGCAATTGGATGGATTTGCTCAGATAATGTTTGCGTACTGGCTAATGATCTCCCTCTGCGGAGCAATTGTCTTTCCATTTCTTAGAGAAAACGCGACGGATTTTGCTGCCGTCATGAACACATTGTTTGAAATACCCACCGTCAAATCATTTGTTCCATTGAAGCTATTCATGTTCAGCAGCACAATCGGATCCTCACTTGCAACGATTTTATACGTCATTCTCATTGCTATTAAACAGACGGAGCCAATTAGTGATGCTATTTGTCATAATTCGCTACCAATCAGTGCGAATGCATGCGTTGGTTTGCGGGCTGTGTTAAAGGCATACGGAATTTGGAACGAGTTTACAGTCATATCAATCGGCTGCTTCCTGGTATTCCATGGATTGTTCTCCAGCTACTTGGCTCTGAACCAAATGACGCGTAAAACATTCCGCGACTTGACGGCTCTACGCCGTAGATCATCGGTGAATTCTCTGGATGGAACGTTGCAAGAAATTCTGAAGGATTACATTGAGGACATGCTCTTCACCAACTTGGCTAACACCACCTTTCAAGAAAAACTGTCACTCCGATTCCTAGTTGTGATGATGCTATCCGCGATAATATTTGGAGCTATGGTAATTCAGCCAAACTTTGCAAAGGAAACACCGGTTGCTGCTCAATTTGTGGCCTATTATACATGCATGATGCTGTATATCTTCATGGTTGTTGGATACTATGTTCCTGGAAAAGCCAACAAAATCAGTTTGAGGATCCTCGCCACTTTCAAATATCAGTTGAGTACAAGCAGAGACGCTACAGTAGATTCGAATCGAAGGACGCAGTGGAAGATTCTGAGCCTCAAGATCAGAGCATGCAAGCCAATAAAAATTCGTTTCGGATATGACAATTTCTTCGAAATGGGTACATCGCTTGCCATCATGCACTGCATCATCGACTATACAATTTCGTTAATATTATTGACGTAAACGTGGATAACAGTAGTTAGCAACTCAATCATACTTTTGTTTGTACATATGTTTGTTTACGGTTTGAGTCTTAACAGGGAATTAATTTTGTACATGCATATAATCATATAATATATTGTGATAGAAGGCTGCTCATCATGCCGTTCGTACTATCCCCAAAATGTTGCTAACGTAAACATCGAGAAGAAAGGCGATTATAAATACAAGTAGCAGAGCCATTACATGCTCTTCATACAAGCATATTTGTTGGGGCACCGTTGGGTGTCATGGAACTCTTGTGGGCACAAAAACAAAATTAAATATATCTGATTTATTTAATCAGATTGTTTACCGAGTTGCCTCCAAGTGTAATATTCAACTGCAGAGTGATAGTATGAAATATGTATGTTGGTGCTCCTTACCTTCGTAATAATTTTTAACATTTCAACATATCAAATAATTAATAAGGTATCATAACTTAATCCTTGCTGAAATTCGTTCCAGGTAGCTTTATTTATGTAGTGGTATATGATGGCTTGATAGCTTTTAACAAATTAAGAAACACCCAATGCACGTGTCCGTGGAAGTTTCAAAAAATATTACTCAGTGCTGACAGGTGTCTTAATAAAATTGTGAGAAGCAAAATGGCAAAATGCATTTATCTGTTTATAATAAAACAACACAATAAATGGACGTACATTAATGTAGTCATTCTTAAGGTTATTTGCACCAGTCGGCAAAAGTTTGCACTTTCCAGACTCAGAGGTTATCCGTTTCCTTTTGGCAATAAAATGTAGCAGTGTCACCAATAAACCGAATACTCAATTCACTAATTTCTGGAGTTTTTGATTTAAAGTATACTTCAGAAATGCTGTTATGAAACGAATCTAAATGTTCCTTAAAAACCGGAAGACAATGCCAGACTGATTTAAATTGTATCAACACAAAATATGAGACCACTTTTTGAAATCTCCACTGCGGAAACTCAGACACACGGAAGAGTTGACGACAGTCGAACATTCAATATTAATTAAGAAATGCTTTTAACCGTGGAGCTATTGAACATCTTCCTATGTATGTTCAGAAAGCTTGCACGTATAAGTAAAAGTTAGACTACATTGTATTATCGATTATATTGTACTGCGCATATGGATTCGACGATCATTTGACGATCTGAGCTCAACTAATCATACGTGTACTTGTGCAGCTTGTTCCGCAACAGTATCGGCCCGACGTGTTTTGGATACATCATTTTTAACGGCGCTTCATTAATGGCTCTAATAAATCGGACAGCAGTTTTAAAATTGAAACCCAGTTTTAAGCTTTTCAAAATAATTGAATATACCAGGAAGGTTGCATCATAGTTGTCACATGAAATGTACCACAATAAACAAATACAATTGTCTGCAGTCATGTATCTGCAAATTTGGTGGCTCATGGTATCCCTTGTGACGATATGTTCGAGTGAAAGGCTTCCATTCACCACCGATACCGATTGTTTCGTTGGTATCATAAGTAACAACAATGACACATCACGCCAATTTACCCAATCGTGGTCCCTTGATCAGTTGCTCAGCCGGCAACCGAACGAAGACTTTTTTCATTCTCAATTGATTTACTCGCTATCCGAGCTAAATTTTGCTTTCGACTTGGAGGATGAGCTACGTGATCAGGAGTTCAATGTTACACACGATTACCGATACTTCCGATTCACATCAAAATGGCTGGACCTCAAATGTATGGGGTTCATCCTTCTTACATACACTTATGAAGACACGGTTACAGCAATCCACAAATCTGGATATGGGACGTCTCAATATGCTGTCTTCTTTGTTGCAGTTGAAACAAATTCTCTTTCCGAGAGCGTACTGGTGGAAAATATAACCACTATTCTGCTAACGGATAAAACCATTGACACCATTTTCAGTTCCCCGGTCATATTTTTTGTCCCTAATGATAAACATAATAACCCTGTTGGAATACTCTGCTTTTTCTGTAATGGACATAGTGTACCTATTATGATCACAAATGAAACATTTCTGCAAAGATTGAAATTGATGTCGAATGAATATCGCGGAGACGGGCAAGGAATCTCGATCCCTGCTGTTAACCCGTATATTGTTGACACACCTTGGACAACATCGTGCATGCAAGTCTCTGACAGACTTAACAACAGATGGGAATACTATTCCACTATACGCAAGTGTGTTGTTGACCAAGTTGGATTCGTTGGCCTCGGCCACCACTGGAACGTCTCACTAGTGATGGGTCCACGTGGCCTATCTGAGAAACAGCTGCTTACCTCCAGATGGTTTGTTAACATCTTTTTTTCGGAGAACATATTTTACAAGTTCAGCACAGAGCATGCGTACACCCGGGACGTCACTGTAAATTTTAGGGAGGATCCGTTTAGAGTATTGGCTTGCCTCAAAACACGAACAATTGCCTATGTTAAGTTTAACGTTATTAGGATAATTCCGTCTGTGGACAGCTTCATGTGCATGATTGCCACTTTGATGTGTATTAGTCTAATTTACAGAAATGTCAGGAGAACATTCGATATCTCATGGCTCTTCTTAGGCATTAAACCAATGGAGTGCCACAATGGGCACGTATTGGCTGCCACTGCGCTAGCACTTAGTTTTGTCAGTTATCTTTGGCAAAGCAGCATATCATCGGATTCACTAAAATTGCACAATTTTCCAAACACAGCTGAAATGTTGGAGAAAAAATTCCGCTTGATGATACCCAGGCGATATCTGGACCCATTTTCGGAAATCGTCCATCATACTACATGGTCCAAAATTACAAACTTTATTAAGATTCCCGAGCAAGTTCACGACGAGGAGTACCTTAATGTATCATCCATAGGGTGGTCAAGTTTTGTGCAAAAGCTGGCCGACCAAAAACTATTTGTGTTCACGTGGGGTCACCGGTTGTTGGATAACATGATTTGGGACGAGGAAATTTTGGTCAATAGGGAGCTGGTTTGTAAAAGAAACTATTTTAATATCGACTTGAATTTGCTGATGCACACCAGTTTAAGAGTGTGGGGAAATACCGTGGCTGCTGCAGATGTTCGGAGTTGGTTTGAGGGTGGCTTCCTTCTCAGGATGGAGACGATTCAATCATACACCGAATTGTTTGAGTACATGTCCTTACGGAGACTGAACGGATATATTGAAACTAATGCGCTGGGATTGAATAGTATGGTTGGTTGCAGCATTTGCATCCTGATTGGAGTTCATATTATTGTCCTACTGTCGTGGTGGATTAAATGGAAATGGAGAACAACAAATGATTGCATCAACAAACTCGAAAGCGGTTGCAAAGCTTTTAGGCATCCAGAAAACGCAAACATGTAGTCAATATAATTACAGTTCGTACTAAACAAGCCGATAAGTAATTAGTGGTGATGATTGTCAATGTGCTCTAATAATTAGGTAGGCTGCATTTTGCAAGTGATTTCCATTGATGTTTTTGGGGTGTTCTGTGGTCTTAATATAATTTGTACTATACTTCGGGAGAGGCGCTTCAATTACCTCAACACCGCTAATATAAATGATGTAACATAAGTTAGTCCAGGCACAATTTTGTCGACTTCGTATATAAACTACAGAAACTAATGGTAAGTATCCTTGTAATTATGAGGAAAGGGAATAAAATGTTTTTAAAGCAATTATATGCTAAGCGGCTATTATATATTACATGTTAGTTATAACAGTGATAAAATTAATTAATTGCCACATATCAGTCAGATAACATTACAATTCACTCAACATGTCATTTCAATTGATCAAGTCTCATAATACAGGTTGTAGAGCAACTGTATATTCAGGATTTGGGTCTACCAACAACTTTCTTAAGAACAACGAAAATCGAGCAATAACATTTATCTTGTAATTCTGCTTTCACAACTGTTCCGCAAGTTTTTCTCCTAGACGTTTCAATATGTTTAGGTTAAAAATCAATAGGCTCGTTGTCAATTCCCAACGTGGAATAAGAGAAGAAACACGCCGTGCGCAGGAAAAGCTACAAACTGTCATAGCCCACACCAATTTTGCACAATTATTAAACAGTATTGATACACAAGAGTCAAGATTGAGTGGAAAGTACTCGTAAACTTAATCTCAATAAGAAACGTTGAAACTGGTACCAATATTATAATTAATTGGTAATAATAATTATTATAATAATTGGTACCGGTTTACGGAGATTAATGGCCATTATGTTTCACAAAATTTATCATTATGTCAAATCACATCCATGGTATATGCATGACGACATGAGATTAGCGTGGTATTGTCAAAATACAACTGTAATGAATTTCGTGTTCATGTGAGTATGTATTTCCTAACACACTAAATATGACACTGTAAGTCTAAATTTTACGTCAACTTGGCCGAAAAATGTTCCGGTCAACTTTTTCTACCAACATAAGGGAGTCACATAATGATATTCGCAAGCACAGAACGACTACATTACATTCCCGAGACAGTCGGGATCACGTAAACCAAATGCGTGTACCAAAACATACTCTTGGAAACCCGCCACTTTTCGAATCAATTCATATAGAAATTAGAAACATCGTCGTCAGATATGGCTATAAAACATCACACGCTCCGGCAGTTGTCTTTTGGCTAGATAAATCATTGCCAATAATTAAGAGTACTCATAGTCATATGTGTAGCGACGAAGCCACTAACCAATCAAAACTCTGTTCCATTGCGACATTTTGTTGGAATTTTCACATCGTTAGTTATCATGTACATCATCATCCACTCCACTAATTAGCAACCCATTAGTAGACTGCCTGCTCGATTACAAGTTAGCTTGACCCTAGACACATAACGCAGTTTTCAGCACGAAGTTAATCATACATTTTGCCCATTTTCTTGACTCCATGTTCAATAAGTACTTTGTCGCCTTATGTACTATACCTCCAATAACTAATGAGTAATCATCACTAATGGCTGCTAAGTACTAAATCCAGGTAGCTCCAGGAACTTTGGTGAGATATATATAAGATATTCAAGTGGATATATAAACTTTTACCATATTAAGGAACACCCACCAGCACGTTCCCGTGGAGGTTTTGCAAACTTTGTATAGTATTTACTAACCTGCATTTAGAGAGCTTCATGCTAACCCGAAAATTAAAATGATATTCCATGATAAAGCATAAAACGGAATTAAATAATAACTGCTAGTTTAAACTTTTCCTACAAATTATAGTGTAGCGTGACCATATGTTAAATTTTTTCAGCAGCAAAATATATGTTTTCTACAATCTTCAGTTTTCCGAATATATTTTGACGTTAGTTCGCCCGCAAGTAGTTTTCAACAACCGGGATAATGGGACAGAGAACTAGTTGCTTAAATACCACGTCATAATGGTGCATGCATCAGAACAAAAAAATATGGAAATATGTTTGAACAATTTTGGAGAACCTTACCCGAACAAAACATTGACGTATTTAATGAAGATAATTGCAGGCAATTAGCGAAACCTCCACATAGAAAACCGTCCGCAGACGGTAGAATTATGGACGAAACAAAATCAATATTTAGTTGGCATAATTTTAAGGTGTGGTTCTGTCATCTATTGCCTTATGGTATTAACATGCTAACATATAACGAGTTGGACACTGAGCAGGATATTCCACGCTGGCAAATAATGTGAGCTGACTGGATGCTGTGACTGGAGTATTTTGCAAGTAAATGTTAACAACGAAAGACATCAAAATTGCTTATTGAACGAACAAACTAAATTGGGAATCCATTCCGCAACATAATCTGTGAAACCATGTATTGGAAATATCTGTGCTCAATTGTGTCCATATTAACAATTTCTGTGAGCGAAAATCTCCCTTTTGGCACCGAGACAGACTGCTTTGTCGGCATCATATATAATAGCAATGACACGATGTATCAAGAATCCCATCACTGGTACCTGGATACACTAATCAATGGAAACCCAGAACATTTTGTCTACATATACATGTTGTATTCAATATCTGAGTTAAATATTGCCTTTGATTTGGAGGACGAGCTACGAGATCCTGATTTCAATATGACGCAACGTGACCGTTACTTTCGATTTACATCAAAATGGCTGGACGCCACTTGCATTGCATTCATCTTGCTTACTATGACGTACGAAGGAACAGTAGCAGCAATCTCCAGGTCTGGATACGGAACATCTCAGAATGCTGCATTTTTTATAGCTGTTCAAAGCTTGGGCAGTACACTAGTGCAAAATATGACGTCGGACCTAATAACGGATGAAAACATTGAAAACAGCTTCAACGCTCCAGTCATATTTTTTGGTAAACACGAAACCGGATACACGTTTCGTGGTGTCTTCTGTTTCGTTTGTAATAGCCGGCGCTCCGCAACTATTGCAGTCAAAGATACACAACTACATATATTGAAGAAATTGTCGACTGCATTTAATGAAGAGGGACAAGGTATCGAAATACCAGCCGTTAGCCCGTTCATAGTTGACACAATTTGGACAACCGATTGTATGCGCATTTCAGACAAATCAGGTGACAGACGAGAATACTACAATGCAATACTAACCTGCACACCAGACCAAGTAGGATTTGCAGGTCTTGGTCATCATTGGAACATATCTTTGGTTTTGGGCAAATCCAGCATGTCACAGAGGCAACTACTGTCGTCAAAGTGGTTTGTCAACTTGGTGTTTGGCGAGACGATGTTTTACAGATTCAGCACCGAAGTAGCGTACACCCGAGACGTCATTTTAAATTTTAGAGAAGATCCATTTAAATTATTCGCTTGTATAAGGACACGAGATATAGCTTATGTTAAGTTCAATGTAGCTAGAATAGTTCCGTCTGTCGACATATTTGTTTGCATTATTGCTACAATAATTTGTGTATTTACGGCTTATAAAAATTTGAGGAAAACCTTTGATATCGCATGGTTTCTATTGGGTGTAAAATCGATGGAAAGTCATAACAAGTATATTCTATGTGGAACGGCAATTGGACTCACTTTTGTCAGCTATATTTGGCAAAGTAGCATATCGTCTGATTCCCTAAGACTACGCGACTTTCCTAACACTGCTGAAATGCTGTTGCAGGGATATCGCATAATGATACCACTTCGATATCTGGACGCATTCAAGGCAGCCGTGCACACTGATATATGGTCCAAGTTGACAAACTTTGTCAGCATTCCCGAACAGATTCACGACGCAGAATACATGAACGTTTCGAAAAATGAGTGGCCAACCTTTGTGCATAAACTTGCTGACCAAAAACTATTTGTCTTCACGTTTGGTCATCTTCTATTGGACAGCAGAATTTGGCAAGAAGAAATCTTGGTAAATAAGATGCTTGTTTGCAAAACAAATTATTTCAATACAGACTTAAATTTGCTAATGCAAACAAGTGTAAGGGTGTGGGGAAATGCAGCAGCGGTGACAGATGTAAGACGCTGGTTTGAAGGTAGCTTTATCCCAAGAATGGAAAAGATTCAAACGTACAACGAATTTTTTGAGCACATGTCGTTGCGCCGACTTAATGGATACATTGAAACAAATGCACTGGGTTTGAATAGCATGATTGGGTGCAGTATTTGCATTCTTATCTGGCTGCACATATTTGTGTTATTATTGTGGATGATTGTGTGGAAAGGGCCAACATGTGTCGTTTGGCTTCGGAAAATCAAAACCAAATGGAAGCAATATATGGTGTTCAGAAAATCCAACAATACTGTTTTAAGTGTTAACGTACAAGCGGTTAGGTTCGAAAAGTAATGAGTTTACAGTCATGGTAGAATCAACCTTTATTTTTTCCTAAGTTCAATGTTTCTTTAACCTCACTGCTATTATTGTAATAGGTTACCACTGTATCCGATTGTCGTGTTACATTTTGCCTTTTACTTGCATAAAATGTTTGTATTCGTCGCTATGTTAGGTTATCCTGTAGATGATGTATAAATATATTTTCATGGAAACAAAAACTATTTATTTGAAGTCTAAACCAAGAACCAAAGAATAAAGTTTAAGGGATCCTTCAAATCCATTTGACAATATCAAAGTGAATATAAACTAATTATAAATCATATTCACTTCCTTATGTTGCCGGATATTTCACTAGTCTATCATGTAGCCTGTTCAATAAATCCTGATTAAAAATGACTAAACTGTTTGTCATATCCAGCCGCTGGATAATAGTGGAAAGTCGCCATACGCATGTATAGCTGAATGCTATTAGAATCGTAGTTGCTTTCATAGTAGCTGACCTACAACATTCACAGATAAAAGTCCCAGGTAAGCGCAAAGTTCGTACATACTGTGTAAACCTGATCTCTACAAGAAACGCAAAAACCGGCAAAATAATTATACCACCAACCAGAGCAAATAGCGACAGCATTCTCGCGTCCATTTTCAAAGTAACAGGTCGTACGATTTCATGATGAAACTTTTCAGAGACGAGAGTCAAGTGATTGTACCGCCGAATCCAGTACTGTCTCAGCGCCGCATCGCCAATATATCTTGCCAAAACTGGTGACAATTTTCTTCTCATTATTCCAAACACCGTCAGAATACCGTATTGCCGACCATATGATTTATCTAGGGCGTGACACTTCCTACCTTTAATTACCGTGTCTGACTGCTCGCTTCTCGAGTACACGGTCTGTTCGACATGCGAAATTAATTTGGGATAGTTTGTCGAGTCATTCCAGTACCTAAGATGCATCAAGTCATCTGAAAATCCCTCTGCCTTTAATTCCCGTTTGTACATGTCTGCAAAATTTTGCCGTGAATCGCTCCGGAACTTTGGTAGCGTTCTTTCAACCTCTGGATATCTAATTTCGTGCAGCCTGTACCCCCTTTGAATCAGTTCGTATAAGGTTTCCGCAAATCGTTCCTTCGGCGGAGCAATCAGATCGCCAGTCATGTCGCAGCTGTATAGGAAAACGAGGACGAACCAGTTTGCAAGAAACATTAACTTCAGAGGCGTTATGGAAGAAGAGCATTGCAGGAGGGCAAGTCTTTGAAATTCCAGGGCTTCCTCTACAAATGACCTATGACTATATGAATGCGACATGATCAAAGATGGCAGCACAATGGACACAAGCGCAAAAAGCCAAGTTGTTGAGTCAAAGGGGCCGCGCAAGATTCTAAAAATATCTGCGACGGTGAAAGTTGAATTTTCTGTGCAGTACCCGGGTCGCGTTATTGTCAATTCCAGGGAGAAAACATCTCTGATTTTGATGGCATTTACCATAATCTTAATAACAGGTTCCACATTGATGGCGGCTGAGAAATGCATCATCTGCATTCCATCTAATAAATCATTCTTCCCAATCGGCGTAAAGTTAAATTTGCCCGCCGTTTCCAAAATCATTATTCTTGCTGGATGTATGCATGTCCACTTGTGGTTAGGGTTCAAGAATGATATGTTTTGTGCTAGCCGGAAGATGGCCAGATAAGAAGGACAGGGATTGCCGACATATGCGTGGCGGTTGTCTGAAAGCGCAATTTTGACTGGATGAATTAGCCTAAAGTTTATTTGTGCCCAGGTTGGAGCGGGAAACCAGGTCGCAATAATTTTCCGTGCAGTTCCCGAAAATATGTTTCCGGTTCTCAATATTTGCAGCTCGTGTAGGCAATACACACAAATCCAAGTGATTTTCCAGAAGGTCGCTGCAGATGCTAGATGAACTGCAAATGCTAATGCCGGTGAATTTGTCAATGGATGCGCTACTCCAGGCGCCATAATAATACTTTTACTAGTTGTGAGCACCAGTACAGCCGAGTGTACGGATTCCAGTTGGTGCATGATGTGTCCGATATGGAACATATGTAGGAAATGGTTCCAAATTGCGGTCATAGGTCGCTGTGGAAATCCACGAGGTGAGTCGTATTTCCTGAAATTCAAGTCAACAACAATTACTAACTGGCACAATTGGTTGACAACTGAGTGTCGGTGTGGCCATACAGCAAAGTCCTTGGACCATCTTCCCGGTCGCTGTCGAACGATTATCCAGATAATATCTCTTTCTGGTTTATCGTGCTCCAATGATATGATATGATCAATGGCTGCGTTTCTCAGGCTGACAACGTTCAGGTTGTTCAGGACTTCAGGTTCTTTTATGGCGGCAAATGTACAGAATGTGTATTTAGCTTTGTCAAACTGGACAATGTTTTCTATTGGCAGGTTTTGTGCCTTCGTCGGATAGAACATAAAAAGTACAAGCGAATATAGCAAAATGGATGATGATCCTTTAATTGATTTCATTTTTGTAAGTTAAACCCAAAAGCAAATTTTATTATTCTGATTGATGGTACTATTTGCTATCCGAAATTAAATGATGTCTTTTTGGTATTTGTGAATGAAAGAACAACCGAGTTAACTGGTGCGGTTCACTCAGGTGACGTGTTAATGTTTATGAATGCTGACAAATTTAAACTGTTGTCATTCGACACTGATTTACAACGAATACCAAATATCTGCATATATGACCGCACTCTGAAATAAAGTTTCTTATTGTAGTAGATACTCAAAACTCTCCGAAATAATAAGAATAATGCACGGACGATAACCACTTGAAGCCACTACGAAACAGTCATACATCGGTAAAACATATTCAGGAAATGTTCAATACTTAATCGATCACCAAATCGATCCTATTCAAGTTGGTTAATTATTTCTCGGGCCATAATGATCACTACGTGCCTCTTGATAGATAATTTGAAATGCCTATGCAATATTTCCTGGTAATTATCTTTTACTATGACAATTGAACAAATATACTTGCCTTCCGAGATAATCATTTTACATTCCCTCTAACTCTTATGTCTTTATTGTTTTTTACTTTTGAGTCATGAAATCTAGATTCGCTTTTAATTGTCACAGATATGTTTTTATTTGTAAAAGTGAAATTTACTAAATTAAATTGGATAAGTTTTCCTGTTTATGTTACAACATTCCCGGCAAAAACAGAAAAATTTCAGAGAAAATTATATTCGGCCATAACAATGATCAATTTACTTATTTATCATCAAAACGTATTTCATCATATATATCAAAATACGTTCGCCTGCAATTGGTTACGGTATGGGCTTAATGTATAAGGCATCCGGAACGAGTTTGCAGTCGTATCGGTCGACTGTCTCTCATTTTCCATGGCTTGTTCTCCACTTACATGGCTTTATATGAAACGACTCGTAAAACATATGTGGACTTGAAAGCCATAAGCGGTAGATGATCGGTAAATGCTCTGGACGACTCTCTACACAGTACCGTAACTGACTGCACCGAAAACATGATTTCTGCCAACTTGGCCTACATCACCTTTCAAGTAAAGTTGACGCTTGGATTCTCGGTTGTCTGGATAGCATCTGGCATAATTTTTGGAGCAATGGTAATTCAGCCAAACGTTCGGAGGAGACATCGATTGCGGCTCAGTTTTTCGCATATTACACGTACGTGATGCTGCACATCTTCATGGTTTGTGGGATATTAATTTCCAGGAAAAACAAACCAAATCAGTGTATGGACATATAAAAATAACCTGCCTAAATAAGCTGTTTCTATTTTGTTCTTATGAAGAATTAATTACGCTCCGCAATATCACTAAAATACTTTTAAAGTTTTACGCGATATTCGAAAACCCCAAATAAATCATTAAATTTATCACTTCTACTGACAAGTAAATGAGGTTTGTTTCGACAAGCTCAAATTTAGCGTAAGCAAATCAATCAAGTGATATTCTTTTTGCACCGCATGCATTAACTAAACGTGACCCATACGAAACCTATGGAAACAATATCAGCAACTTTTTAATAAATCGTGTGGCTAGTGACGAATGATTGCGTTTAATAAATTTCTCAAAAGGGGAAGCTACAACTCCATATTATATATTCACGGTAAATAATCTAATTTTTACTTAATCATGCAACTGAAAATTTGGTGGCTAGTACTTTTACTTGAATGAACTTTTAATCCTATTTAATTGGTATTTTGTTCAAATGGGGCTACTTTCTGCAACAAACGCTCTCCAATGTTTGTCAACTGAATGCATCTCATAATTGTAATTTATGTAAGCTTTTCTCGTAATCTCTGCAATATATTCATATTATAAATCATTAATTCCTTTATGCGGGCACTTCGGTGGACGACAGAAGAAACACGCCATACAAATGAAAAGCTGCACGTTCCCAGAGCCCATGCGACTCTCAGCACACATGTTCTGCAGTTTTCGTAAACATAAGTCAACGGTGATCCAAAAATTCCTGTGAATCTAATTTCCAGAAGAAACGTCACAACTGGCACAAGGATAATTCCACCCACGAGTGAAAACAGCGATAGCATTCTCTTATCCATTTTCAATGAAATGGGTTTAATGATTTTGTGCTGCCACTTTTCCGAGACATGTGCCAAATGCGAGTATCGTCGAATCCAGTACTGCCTCAGGGCCGCTTCACCAGTGTACCGTCTCAAAACCGGCGACAATTTTCTTCTCATAATTCCAAAAACTGTGAGCATTTCGTATTGCCTCCCATATGATTTATCCATAATGTAACACCTTCTATCATTGACGTCGTGGTCTGACTTGACGATTCTGGTAATGTAAACGCCCTGGTCACGATGGCCGATTATTTTGGGATAGTTGAGGGAGTCATTCCAGTACGTCAGATTCATCAGGTCGTCGGAGAACCCTTCGGCCTTCAATTCCCGTTTGTACATGTTAGCAAGATTTTCCCGATTCGCCGTCCGGAACATTGGCGAAGTCAGCTCCATCTCTGGGAATCGGATTTCGTGCATTTTGTAACCTTTTTGAATCAGCTCGTAAAGTGTCTGCGCATACTGTTCCTCTGGCGGGGCAATCAAATTGCCAGTCATGTCGCAATTGTAAATAAAAACCAGGACGAACCAGTTTGCTACAAATATCAGTTTCAGCGGCGTCATTGAAGAACGACCTTGTTGAGCTCAACAACAACAACCAAGTCCAACAAACTCCAAAGCTTCATATAAAAATTGCTTGTGATTGAAAGCGTGTGAAATAAACAATGCAGGTAACACAATTGAGAGTAACGCTAAAAGCCAAGTGACTGAATCGAATAGACCACGCAAAACTTTGAATATATCCGCAGCGCTAAACGTTGAATTTTCCATGCAGTACTCCGGCCTCATGGTCGTCACATCCATGGCAAACACGTCTTTTACTTTCACCAGATTGACAACATGTGCAATAACGGGTTGTGCGGAGATACCAGCAGAAAAATGCATCATTCGTATGCCAAGTATAAAATCATGTATCCCAATTGGCGTAAAATTAAATATGTGCGCCGTCTCCGAAATCATAATTCGTCCTGGATGTATACATGTCCATTTGAGGGTAGGGTTTATGTCGGACAACGGCTGTGTAAACCGGAACATGTCCGGATATGGGGGACATGGAACACCGATGTGAGCGAGATTCGTTCTTCCAAGTTCAATTTTGACTGGAGAGTTTATCCCAAAGTTAATTTGGAGCCAATTTGGAGCTGGATACCAGGATAGAATCCTGTCTCGTACAATTCCAGAAAATATGTTTCCGGATACGAGGATTGTGAGCTCCTCCTGGCAATAAACACACATCCACGTAATTTTCCAGAATGTAGTCGGGGTTTCCAAATGAACTGCAAAAGTTATTGTTGGCGAATTTGTGAATTGGTCCGCTATTCCAGGCGCTAAATTGTAAAATCTGCGTGTAGTTAGAATTAGAACTGCAGAATTTTCCGCCTCCAGTTCGTGCATGATGTGACCGATTCGGAATAGATGCAAAAACTCGTTCCAAATGGAGCGCATTGGCCGATGTGTAAGTAGTTCCGGTGAATCGCGTATCCCGAAATTCAAATCAACAAAAACAACTAGTTGACACAAGTTATTCAAAATTGAATGTCGGTGAGGCCATGCAACAAAATCCTTGAACCATATCCCTAGTCGCCTTTTAACAATTATCCAGATAATAACCCGATCCGTATTTTCGTTATGTATCGATATAATGTTGTCAATTGCTGAGTTTCCCACACTAGCAAATCTTAATGGTAAATCTTCCTTGATGACGGCAAATGTGCAAAATGTGTATTTCGAGTTGTCAAACTGAACAATGCTTTCTATTGGCAAGCTCTGTGCGATAGTCGGAGAGAATATGTTAAATACAATGATAAGTAACCTACTAAATATTGACACTTCCACGAAATTCATGTTTTTTGTTCTAACAACAATCAAAATACAGATTTTGAGATAAGCAGAAGTAATTGGGGAGATTTTGTGCTGATACCTGACAGGAATTAATTGAGTAATGACCCCGAATAATAGTTTCAGAAGTAAATGGAGCTAGGCGTTTTTATTTGGCTCAAATGAAATACGATCACTACGTGTACTAAGCTATCCGATTGCAAATCCGACTATCTGTAGATCCGCTGTAGCGATCCGACGTTGAATACAAGAAGAAATTCTTCAAGCTGAGGGAATGCCGTACTATAATATCCTCCAGACTTATCATATTGAAGTTGGTTAATTACTAATCGCAATTGGTAGATTATCACTTGCTATAGTAATTGGAAATTTATAATTGCCTACTGATATAATAACTTATCCGTTCTAGTTACCCCTTACCGTGTAATTGCTTATTGATTATATTGTCAAGAGGTGAAATTGATTTTGTTATATTTATTTATATGGTTGATTTGTAAAAGCAACTCGTTTGTTAAATTATATATGAAAATTTTTTTTGCCACATTTATGGTAAATGTCACATATGGGCAAAAAACTTTAAGTGCACGGAGTTGACAATGTCACTCAAATACTAATATATCCTAGAATTTCCTGGAGAAGTTAGGATGATGTCAATCTCGCTGACTCAGTAGCTGACTTAATTTGGTAATTAATTTGGACTTAATAGTGAAATGTGATACATATATTTATTTGCACAATCCACATTTGGACCTAATTTCAAATGATATGTTCCAGATCTCTCATTGACTGCTCTGTACTTCGGTGAATATTTCCAACAAATATCATAAATAAATTTGCTTTCCGCTGAGTAAATCATTCACCATTTCAAATGCAGTAGATGTAACAATTGAATAAAGCAAATACAAATATTCTCGTACCAGTACGCTCATTGTATGTGCCTCGAATGACAGTATTGGTGGAATTTAGTTTTTAATTGGTCTCCGCATCGATTTAAATATAGCTTGATAACCTCTAGAGCGATAATTTATGGTTTCATCATAAATTAATACCTAAGAAATAATTACATGCGACCACGCATCAATTCAAAATTCCTTTGCGGCCTTTGTTCTAGACATGTACTTAGCGCCAGACAGTTTCTTCCGTAAACAATCATTTCTCTCAGAATATATACGTCACATACTCCAGCTTAGGCAACGTGCAATTACCATGGTTTTGTCACGGGGCAGTTAAATGGTAGTTTTAAAATTTCGTATTTGGCAATAGAAATTAACAGCAATTATGTCAACATATTATTTAACTATATTAGTATTATGGAAACAAATTCATAAATATTATTGCGTGTTAGTAAATGTTTTTTCGCAAAACAACATTTCGGTAAATTACCTATAACCGTTGTGGAACTCGGTTTAAAGGATATGGTAGCTTGATAAGTACATGAAATTACTTCTCTGATATATTGTCACGTTGTAATTCTGCACCTTGTCTTGGTAATTACACCCGGAAAAATAGCGACGCACATGCCAACAATAAACAAGATGGAATTGAGGTTAAACCTTCTAATTTGGTAGATGTTATTAAATGTTGATAACTGTTTTAGCAAGTAGAGCAGTGAGACACATTAAAAATAGATTACAAGCCATATGCTAGAAAGTAATTATGAAAATTAATTTTCGGGGATGGCACGGTAGGTTCGCTACACAAGGTGCGAGATATACGGCGTAAGTAGTAATCAAAATCCTCTCCGTTCCGCCTCTTAGCGGAATTGTATTTTGTTCCGCTTATATTTTAAATTATATAATGTGACATACATACTTATGCTGGTGCCAGAAATGCCAATAAAATAGCGTATTTACTCATCTATCTTGAATAGTAAGGAATTCCACGATGTCGTTGCAGGAAAACGTTGTCTTAAGTATGTGACGTTAATTGAGATATCAGACACGTTACCATGTCGGCGTCTGCTGTCCTTTTTAATGCCAGTGACAAAAATTAATATAGCTAGACACGACTTAAATTCCCATTTGACCGGACTCATCAAATGTCAATCTTCTGTGTTCTACTGTTCGGCTTACTGGGAAACAAATTTATTGGAATTTTGAAGATGAGATTAGAAATAATACTCAGAGCATGTGCTGTTTATATTATCTTGCTAACGGTATTCACTATTCTGAAAATAGCAACATTGAGTCGGTTGATTGGCAAGCTGATCCAACTTTTCGTAAATTTTCTACGCATTTTTGAAGTGCCAGCCAACAAAATGAAATTAATTTGATTAATTACATTGCATGTAACTAAAAATCCGCGGAGTGGAAAAGACTGCCGTATGACGATATATAAACTACGTCAGTTTATCTGCATGAGCTGTTGATATACATATATGACGTCCTTCCAGTTTGTTTTCTTTGACACACCATACTAGTTATTAAACTACTTATGATATTATTCGGGAAATACAGTAGACAATACAGTTTACTCCTAGACCGCCTACACAATTAAGCATTGGCCGAAAAACGTCATTGACTATTTACATATAGCCAGTGGCTTTGATTGTCGTACGTCGGACCTACTGCCGCGTAATCGCTGCATAAACTTTTGCCATGAGTACATTTTAGTAATTGTAGCTGTATTTATCAGAACCACTTTTTAACTCAAGCGACGGACAGTAATCAACGTTGACTTGTAAACGTTTGATATGAAATGGTTAACTTATTAGTGTGTAATCCATGAATTTAAAATGTTGTAATCTAAAAGAACATTTTGACCATATTACGATAACTTTTGTGCCGATGTAACCGGATCTTACCTGCAATCATGTAAACGAAAATGACCACCTTATAATTCCTGATCAGAACCAGTGGTTCAAAAAATGAATTATAAATGTATGCGACTTCTCGGTGACCCCGTCAAACTTGCCATCTCCCTGAGGGCAGATCTACTTCATTGGAGTCAATGCCCGTCTTCCACGTCCCCAAACTACCAGACTACGCGGGTGGAAAGAAAACGGTTACTACGCAGTAAAGCTACTGTTCGAACGGACATACCTACACATAAGATCCGTTACTTTTTCTTTATCGGTAAAGCACGAACAAATTGAAGCACATAATCGTCCTCGGGAAACCTAACTTTTCAGCGTTGACCAAAAAACAGTATATACTCTGTAAAAATACCCAGTAGGTTTGGTTACTCTACGTCAGATATGATGACGTTTATTAGTGCATACGTTTTAAATTTAACGCAAGCGATCGGCAGTTACGGTTCCGTGTGACATGCCTGACCGCTACCCAAAATGAAGCGTTTAATTCAGCGCCTTTCAATGAAATTTTAATATTTTATGTGGATTCTGACGGATGATGAAAAGCTTGCATATTTTTTAAAGGGGACATTACTTCTCCGCGATCAATATATCTTTGTGCTGTTGCAAATTGTTTTCCTGACATTTCATTTATATCCCCTTTTCTGTTTGTCATACCAAGTTGGCCGTCGAATGTCAACTAAAGAGTTTAATTTATAAGAAATCGTTTCCACAATGCACATATCTACAACGCAAATATGATAAGAATAAATTCAACCGATATTCATTACTTCTGGCAACTTTATTAATATTTAGTGTGCTGGAGCTTCATGTCAAAGTGACACAATAATTTCTACAAACGCCAAAAACGCTTCATCTAGGTTATATCAAATTGAAATATAATAGTTAACAATTTATCCGATATAATGGTATGGAGCTACCGTCCAAACCCACAATAAAATGATTGATAATTAATTGGCAGCGCTCGTATACTTGAGATGTGTGCTTTAGCTGCCAGCAAATATGATCGACTCTTAAGCTCATTTAGATAACGGGCAATTGAAGAAGGTTTATTTTGCTGAAGTAATTTCTAGATTTTCCGAAGTAATTAATCCGCAGACACTACTATGGATACCATTTCTACTTGGATCAGCACGTTTCCTGCATCACCCTCTAGATTATTCAACAATATCAAAGAATGCATGCAGAGTATGTTGCACGGAGTTACAATCAAAGCCCTATTGAGGTTACAAATACGAGCCGCCAAAACGTTGTCAGGTAACCTGATATTGTTCGAATCCAGCCACCTGGAAAACAAAAATATTGTCATCAAATTCCATTCCAAAACCGTCCCAGCTTTGGCATTCATCCACTATTTACATAACACAATTCGAATAACTGAAGGAATTCTCATTGCTAAAGAGTTGTATAGTGCACATACACATTTGGACGGATTTTCGCAGATTCTACTGGCATACTGGCTTATGGTTTCTCTTGCTGGAGCTCTGACGTATTCATTCCTTCGGGAGAAAGCAAACGATTTTGTGGTCGTTATGAATACGTTATTCGAGCCACATGTCGTCAAGACATTTGCTCCTTTGAAGCTCTTTATGATCACGAGCACTGTTGGGTCTGTGTCCGCAGGAATTTTGTACGGCGTTCTCATTGCGCTGCAGGACAGAGAAGTAATTAGCGATACGATATGCCAAAATTGGATTCCATCGAATAGGCTTTTGTCCATGGGTGTACGATTCATATTGAAGTCATGTGCAATTTGGAACGAGTACGTGGTCTTCAATCTTGGAAGCCTTTTCGTGTATCATGGCTTGTTCTCCAGTTACTTGTCTCTATACAAACTGACACTAAAAACTTTCCAGGATTTGGCGACAGCATTCGATGGTTCATCATTTTGGTCTGTGGATGAATCGTTACAAAATATCCTAAAGGACTACAATCAGAACCGGATTTTCGCCTACAATCAGAACGTTGCCAACCGCACGTTTCAGGAAACATTGTCTCTCCGATTATTGATCATGTTGATGACAACCGGTATAGTATTTGGAGCAATGGTAAATCAGCCAAGCTTTGCTAGGAACACTCCAGTTGCTGCTCAATTTATTGCGTATTACACTTACGTTATGCTGTATATCTTCAGGGCCGTTGGATATTATTTTCCTGGGAAAGCAAACAAAATAAGTTGGAGGATACTAACTACATTCAAATATAAGCTGCATACGGCCAGGGAGGTTGATTCAGTGTCGAATTGGAGGATCCAGTCGAAAATGCTCAGCCGCAAGATAAAAGCATGTCAACCTATTAAAATTTACTTTGGGTCGGACAACTTCTTTGAAATGGGTACATCGCTGGTTATAATGCATTGCATCATCGATCACACAATTTCCCTTGTACTACTACAATAAAAGTTTAGTAACGGGAACAGGAATAATTTGCAAAACTCTCAGCGAGGATAAGTTTAGCAATTATTTATAACGAATGAAAATTTGTCCGCATCTATGAAGTTTCCGAAACCAGTAGTTGCAGAAAACTCTCCCATACAGTAATCCTAATGCACGTACGCTACCCGCTTCAAGTCACTACGAAATAACCATGTAGCTGTAAAACATATCCAAGAACTTTGGAATACTTAATCAACAACAAAATCGATTCCATTCCAACTGAAGTTGGTTAATTATTACTTGTGCCGTGATGCTCATTACGTGCCTCTTGATAGATAATTTGAAATACCTATACACTATTTCCGGGCAATCATTTCTTAAAATGATGATTGAACAAACATAATTGCCTTCCGCGATAATCACTTTTACATTTCAACTACCTCGTAAGGCTTAATTGGTTTTTAATTACGGGGTCATGTAATGTGCATTAATTTTCGATTGTGACAAAGATGGGTGATTTGTAAGATCTAAATGTATTAAATTAAATGGGATAACTTTTGTTGCTGCTGTTAAATCGTTCTCTGTAAAAACAGAAAATAAAGTATTATTTTTGGTAGCTTACCACTCAGCAGCGTCCCCCGCATGGGCAGCGTTTTTACGGTTTCTGTCAGTCAATAAAGTAGCTATTGAAGGGAAGGACTTGCGCCGTCGTTGTAAAATCTGCCGCCTCAGGTATCAGAGGATGGCTTGAAGACGATTCCCTACTCATGATGAGCAAGATTCAACCTTTGAACGAATTATTTGAGTGCCCGTCGCTACATATGTTGGTAGTATATATTACAATCGTGGGGTAGGAATTGGACACGGGAGATTGTGCTTGACGGAATCCATAAGCTGAAAGCCAGATACAAGTCTGGTAAGTCATCTACAAAAGTACATAGTGCTTACATATGTATATCTATATACCTAGTACGAATTGTTTTTTTTTTCTTTGGGATTCCCAAAAGGTTTTATTTTCGAATTGTAAGGGGACGAGCAAGATGTTGGTTTGAAGCTAAGATGGTGGGGAAGTGCATTTGGCGTATCGTTAAGCAAAATTGGAGACTTCACTGATAATTGTGTGGTCAAAGTTCATTGACTGAAAAATAAGGCCCATTCTTATACCAAATTCAAAATCTAACACATCGTGCATGTCCAAGTGCGTGCCTAAATTAGATAGGTCAATGTATGTGTCAAGATTTGAAATCCATCCAAAAGAGTTAAGATTATTGTCAAGAATTGTCATATTTCCTGACAAAATTCCATGTATATATTTTGCTGCTTTTCCCCATTTTGTTCTTTCTTTGATGAATGCGTGTGTTAATGGCGGTCACTACCCCGCAAGATGGTCCATTTTTTCTGTAGTTGAGCGTTGCCGTTGCTTTTGTGATTGGGAAACGTTGAGAAGCCAGTAAGTTCGTTGGTACAGAGCAAGTCACTCAATTTTTGCTCTCGTTATCTAGTCCGATTTCTGCCAAGTCAGTAGTCATTCTTATTTTGGTCAAGCTGAATAAATTACAATTATATTTATTGCACCAATTGCTGTAAAATCGGCTTAGTATTGTTCAGTAATAAGAACTAGTTACAACTGTTAATTGGTTTTGGCAATTAGCCTGCAGTACATTATTTTAAAAGCGCATCGTTTAAAATGGACTTCGTTGGGAACAGCCGTAACGTTCTAGCCGTGCGGAACTCATTACTAAATCATCATCGTTCATGATCGTTTTAGCCGTATCATCAGTCATTGGTTGTGTATTAGACCAAGTATATCCAGAGATACGAACCTAACCACTTATATTCTGATTTTATTAACTACCGGAAGCATGAAATGCTTATAAAGGTAGTTATTGCGATTGATCTGTTTGTCTGTCTGTGTGTCTGTGTGTCCGTAAGTCTGTAAACACTATAACTTTTGTTAACATTGACCGATTTGGACCAAACCTGGCATAGAGGTACCCCAGGTCATGGGAAAATTCGGTATTGATTTTGGGCATCCAGGGGTCAACCCCAAGGGTATGGCAGGGGTGAGGTCACAATGATTCTTTATGGGAAATTTTTTTATCGGCTTATCTTATAGAGAATTTTATGCTGATCATTTTTTGTCATTGCACGATGGGTCATCTTGACCGACTTTCGGAGCGGTCGCTGTTTGACCCTTAGGGGTCAACAAAGGGTCAAAATATATTTTGTCGGAAATTGACCACAAAATTCAAGATAGGTGTTTCGAGAGGTGAACTGAACGTCACATTTCTCAATTTCACATACAGCGCGCTTCCGGTAGTTTTTTATTTCGGGTTTACACCCGTCCTAGTTTAAAAGTCAGCGGCGAACCGTTTCGAAACCAAGTCCAATCACAAAAGTTATACCTATGATATATTACTTATGAATACAACCATTCAAGAAATGGCTGCGGTACCTATTCGCAAGTTATTGAAATATTTTTCCGTCGGAATTTTGGACAACTAAATTTTATTAAAATCAATCAAATATATGCTTTTAATATTGTTATAACTTAGAAATTACTCATTATTTTGAGCAGCACATAAAGACCATATTATTAAATTCTGCAAAGTTGCTCGTGCTAATCAAGGCAGTTTTGTAATTCCGTTGAGAAATTCGGGTAACACAACAAGACTTGTCGTGACAACCAAGTTGCTTGAAGAAAATTACCAATCTTTTGGACGTATT
Organism: Sinella curviseta; assembly: GCA_004115045.4. NCBI lineage: Eukaryota > Metazoa > Arthropoda > Collembola > Entomobryomorpha > Entomobryidae > Sinella > Sinella curviseta. The sequence continues at coordinate 40,282,144 of CM023202.3, read as the reverse complement.
GTGATAATCAAAGTTAATCTATGTTATTATCAGGTTTGGAAAGTAGTGCAAATTCGTAATCATTCTGGATTATTAACCGCCTCCTCTGTAGGAATATGATTTACCGATATTGCTTCTTATGTAGTGAAATACGTAACTTATGACTAAAATTGTGCAGCGAAGTACGTCACGGTATCTTTCTCATATAAATCTACATGCATACCTTTGTAATTCTTACATGAACAGGCCACACGTCCATTCCATCTATATACGTAATTATAATTTAGTTGAGCGGTGAGCAAAAAGACTTAATATGGTGGATTAGACCGAACCTAAAAATATTACAGCTTGTCGCTAATTTAATCAAGAATTATGATATATCATTACTTCTATAAGTAGGTAACCCGATTTTAAAGCATCATGCTAGTTGAAAAATTTCAAACTTGAAATTTCCCAACCCACCGAGTTTAGAAACTTGTCTGACCTCATACGGTATGCACGTCGCCAAGATGCATAATATGCTGTAGTTGGATGCCCTTCATGGTTGATAACGATGATTTGAGTATATATATTTTTTTCATTTTGTTTTTGTTCCCATAAATCATGTTGAATATCGTTCTGGAACCAGTTATATGTTTACGTGATGAAATATTTTACTTGTGATTCAATGTTGGTGATACTGTGGTTACATGGCGCACATGTATTTGTCGTATGTACGAATCACAATCTCTCTAGCAGAGGAGACAGAAATGTTGCGTTTGCTGAAACCCACGCGACTTTGCTACGCAACTGCTCAGAATAAACTTCATTAGCTTTCTGATAAACGTAACAACGACGGCCGTGGCAAGTCTAAGTGTAACGGAAATAATTATGATTAGATCGCTTAGATATTTGCTGCCCTCCAGGACAAACACCAATACAGCGGCCAGATTGCCAATTCCAAGTAAGACGAAAATGATTAAAATATTTCCTTCCATGTTTGGACGCTTTAGTATGTCGAATTGAGCATAGGAATCTTTTGCGGCAGCCGTTTTTTCTACTAGCATATTATGTGCCCATCGTACCCAAATCCCGGACTCAAATTGCATCAACTTTAACCTGTGCAACACAAATGACGGCCAAATACCTCTAAAATCAAGCACGACGCTTGTCCCGTAGTAGGATTCACTGCCAATATTAACATTGTGGAGCCCATGTTTTTTCGTTTTCAGAAAAACTTGCACGCATTCAGAGTATGGCAAAATAAGGGCCGTTCTTGTACAATCCGTCAGACTTTTTAGCAAACTATTGTTCTCCAATGTACGATAATACTCTAGTTTATCACCCGGATGCTTGGCGCTTTCCCACAAGTTCTTCCCGAGGCTTGTGTGTAGAAGGGAATGCCCTCTCACTTTCTTATCGAGTTCAGTAGTATTTCTAATAGGGTTGCTTAACAGGAACTCAACTTCTGACTTCACGGGTATGTCCAGGTTTACTACATATTTGCATGGGAAATGAAATGTGAGAGTGCCGTTTTGGTGAGACAGTGTAATATTTTGATCGGGACAATACTGTTGCTCGACAGTGAGCATATAGCTGCCCATAGATTTAAGTTGCTCTTCGAGTGTCATTAGTCTTGTGTAGATAGAGAAATTGTCACTCAGTAGTTCATCAAACTGCTTATATGGAGTCGGGCTTCTTGGAGCAATCATATTGTACACATTGACATTCTTGTAGGCATTGCAAATAATTGTAGCGGTTAACAATACTATTATGTGCATTGCTGCCACACCTCTAGATTTGATTATTGACGTAGGAAGCGGATCACCTTGCTCAAGAAATACTTTAAAATAAACGATCCAGTAGCTCGGACTGTAGCCCAAGTGGCGCAGTAATAGAAAGAGTGTGAAGACGGCTACCACTAGACAAGTCCAAATGTACTCGTCAAAAATATTAACAAGTTCCTTAAATGCCAATTTTGGGATAGGCCTCTGTCCGCAGCTAATGAAACGAAGATTATCCCAAGGATTTGGAATGACCAAATATTCATAGTGGATTAGCTCATTTTGAACCGTTCTGATATTTAGTTTTGGTAAGGTTGGAATGAAGCGTTGATCATTGTCAGCAGCACTATTTACAACTTCCCCATTGACACAAAATTTAGTATATTTTTCCCTGAAATAGGAACCGACATTTTTAAAGACTGTGTAGTTCCTAATCAACGTTGTCCACAAGTATGTATACAACTTTTGCATTCCTCGGCTGTCGGATAGTGATATAGTTCGAATTGATTGTTTAGAATATTTACCACATAGCAATTCGCTGTAAAGGTCAAAGTAGACAGGATGGGTTCTAAATTGAATCATTTCGTTTGGTTTCACAAATGACGAACTCTGTATTTGGTGAAACTGATTGATTAACTTGGTGTCGGTTCTATAATAGTAAACCTGTTCGTTAGCTGGTATAGAATCCCTGAATTCGAATTGCACGATACGATCGAATACAACAACACTGTCGGATTTGATACATTTTTCTTGAACATCGGATTGGATTAATAAAAGATTGATGTTTGAATTGGCGATTTGAATTAGTTCATGTAGCAGGAAACGTATAGGCACGCCATTCGCTATACTCATAAACCAAACTGGTGGGTATCGTATCGAAGACTCTAATACACTGATTTCAGTAGACGATGTAAGCGTACTTAAAGGAGGATGTACTGCAACCTTTAGCTCGACATTCCATGGCTTCATTCCCGATGCCATTCTCAATAGATCTAGCTTTACATTCCATGCTTTCGAGCGGCTGCAGTCGGACTCAAACCCAAGACCAGTATGGTTGCAAAAATCTCCTTGAAATGACCCACGCGCCACATTTCCAAACTGTACATCTTTTCTCTTCAGAATCCATCGAAAGTGTTCATATTGGTGTCTGGTTTGTCTGTGCACAGTAATTTCAACATGAATTACAACTCCATTGTACACTGATTGTAATTTATATATAGTACAAATTGATAAAGTGTGATAGTTACCCATATTCTCGTTGGTATGTCTCAAGTACAGGCATTGGATGTCGTAATATGATCGGAACATCCGAAACTTTTAGATTCATTTCCGCGAAGATTGTGACATGCACAAGCCAACTGATATTGGTGGTTACAAAATGTCTCAGAATATTTCCAAAATTATTAATTTCTGTGTCCACGGAAGAATTCTTCAATGAAAATTGAGAAAGAAAGTTATGGGAGAACTTGTGCAAATATGAGTGATTTTGTTGCAGAGGATAAAAAATAACATTGTCGGTTCCAGCCAATGTTGTTTGAATCCCAATGTACCCGCAAAATAACAAAACAAAGAAATATAGTCCTTGGCGCCTTTGGGACATTTTCGATGATCTTATCGTGTCTCCGGTAGCACCGTTTGTGATAATTGTATCCACTTAGTTTACTGAAACTGTCAATATATAAATTTATCAAACTCTTACCATTAAATAATGCAGTCTTGATTGATTAACGTTTAATGAATACGAAAACCTACAAAATTATTATAATTTAAGTGAAAGTTGAATGATATTTTGAAAATATTTCGTTTTATAAGCTGAAGCTATGCTTGCTCGTCCTTCGTCTATGGGAAAAAATGCCAAAAATTAATAATAGCCGAATGAGTCTTATAATGTCCGGTTTCCAGTTCACACTGATTGAAAAGTTACCGCTATTGTTTGGCCAAAATTACAATAAGGGTTGATTGCTTGTGACTGCAGCGCAGTAAGTCCAATAATGTTAGCGTCTGTTGGATCAGTTTTTTTACTATAACATACATTGTAAAAATGTATACTCCAAGTATCGCATATGGGCTAGTTCGTAGTAAATTAATCGATGGTTGCAAAATGGTATCGCTCTATGTCATGTAATGTCTCATGAGTAGATAAGAGTTTTAATTACTAGGTAGATGGGTGGAAAACTACTTTTGTAATACAGATCTAATTTTTATAATGTTGTACTTTCTCTATGACAAATCAGACTGGCAACATCCCAACCATCCCGCCCAACCACAATCTTGTATTTTTCCTGTAATCTAGATTCTTTTCCGCTGAAGCGCTACATAAATGTTTATTGGTTTGCACTTATATGCAATTGATGCAATATATGAACTTCCCATTATGCATTATATCATCGATCGTATAATTTCATTGGTACTGCTAATGTAAACATGGATGAGAATCGTGATTATAAACTAAAGCATTAGCGTAATTGGGCGCTCTCCATATAAACATGTTTGGTGGGGCACCCTCAGATGTCATAGAAGTCTTGTGACCAGACGAACAAATGCATATTTAAGTGATTGATGTAGTCAGATTGTTTATCAAATGGACTCCGATAGCAACTGGAGGGCGATAGTATATATGTATGTGTTGGTGCTCCTTACTTTCTAAATTGTTTTCGAGACTTCAATTATTGAAGTTCAATATATAAAATAAATGATGAGGTTTCGTAGCTTATGACTTGAGGAAATTCGATCCAGGTAGGTTTTCTTCTGTAGGGATATACGAAGGCTTGGTAGCTTTTACCAAATGAAGAAACACCCACTGGCACGTGTTAGTGGAAGTTTCCAAAATTTTCTGCAGTCATGAAAGATTTTGTAATAAACATATATCAAGCTACATTTCATTAGTCATGTGTACCCATATAATAAATACCATCACATTAAATTCACGCAAACTAAGTAACTCACTGTTGAGGTTATTTGCCTCAGTTGGCAAAAGCTTACATTATCCAGTCAGATGTTGTCCTGATAAGATATGTTGTATTGCATCATCACCGTTCAATCATCATTGCATTAGTGTATTTAGATTTCTAATGCCATGTTGGCACGAAAACCGAAGCCGATGGAGTGTCCCTGTTAACCCAATAATCAACGGGCCAGCATCGCATTGTTGGCAAATATTTAAGATGATTAGCGTAGTTTCTGGGGAAAACCCGATTATATAAAATACTTTTATTGGTGCTCCTCACTTTGGAATTGATTTTAGACATATTAAATAGTAAATGAGGTATTATATCTAATGTCTTATTAACTACCGGAAGCATGAAATGCTTGAAAGGTAGTTATAGCGATTGATCTGTCTGTCTGTCTGCCCGTATCCACTCTAACTTCCGTTCACGTTGACTGATTTGGCTCAAATTTGGAACACAAATACATTAGCCCATGAGAACATTCCCTATTGATTATCAGCCATGTATCTTGTCATTGACCGGAAGTACGGGGGTCAAAGTGGGGGGTGGTGGGGTTGACCCAGGCGTGAAATTTTTGTATTGGATAAATGGATGGAGGAGTTCATTAGGATAGTTTTATGTCTATGGACCATTGATCAAATCGGTAAAATGGTGGCTGGGTGGGGGGTCGAAACAAAGGGGTCACTAGGTGGCAAAATTTTTTATTCCACAATTCGGTGGAGAGGTTCAATTTGAAGTTCACTAACGTAGTATAACGGTCGAATACATACATAATTTGTGATTTGGGCATGCTCCACTCTTCCGGTAGATATATATTAAAGGTGACAATTAACTAGTTGGTAAATGATCCAGGTAGTTTTTCTACCATAGACGTAAAATGAGGATTGGTAGCTTTTACTAAATTAAGAAACACCCACCGGCACGTTTAAGTGGAAGTTTACAAAATTGTCTAAGGTGCTGAGTATTGCATCATTAAGAATACATATGGAATCTTTAAATGTAACTATAAATGCATCTCGTCACAATATGTTTTCATCTTTCTTCATAATTGCCCGTTCGCACGTATAGCTGTCAGTGTACACAGCAAAATGAATGTACAGTGCACTTATTCTGCGACCATTGAATTAAGCATGTGAGGTGCCAGGTCTGTAAGTTAGTTATGACCAATGATTGCATCTGATTCTTAGCTAGATTGGAATTTAATTTAGCAAGTAACGTAGTAAACAGTTATCAACGTTTGATTGCAGAACCCACATAATGCTATTGGTTTGCTAGCATTTGTTTCTGTAACGAATACAATGTTACTTTTTGAAATCTCCACTGAGGTGAACTCAGACAAGGAAGAGTTGACGACAGTAAATCAATCAATATCCATTAGGCAATGCTTCCCAAGTGTCGAGCATTTGCGCATTGCCTTATCTATAGAGGTAGCGGAATTATAACGTATCAGCGAACTGTCGAATTCACGGTATTATTAAATATGTGGTGCTGCATGTATATTATTTCCAATTGGGTTTTCCGGAACATTTCAAGAACTGTGCTCAACTTACCATACGTGCATTTATCTTCATATTCCATAAATTTACGAGTTGCTATCCAACGCTTGGACACACAAAATTTAAAAGTGCAAATGTGAAAACACTTGCAAATTTAATACCAGTTTTAAGATTTGTAAACGGGATATTCCAGCAACTATAAAATAAGCGACTGCATCAAAAGCATTTCATGTACTCGTTAATTCTTTACTGAATACAGTCGGTGATGGAGTATTAGTGTCACGGTAACTCATTCAAATTTACCTGCAATCATGAAACTGCACATTTGGTTTCTAGTGGCGTCCCATGTGATAAGATACGCAACCGCTTCGCTTCCATTTACCACAGACACGTGCTGTTTTGTTGGATTCATAACTAACAGCAATGAAACATCACGTAAATGTTCCCAAAACATGTATCTGGATCAATTGCTCAGTCAGGACAACTTCATTCATCCCAAATTGTTGTACTCACTATCCGAGCTAGATTTTGCGTTCGACTTGGAGTATGAGCTACGCGAGCAGGACTTCAACGTTTCACAAAACGACCGCTACTTCCGATTCACATCAAAATGGCTAGATAGCACTTGTGTGGCCTTCATCTTACTCACATTCACTTATAAAGATACGGTTGCTGCAATTTCCGGATCCGGATATGGCACTTCTAAATATGCAACATTCTTTGTTGCAGTTGAAGAGGACTCCCTATCCGAAAGCCCGCTGATACAAACTGTGACTACTGCATTGCTCACGGATAAAAGCATTGACAACATCTTCAATTCTCCCGTCATATTTTATGTTCTTAATGACAACCGGGCTAAAAATCTTGGGGTCCTTTGCTTCTTCTGCAACGGCCAGAATTCAACGATTAAGACGATCGACAAAACATTTCTGCGAAGCGTAAGGATTCTGTCGATCGAATTCGGTAGCGACGGACAAGGAATCTCGGTACCTGTCGTCAGCCCATACATAATCGACACACCATGGTTGTCCTCTTGCATGCAGGTCTCTGATAGAATCAACAACAGATTGGGGTACTATTCCACTATTCGCAAGTGCGTTGTGGACCAAGTTGGATTTGCGGGTCTTGGCCACCACTGGAACGTTTCGCTGGTGATGGGTGAACGTAGCTTATCTGACGATCAATTAGTTTCTTCCAGATGGTTTGTCAATTTAATTACTTCGGAGACCTTTTACAAATTCAAGACCGACCATGCTTATACAAGAGATGTGATTATGAATTTTAAAGAGGATCGCTTTAAAGTATTGGCTTGTCTCAATACAAGAACACTTGCGTACGTTAAGTTTAACGTGATTACGATAATTCCATCTGTGAGTAGCTTCATGTGTATGATGGCCGCTTTGGTTTGTTTATTCGCTCTTTACAAAAATGTCAGGAAGGCGTTTGACATTTCTTGGGTTTTCTTGGGCATTAAACCAATGGAACTCCATAATGGATATGTATTGGGTGGTACGGCGCTTGGATTAGCATTTGTCAGTTATCTGTGGCAAAGCAGCATATCATCGGATTCGCTAAAACTGCACAATTTTCCAAACACAGATGAGATGCTGGAGCAGAAATTCCGCTTGATGATTCCAAGGCGATATCTGAACACGTTCTCTGAAGTAGTCCACCCATCCATATGGACCAAAATCACAAAATTTATTAAGATTCCCGAGCAAATCTATGACAACGAGTACGGTGACGTATCCTCTCATGAGTGGTCACGTTTTGTACACATGCTTGCTGACCAAAAGCTATTTGTGTTCACGTGGGGTCATCGACTGTTGGATAGCAGGGTTTGGGATGAGGAAATTTTGGTGAATCGGAAACTAGTTTGTAAGGCAAACTATTTCAATATCGACTTGAATTTGCTGATACAAACCAGTTTAAGGGTGTGGGGAAATACAGCTGCTGAGGTGGATGTTAGAAGTTGGTTTGAAGGTGGTTTCCTTCTCAGGTTGGAAAGGATTCAAGCTTATAACGAACTATTTCAATTTATGTCGCTTCGGAGAATGAATGGGTACATTGAAACCGATCCGCTGGGTTTAAACAGCATGGTTGGCTGCAGCATCTGTATTCTGATTGGAGTTCATATTGTTGTGCTATTGTCGTGGTGGATAAAATGGAAAAGGGAAACAGCTATTAATTGGATCAAAAAACTCGAAGCCTTATGGTCATCCAGGAAAAGCAAACATGCAGCCAAAATAATTATGGTTCAAACTAAACCATCTGATAAGTAATTAGTTTGTATTCTTGTCATTGTACTCTAATCATTCGTTTGGCTGCACTTTGAGAGTGATTTGTATTGTGTTTTTGGAATGTTCTATTGCTGTTATATGATATGTATGATATTTCGGGAGAGTAGTGTGAAATGCCTCGACGCCGCTAAAAATAAAGTAACATCAAACGTTCATAGATTAATCGAATCAATTTGGTATAAACTATATCAATGAAGCATAATTGTAATTGTAACCTATGTAAATAAAAAAAATATTTGAAGCTATTATGTGAAAATCGGATGTTGATTGAGCTATCGGACACACCGCCATGTCGACGTCTGCTTCCCGTTTGAATGCCAGTTACAAAATATATAACTAGACACGAATCACCTTCCCAATTTACGGCACTAATCCAACGTCAATTTGCTGTGTTCTTATGTTCGGTTTATTGGGAAACATATTTATGGGAATTTTGAATATAAAACGGTGCATATGTTATATATTATCTTGCTGGCGGTATTCACTATTTTGGAAATGTTCACGTCGAATCGGTTGAGTAGCTAACCAAGCCAACTTTTGTAAAATTTGCTACTTTTTTAGTGCTCGTCCTAAGCAAATGATATGGATTTCATTAATCACTTTCTAGGTAGTTAAAAACATGGAGTGGATAAGAGGATCGTATCGCGGATATAGAGCATATATTTTTAGTAATTTGTGAGTAATACAATTTGTATACCATTATGAAGCCACTCGTAGAAGTACACACTCTAATACGGCACTCGTTGATATTTTTTCGTTATACACCACCTGTAAGATATGGTGACAAATGTAATATAACAGGGACAATAAACTAATATGATTACGCTTTTCTTAATATTCGTCATTACGTATTTACATGAAGCCTGTTGAAATGATTGTCGTGTGTCAGATAAGTTGACGTGTTTGAGCTTAATACGCTTCTAGGCGCTTATGCTTATACATGGATCTGGAACATATGCGAGCAAACAGCAAAAAACGGAGGCAATGATTTCACCGTCAAACATGCTTGTGTGATATACTCTTTTAGATTTTGACAACTAATAAAACCACAATTTCAAAGTTGTTGGAGGCTCATTAATATTTCAATTCCATCATACGTTGATGCTGAACCATATTTCTTTCCGGATATTGATGAGCTGTTTGCTTCACAAAATTTGTCATCATGTCAATCATGTCGTTGATGGTATTTTAATGACGACGGAATTCGGAACTATCAAAATCAACGTTATGGAATACCGCCTTTAAACGGGTATCCCCTAACACTCAATGATGCAGAGTAATTTTAAATTTCACGTCAAATTGACGTTTCTGTCAACTATTTCTATCATTGTCACGAAACGCCTGAACGTGGTACAATTAGATAAAACTTGCAATAAATAGCTTACGAAACTGAATACGTCATGACTTATTTACGTACATCCTAGTGTATATGCCAGATACAAACTATGTATGCCTGTAACAGTCAGTATTAGTTGTCAACACAAGCAAATTCATTTTACCAGAAGTAACATCGATGCTTTAAGGCAGCTATTTACATTCACTTGCAAATAAAAAGTGAAAATTCACAAAACTTGGCACTTAAAACAAAACCAGTTTTAATTTACCAAACAGTTTTATATCCTACCAGCAGTGCGGATCACGTAAACTAGTTTATTCAAATATGGGTACAATTTGGAGTTCAATAAGCCGGTTCCCAACTTCACCCAATAGAATAATCAACAGGTTCAAGGCATGCACTATGAGATATTTGGATGCCATTACAATCAAAAGTCGATTACAAATTCATCTACGTGTAGCAAAACTTGCTCCCGGAAACCTGGCTGTTTTTGAATCGGGCCGGTTTGAAAACAAAAACATTGTCGTCAAGGACTGTTGGAAAATGTCCTACGGTGTGACATTTTCCCAGTGGCTACACAACACCATGCGAATAATAGAGGGAGTGCTCATTGGGATAGGTGTCGCCTGGAGGTCGAGCCATTTGGACGGCTTTGAACAAATATTACTGGCTTACTGGCTGATGGTCTCACTTTGCGGAGCAATTGTATATCCATTCATCAAAGAGCACGCTCCGGATTTTGCTGCCGTTGTGAATACATTATTCGAACAACCTACCGTCCGGTCATTTTCCGCGTTAAAGCTGTTCATGTGCAGCAGTACTATCGGATCCTCTCTCGCAACGGTTTTGTATGGAGTACTCCTTGCCATCAAAAGGAGCGAGCCAATTGGCGATGCAATATGTCAAAATATATTGCAAGCCAATGAGACAGTCTGCAATTGTCTACGTCTTGGTCTGAAGGTATACGGAATTTGGAACGAGTTTACAACCATATCAATGGGCTGTTTTCTGGTTTTTCATGGAATGTTCTCCAGCTACCTGGCCCTATATCAAATGACTTGCAAAACTTTTCGGCATTTGAGTTTCGTACACCATGGTTCACCGATCAATTCGTTGGAAGAATCATTGCAGGACATACTGAAGGAATACAATAAAAACATGCTTTGCGCTAACCTGGCCAACACCACATTTCAAGAAAAGTTGTCACTTCGATTCCTGTTCATTATGATGACATCTGGAATAACATTTGGGGCGATGGTAATCCAGCCCGACTTTGCAACAGGAACACCCATTGCGGCGCAATTTGTCGCATACTACACGTACATGATGTTGTACATATTCATGGTCGTCGGATACTACTTTCCTGGGAAAGCAAATAAAATCAGTGTGAGGATCCTCCATACTTTCAAAAATCGTTTGAGTACAGCCACACAGGGAGCCCCACAGCCAAGTCGAAGGACGAAGTGGAAAGTTCTGAGCCTGAGGATTAGAGCGTGCCAACCAATCAAAATTCACTTCGGATCTGACAACTTTTTTGAAATGGGTACATCGGTAGTTATAATGCACTGCATCATCGACTATACCATTTCACTCATATTATTGACATAGAAATCGGAAAGCTAAATTGGCCGTATAATAATTGTATTTGACTCTCTTTATATGTTGTTTAATTTTTTTGCCTCATATTTATATTATGTATCCCAATATTTTATGATTTTCATGTACACTGTTTCAATATGCATCAATATAAGGATTAGCGTAAACGTAAAATAATGAAGTGTCTTGGAAAATAAAACCCATTCGTCAGCAAATAAGCTAAATATCAAAGTCGCCAGGTCCGCATTGAGACGGTACACAGGCCTATCACTAAAACAAATTGAATGCAAAAATAAACGCTAACGACTATAATAAGATATTTATGTGGCTAGCACGCAAAAGTATGAATTGGTCCAGCCAGGCTCGAACTGGCATCTCCCAAGAACATGTCGGGTGTGCTACCGATTACACCACAGAACGCAACTCTTGATTGCTAGCCACTTTATATCTGTTTTAATCTGTCGCGAGTGCTTAACTACCTATTTGTGTGATCAGAGCGGATCTTGATCATCATCTTTGTTTCATGAGAAGCTCTAACAGCTTTGGCTTCTCACGCTATATTGAATGAGGAATACGAATGTTCGCGTAAGTTAATTTTGAACAGCTTTTTTTGAAATGGAAAGACAAAAACTGCACTAACCATTTGACGCCATGGCGACAAACAGCTCGTCAAATGTACTAAATACACCAAATAATAGAACACGTGTAAAACAAGTTCCGTGTGATTATAATTTCATTGTGACTCTTTTGAAGCAGACCTAATTTGCACCAAATTAAAAACAGTCCCTGGTTTTACGAAAAGTGGTCAATGCGTTGTAAATGTAATGCTCGAACGGACGTACCAACAAATATACTAAATGTATAATTACTGTTCATGCGCGTCTCAGCTACGTAATATACTTACAATTAGCACTAGTTCGACCTATTTGAACTCGTTCAAAAGTGTATTTGTAAGTCGCCAGAATCCATGCAAATTATTGAAGCACATGTAACATTAACGGAAACACGGACTTAACTTTTAAGCGTTGTCCCAAAAACATCATTAACAATTTACATATTATGGCCAATAGCTCTGATTGTCGTATGTCCGACATGAGTAAGTGTGTTGTCCAACAAATCATTTATCATCAGTACTTTCAAGCATATATAGTTGGTCTTTGACAGAACAAAATTTAACGCAAGCGACCGACAATTAGGTTTTTGTACGACATGCGTCAACTAAACGTGACACCAAAGAAGGCTCTTATTTCAACGCCTTTCAATTTATTTGGAATAACTCATGTGGAATATGACGAATGATTTAAAGCTAATATATATTTCATAATGGGTCATCACGTATCAGCGAATTATATTTGTTTGTGTTGTTCCAAACAATTTCCCTGTCGTTTCACACCCATCCCTTTCTCTGTTTGTCGAGACATGGCGACAGTCGGATGTCAGTTAGACGCATGATTAATTTATGAGCCGTCATGTACACAATATACGTAAAGCTCAAATATAATAGTATGTTCAGCCGATATTTGAAACCTCTGGCAACTTTATTAATACCTATTTTGCTTGACTTACATTGTCAAAGTGATAACATATTTTCTACGAATGCCAAAAACGCTTCATCTGGGTTACATCAAATTGAAATCTAATAGTTATTTATCAAATATAATGTCATGGAGTCGCCGTCCAAGCCCATAATGAAGTGTTTGATAATTAATCACAAGCGCTTTTTGGTTTGCAATGTGTGTTTTACTTCTAACAAGTACGGTGGACCGTTAGGGTCAATGAGGTAACGGGCCATTGAACACGGTTTATCTTGGTGAAGCACTTGCGCGATTTTCCGGGGCACTATGTTCACAGAAGCCGCTATGCAAAACATTTTGAATTGGATCAGTAAGATTTCTACGTCACCCTTCAGATCATTCAGCAATGTCAAAAAATTCATGCAGACGCAGTTTAGTGGAGTTTCAATCAAATCCCTGATGAGGTATCACCTATGCGCTGCAAAAATGTTAACTGGAGACCTGACAGTTTTCCAAACCAGTCCGCTGGAAAACAAAAATATCGCCACAAATTTCTATTCGAAAACTGGCCCGGCATTGGCATGCATCCACTATGTACATAACACAATACGAATACTTGAGGCAGCCCTCATTGCAAAAGATCTCTCATGGAGGCATTCATATATGGACGGATTTTCGCAGATTTTGCTTGCGTATTGGCTGATGGTTTCCCTTTGTGGAGCTCTGCCGTATTCATTCCTTCGGGAGAAAGCCAGCGATTTTGTTGTCGTTGTGAATACGTTATTCCAGCCTCCTGTCGTAAAGTATTTTGCGCCACTGAAGTTGATCATGATCAACGGCACGGTCGGCTCTTTATTCGCCACAATTTTGTACGCCATTCTCATTGCTGTGTAGGACCGAGAAGTCATCAGCGACGCTGTATGTAAAAACTGGATATCCTCCTACGGGCCATTGTGCATGGCTCTTCGTTTTTACTTGAAGTCATACCCAATTTGGAACGAGTACTTTGTCATAACAGTCGGACGCTTCTTGATGTATCATGGACTGTTCTCCTGCTAAATATCTCTGTTCAAGCTAACACAAAAAAACGTTCCAGGAATTTGCGGCCGCAAACTACGGTTCATCATTGCGGTCTACGGATGAGTCGCTACATGGTATTATAAAGGACTACAATCACAACAGGATTTACACCAACTTGGTCAACAGCACATTCCAAGAAACACTGTCTCTTCGATTCCTGATCGTGATGATGACATCTGGAATAGTATTTGGAGCGATGGTGACACAGCCAAGTTTCGCCGTGAATACTCCAGTTTCTGCTCAATTCATTGCATTTTACACATATATCATGCTGTACATCGTCATGGCGGTTGGGTATTATTTTCTAGGGAAAGCAAACAAAATCAGTGGGAGGATACTCACCACATTCAAAAATGCGTTGCATACAACAAAGCGGGGTGGGTCTGTGTCAACTCTGAGAAGGAATTGAAAATGCTTAGCCTCAAAATCAAAGCATGTCAGCCTATCAAAATTTACTTCGGGTCGGACAATTTCTTTGAAATTGGCACATCGCTGGTCATTATGCATTGCATCATTGATCGTACAATTTTCTTAATAATATTAACGTAAAAATGGTCGGCTATTCAAAAGCAATTCATTTATTGTACATGCATGTTATAGTATAAATATTGTCACTCATAAATAGACTATGATATTGGTTACGGTGGGCATCTGTCGTTTGGCAAATTTCTAAGAATCCAATTGAGTGGTGTAATGCCTTAAAATACTTAATTGTAGGCGACTAGATGCTGGAGATTAGTCGAAATCAGACTACCTGACGTTGCAAATGTTTTGTGGTCGATATTATTTAACTTGTGAACGAAGTTGCAATAGTTATATAAAACTGTACTCGTATGTCAGTAGTTCAACATCGTCTTCGTAATGCTATCTTTGTAATTGGTAATTTTATTTTAACCTGTTATATATAAACCTCTTACATCCAAACTCATTTGGATTGTCTCGCATTGATCTGCAATAAAAATCCTGATAGTGATGATGATGGGCAATAGAAATTAGAAATGGCCATTAGAAATTGCTGCCATATAATCCTCTAATAGCAAATATGTCCTACTAGAAAGGCCAGCCAGCTACGCTTGGCTCTTAAAAAATAAAGAAACTACAAGATGCAGAACAACGTTTAACTGCTTTTCAGACTCTTTATTACCACAACGCGTTTCGCATATGGCTTCGTCAGGTGGCTATATAAAAATTATTGTTATTTTAGGTTTTGTACATATATTAAAAACTAGAAAGGCCAGCCAGCTACGCTTGGCTCTTAAAAAATAAATAAGCCCCAATACTTTAAATTGAAAGCATCCATAGAATAAAATAAATTCCCTTTACAAAATCGTCCCTCTGACACGACCAACCTCGTTGGACTGAACCTCGGCTTGGAATATCCACTTTATAAACGCTTCCAGCGTACATCTCAGACGTAACAAAGTCTTTGACTGTCGGACTGAACCTCGGATTGGAAGGACTCCTTTACAATAATTGCGAGGGTATATATCCGACTCGACCAAGGGCTCGCCTTTGTCGGACTGAAACTTGGTTTGGAAGGCCCGCTTAACACAAACTTCCAGGGTATATATCCGACTCGACCAAGGGTTCGCCTTTGTCGGACTGAACCTCGGTTTGCAAAACACAACTGCCAGACGATTTCCTCGTACATCCGTATCACGTAACCGCCTCGGTCGAACTGAACCGTTAAAGTGTAACACCAACAGAACATATAGCCCACCCGACCATAAAGCCCACCAGAACATAAAGCCCACCCGACCATAAAGCCCACCCGACCATAAAGCCCACCAGAACATAAAGCCCACCCGACCATAAAGCTCACCCGACCATAAAGCCCACCCGACCATAAAGCCCACCCGAACATAAAGCCCACCCGAACATAAAGCCCACCCGAACATAAAGCCCACCCGACCATAAAGCCCACCCGACCATAAAGCCCACCCGACCATACAGCCCACCCGACCATAAAGCCCACCCGACCATAAAGCCCACCCGACCGTAAAGCCCACCCAAACATAAAGCCCACCCGACCGTAAAGCCCACCCGAACATAAAGCTCACCCGAACATAAAGCCCACCCGACCATAAAGCCCACCCGACCATAAAGCCCACCCGACCATACAGCCCACCCGACCATAAAGCCCACCCGACCATAAAGCCCACCCGACCGTAACGCCCACCCGAACATAAAGCCCACCCGAACATAAAGACCACCTGAACCTAACGCCAACTTCAAACTCAACCAAGGGTTCGCCTTTGTCCGACTGAACCTCGGTTTGGAAAACTGATTATGGTACGGTCGGTCGGTCGGTCGGACGGGGTATAACAGCTTATATATATAGGATGCAATTACAATTAGTAACAGACAATATATAAATTAGATAAGTTACATAAATTTACGGAAATTGGTACAAACTGGTAATCTTACCTAAAGAGCAATCAATAAATTATTGGTTATACATTTAAGAAAACATTTAAGAAAACATCCTTCAAAATATAATATTATGGATGTATGTTTTGGCACTTTTTGCTTTGCCAAGCGTTCTCAACGAACAACTTCAGAGAAATGAATAGTAATACTTAGTAATACATGAACCGATAGACCATTTACTTGTATAAAGGAGAATGAAACTTTTGTATTGCTATAATAATGTATTCTGTTTTACTGGAGACAAGCACAATATTATCACGTTTGGACTACTTACATATCATTTCTTTAAGATTTTTTGTCCTTGAGAAAACAACATTGATAGACAAGTCATGTAAATACGATGTTAACGGAGGGATACAATTTTCAGCTAGATTAGACAGAATAAAACTTCTGAGCTTTTCTTGATATGAGTGAACACATTTGTAGAACGGGAAGACTACATAAATTTTGTTTTGGCTTATAGGTAAGTAGTTTACAGAGTTGTTATTAATGCCGTATTTACACAATATGTCATTGTTATGACAACGAAGGTATGTGATTAGTAACAATTTACGTGGTTTCAGCACTTCAAAACGGTTTTTAAGCGTCAGATTTATGAACGTATTGTATAAAATCGTGTTTTTATATCCACGAGACAGAATTTTTTTGTATAACTCAAGTAGACTTTGTATGCGTGTGTTGAAATTACTACACAACCTAATAACGCGTAAACCTTGTGAGTAAAATAGAGAATTGTTTAGGTGTATAGGATGGTCTGAATTTGCATGAAGGTATACATGTTTGGACATTGGCTTTGTATATATTTCTGTAGCAATAACATTTTTTGAGTCAAGTTTGACTGTCACATCTAGAAAGTTAACGCTTGTGGAACTTGACTCGAATGTGAATCTTAAATACTTATGTTTCAGTATTTCTTTTAACCATTGATTTACGTCAATAATATCAGTCTCATCTAGTATTATGAAGATATCATCGAGAAACCTCTTATAAAATGTTAATTCCTTTTTGTCCTTAAAAATATTGTTTAGTTCGTGATAAACTGTTATATTGGCTATTGCTACCGATGCTGCGTTACCTATTTCAATGCCTTTGTATTGGAAATAGATCTGACTATCAAATATTACATAGCTATAATCTAAGCTCAAACTTAATAAATCCATTATCTGTTGTTTATCCAAATTCAACTCTGCATTTAGTTGTTTGTTTCGTAAATATGATTCCGCACAATGGTGTTTACAATCGGAAATAGCTAAACTGGGATACAATGCTTCAATATCTACTGTTATAAGATAGTATTGACGATTCGGAATTAGTTTAACTGATTGTAATAGCAATAAAAAATGTTGCGTATCAATTAGAAGGTCTTCGATTTCAAACATACACGGTTTTAAAGCCAAGTCCAACAATCTAGATGCATATTTAAAATCTAGATGCATCTAAATTTATGTAACTTATCTAATTTATATATTGTCTGTTACTAATTGTAATTGCATTTTTAATATATGTACAAAACCTAAAATAACAATAATTTTTATATAGCCACCTGACGAAGCCATATGCGAAACGCGTTGTGGTAATAAAGAGTCTGAAAAGCAGTTAAACGTTGTTCTGCATCTTGTAGTTTCTTTATTGACCAGTCCCTGGACACCAAGGGTTAAGTATCTTCTGATCCTTCTTTTCATTCTCACGATTATGTCAAAGCTTTCACTGACAAAACGATGTGTACTTACAATTAATAAAAATAACGCCAGTGGAACATCATCTCGAACTACGGAAATGACCGAAAAAACAATACCCGAAATGGAAATTGGCTCAGACGAGGAGTGTGACCAACAAGCAAGTGGTGGCAAACGAAAATCTGACCTTGTTACAGATAACCATTTACAGGATGGTAATAGACAGAAAGATGACTATTTGACCGCACTCCAACTCCAAATTCAACAACTGGACCCTGAGGAGGGACTCACGATCCACTCTTTGCTGAAAGACATTCATAAAGATCCGATAGTAAAAGAATATGTTGACCTACTTCTCAAGACCAAATTTATGCCTCTCTCTCCATCAGATGCTGATATTGACCTTTTGCCTTCAAAGGAGCCTTCAAAGAAAATTCCTGTGAAAAGTTCAGCAAAAATTATGCATTTAATGCTCACCTATTTCCACTGCAGGTACTTCTATAAAAATATAGGAAATGCAACAGCACACAAAAAATCAGTGATCAGTGTACAGGCAAAGATTTATATCCCCAACTATAAAGATATGCCATCAACTTTACTTGGTAAAATGACAGAAGCAAAAAAGTGTTTATCAACTCATTTACAAGGTGCAGCATTTGAAGGTTCTGAGTTTATGTGTGAACTGTTAAAATTGCGTGTTGCGGCAGAGATCTTAAACTGTTTAATAAATCATCCGGGTAATGATGAGGACCATACCGCTGAAATCCAATCCCACTTCAACATTTTCTTTCTAAAAGAAAAAATGGAATTTATTAAAAATTACCCAACGAAAGAAATTAATTGGGAAGAATATGAGGACAAGACAAAACACATTGAGCCAACTTGGCGGAAGCAGAAGCTACCAATACCGGAAACCAAAAGTTTTGACGCCAAGGAAATTGAAAGCAGAATTCTCAACAATTCCGAATCTTCAACTGAAACAAAAACTGAATACGACAATTTTCTCGAAACAGGAGACAAATATATTGATTCCATCAAGAAAAAATTTAATCGCTCTACACCAACTGGCCATCAAGGACATCAGAAACAACACAATTTTGTTCCCCGTTTTAATCAGTTTGGGAATAATAACTTTGCTCCAGCTCAACAGTGGAATGTGCCTTTCTATACATTCAACAATAATAATAAAGGACAACATTTTTCATCAAATTCGTCCATTCACCGCCCGTTTAGACCACCATTGCGTAATCAGGGGAAACCCCAACGGAAAAACAACAATCAAGCCAACCATAACAAATTTAGCCAGAAACAATCTTATCAACAACAAAGGACAAATTTTAATCAACAAATAGCATCTTCTCAACTAGCGAATCCACAAAACTCAGCAGTATCAACGTCATCTTCATCATCATTCCCGTCCTCGTCACCAGCTCAACATACTTCAACATCCAAAGCCAATCAACCACATAAGTCAACTATTCCACCAAAACAGAAATTAAATTCCATTGTTAACAATCTGGATTGACATCTTTCAACTGGTAATCCTCTCAAAAGACAGAGACGTTTTCATAATATTTCAAAAATATTTGGAATACCTGGTACATGCTCTAAAAAAACAAAAGCTTTTCTACATGATTTATACATGCAATGTAAGTCTTCTGACAGAATTCATAATTTGAGCTCAGTTAGTATCATTCCTGACAAGTTTAGAGCCCTACTTATGCTTGGGTTAAAATTTTGTATCGCAAAAAATCCTAATGTTAAAATACTAAAACAATGCATAAAGGAAGCCGTTAGAAAGATTTCCTGGAGAATGTATTTTTTGGAAAACCCCAGTACATCCAATAAGTCATCTTTTTTAATAGATTGTGAAAAAGATTTTAAAAAATTGACAAATAAGAAGGGAAAAGAATGTAGTATTTCTGATAATCTCTTTAACTTGAAAAAATTATATAACAACTGTGTTTCATATTGCAAAAAATTCGCATCTAAAGATAGCAAGATTTTTGAGGAATTAATTTCACAATTTAAGTTATTCTGTAGAACAAATAATATCATGCTTATTGAAGCGGATAAGAATGCTGGTGTTTGCATTGTAAATATTTCAGATTATAATAATGAAGCCTTACGACAACTAAATGATTTGAGTACATATCACCCATCCACACAAACAGCGCTTGACCTTGATATGATGAAATTTAGAGATAAATTGAATTGTTTAAATAAAAAATTACCTGAATCTTATAACATGAGATCGCTATCATTAGACATTAACAATCCTGCAAAGTTTTATATTTTACCAAAAGTGCATAAGGAATTTCATACTTTCCCAAAGGGAAGACCAATCTCAAGTACATTCAGAAAAAACAATAAATATGCATCTAGATTGTTGGACTTGGCTTTAAAACCGTGTATGTTTGAAATCGAAGACCTTCTAATTGATACGCAACATTTTTTATTGCTATTACAATCAGTTAAACTAATTCCGAATCGTCAATACTATCTTATAACAGTAGATATTGAAGCATTGTATCCCAGTTTAGCTATTTCCGATTGTAAACACCATTGTGCGGAATCATATTTACGAAACAAACAACTAAGTGCAGAGTTGAATTTGGATAAACAACAGATAATGGATTTATTAAGTTTGAGCTTAGATTATAGCTATGTAATATTTGATAGTCAGATCTATTTCCAATACAAAGGCATTGAAATAGGTAACGCAGCATCGGTAGCAATAGCCAATATAACAGTTTATCACGAACTAAACAATATTTTTAAGGACAAAAAGGAATTAACATTTTATAAGAGGTTTCTCGATGATATCTTCATAATACTAGATGCGACTGATATTATTGACGTAAATCAATGGTTAAAAGAAATACTGAAACATAAGTATTTAAGATTCACATTCGAGTCAAGTTCCACAAGCGTTAACTTTCTAGATGTGACAGTCAAACTTGACTCAAAAAATGTTATTGCTACAGAAATATATACAAAGCCAATGTCCAAACATGTATACCTTCATGCAAATTCAGACCATCCTATACACCTAAACAATTCTCTATTTTACTCACAAGGTTTACGCGTTATTAGGTTGTGTAGTAATTTCAACACACGCATACAAAGTCTACTTGAGTTATACAAAAAAATTCTGTCTCGTGGATATAAAAACACGATTTTATACAATACGTTCATAAATCTGACGCTTAAAAACCGTTTTGAAGTGCTGAAACCACGTAAATTGTTACTAATCACATACCTTCGTTGTCATAACAATGACATATTGTGTAAATACGGCATTAATAACAACTCTGTAAACTACTTACCTATAAGCCAAAACAAAATTTATGTAGTCTTCCCGTTCTACAAATGTGTTCACTCATATCAAGAAAAGCTCAGAAGTTTTATTCTGTCTAATCTAGCTGAAAATTGTATCCCTCCGTTAACATCGTATTTACATGACTTGTCTATCAATGTTGTTTTCTCAAGGACAAAAAATCTTAAAGAAATGATATGTAAGTAGTCCAAACGTGATAATATTGTGCTTGTCTCCAGTAAAACAGAATACATTATTATAGCAATACAAAAGTTTCATTCTCCTTTATACAAGTAAATGGTCTATCGGTTCATGTATTACTAAGTATTACTATTCATTTCTCTGAAGTTGTTCGTTGAGAACGCTTGGCAAAGCAAAAAGTGCCAAAACATACATCCATAATATTATATTTTGAAGGATGTTTTCTTAAATGTTTTCTTAAATGTATAACCAATAATTTATTGATTGCTCTTTAGGTAAGATTACCAGTTTGTACCAATTTCCGTAAATTTATGTAACTTATCTAATTTATATATTGTCTGTTACTAATTGTAATTGCATTTTTAATATATGTACAAAACCTAAAATAACAATAATTTTTATATAGCCACCTGACGAAGCCATATGCGAAACGCGTTGTGGTAATAAAGAGTCTGAAAAGCAGTTAAACGTTGTTCTGCATCTTGTAGTTTCTTTATAAGACCCAATACTTTAAATTGAAAGCATCCATAGAATAAAATAAATTCCCATTACAAAATCGTCCCTCTGACACGAACCTCGGATTGGAAGGACTCCTTTACAATAATTGCGAGGGTTTATATACGACTCGACCAAGGGTTCGCCTTTGTCGGACTGAACCTCGGTTTGGATGGCCCGCTTAACACAAACTCCCAGGGTATATATCCGACTCGACCAAGGGTTCGCTTTTGTCGGACTGAACCTTGGTTTGGAAGGCGCACTTAACACAAACTCCCAGGGTACAAATCCAACTCGACTAAGGGTTCGCCTCTGTCGGACTGAACCTAGGTTTGCAAAACACAACTACCAGACGATTTCCTCTTACATCCGTATCACGTAATCGCCTTGGTCGAACTGGACCGTTAAAGTGTAACACCAACAGAACATATAACCCACCGGACCATAAAGCCCACCCGAACATAAAGACCACCCAAACCTAAAGCCCACCCAAACCTAAAGACCACCCAAACCTAAAGCCCGCCCGAGCGTAAAGCCCACCCCAACATAAAGCCCACCCGAACATAAAGCCCACCCGAACATAAAGCCCACCCGAACATAAAGCCCACCCAAACCTAAAGACCACCTGAACCTAACGCCAAGTTCAAACTCAACCAAGGGTTCGCCTTTGTCCGACTGAACCTCGGTTTGGAAAACTGATTTTGGTACGGTCGGTCGGTCGGCGATTCTGGCGACACAGGAAAACAGCTTATTCATCCGTTGTCCATGCCATCGGCACCGGATGTGATAAAATATCGAGTGAAGCCATTGTCAACTAGTTGCGTACATGTAAGTCATGACTACAACTGCCTGTAAATCCATTTGATTTTTATAGAAATATAACTATTTCAAAAAATATTATCGTCCACTTTGTCTCATGTGAATGTGTCTTGGCGATTCCGAAAGTGTTTCTCTTAAACGGTTCAACATATTAAGGTTACAAATCAATAGGTTCCTTGTCACTTCCCAACGCTGAATAAGGGAAGAAACCTGCCATGCACAGGAAAAGCAACCGGCTGCTATAGCCCACATCGTTTTGAGCACAAATAACCTTATATTTTGATCAACAAGAGTCATCGGTGAGTGGAAGGCAGCTAACAATTTAATCTCAACAAGAAACGTTGAAACTGGTACAATAATTATACCGCCTACGAGGGCAAACAACGACAACATTCTCTCGTCCATTTTCAAAGAAATGGGTTGAATGATTTCGGGTTGCCACTTTTCCGATACAAGCGTCAAATGTGAATACAGTCTTATCCAATGCTGTCTCAACGCCGCCTCACCAGTGTACCTTTTCAAAACCGGTGACAATTTTCTTCTCATAATACCAAATACCGTCAGCATTTCGTATTGTCTTCCATATGATTTCTCCAGAATGTGACACTTAGGTTCATTGACAACACTTTCAAACTTCTCAAATCCCGTGTACAAAGTTTGCTCGCGATGACGGATTAGTTTAGGATGCTTTGGGGAATCATTCCAGAACGTTAGCTTAGTCAAGTCATCTGAGAAACCTTCGGCTTTCAATTCCCATTTGTACATATTTGCAAAGTTTTCTCGGGACGCCGTACGAAATCCAGGAAAATGGCGCTCCATTTCTGGATATCGAATTTCGTGCATCTTGTAACCTCTTTGAATCAGCTCCTTCAATGTTTGCACAAATTCTTCCTCCGGAGGAGCAATAAGATCGCTAGTCATGTCGCAGTCGTATAGAAAAACCAGAAAAAACCAATTTGCCAGAAATAGTAGCTTTAGCGGCGAGATGCCAGAATAGCTCTGCTGAAGGGCAAGTCTTAGAAATTCCAGTGCTTCATTCAAAAAGAACATCTGATTAAAAGAGTGGGAAATGTAAAAAGCGGGCAACATAATTGACACTAAAGCTAACAACCAAACGGTTGAATCAAAAGGGCCCCGCAAAATTTTGAATATATCCGCAACTGTGAACGTTGACTTGTCAATGCAGTACTCTGGTCTCATGGTCGTTAATTCCAAGGCAAATACATCTCTGACTTTTACCAAATCGACAACGTGTTTGGTGACGGGTTGTGCGGAAATTGCGCCAGAAAAGTGCATCATACGCAAGCTAATCCATAATTCATTTATCCCAACTGGCGTAAAATTCAGTCTCTTAGCTGTTTCCAATATCATTATTCTTTCTGGATGTATGCATGTCCTTCTGCGAGAAGGGTTCGAGTAAAATAATCTTTGTGCAAACCGGGTGGTGACCAAATATGTGGGACATGGAGAACTGATGTATGCGTGGTTGGCTTTTGTAAGCTGAATTTTTACAGAGTATCTTACCCCAAAGTTTATTTGTGTCCTACTTGGATCTGGATACCAGGATAGAACAGTGGAACGCGCAGTCTCCGATAATATACTACCCGAGATCAGTGCTTCTCTTTCGTACCGGCAATAGACGCAGAGCCACGTAATTTTCCAGAAGGACGTTGGAGTTGCCAAATGAACCACAATAGTTATAGTCGGTGAATTTGTGAATTGGTCAGCTATTCTAGGCACTAATTTGTAAGCGTTGCGGCTTGTGAGCATTAAAACAGCAGAGTTTTGGGATTCCAGTTCATTTATGATGTGCCCGATTCGGAATAGGTGTAGAAACGCGTTCCAAATAGAGCGCATGGGCCGCTGTGTAAGTTGTTGAGGTGAATCACGTAATCCCATATTAAAATCGACAAAAAATACCAGCTGACACACTTTGTTAGCGATTGAGTGTCGGTGTGGCCATGCAACAAAGTCCTTGAACCATTTTCCTAGTCCCCTTTGAACAATTATCCAGATAATGTTGCGATTTTGATTATCGTGTTGCATCGATATAATATTGTCAATTGCTGAGTTTCCCAGGCTAGAAAATTTCAAGGATAAATCCTCCTTAATGACGACAAATGTACAAAATGTGTGTTTGCATTTGTCAAACTGAATAATACTTTTGATTGGCAAGTTTCGTCCCCTGGTCGCAACGAATATTTCTAGTGCGAATACAAATAGCCAAGTAACTATTGATCTTCTTGCGAAATTCATTTTTCTTGATTAAAACAAGAATTAAAATATAGAATTTAAGATAGCAGGACCGTACGGATCACTATCAGGAATTTATTGAATAATGACCTTTAACTATTGTTTCTGTAGTATAGGGCAATACGGTGCTACGGACATTTACGTGGTCTCACATGAAATTCGATCACAACACGTAAGCCATCCGTCGGAAAACACTACGAGAAAATCAAACATAACATCTTCGATCTGTAGAAATGCCGTGTTTTAATTCCACCATAGCGTGCCTAATATATTTGGATAATTACAACTCGCTCCTTGCTAATGATTACTGGCCTCTGAGGTAATTTAGAATGCCTATGTAATATGTCCTGGAGAATATCATTTGCGACAATAATTGGAACAATAATTGCCTTCGGAGGTAATTACTTAGACATTTTAGTTGCCTCTTACCACGTAATTGGTGATTGCTAATGGATATCTAAACGTTGCGTGATATTGCTAATATTGTTTTATATGGTTTATTTGTAACAAGAACTGATATGATAAATTAAATATGATAATTATACTTGTCGATGTTCTTGAACTGGATCTACTCACGGGAACCGATAAGTGCGCAAAGTTTTGCTCAGGCAACTTATTGTAGCCATAGCATCTTTTGTGAAAGTATCTGACGATCCTTCACGATAAGTTTTAATATTTTAAAACATACCGTTACGCTTTATATACATCGCAAAGTGAACATTGTACCAAAGTTTAAAAAACGTGCATTTCGGGATCATACCACCTGCTTAGAATGGTGCATTGCATTAGTGTGAAACGCTTTCGTTTCAAAATAAAGGCCAGCAAAGTCAGTGATTATTTTGCCTTTTATGAATCGAATCGAATCGATCTCGAATCTCTTCAGTAAATCCTGAAATATTAAACGTACATCATTAATGCCAGTTTTAATGCCATATGGGCAAAAAACTGGAGGTGCACGGGCTTGACAGAGTCCCTCTAATACTTACAATTTCTGGAAGAATTAAGATTACGTCAAAAATATCGATACCACTTTGAGACACAAAATGCTAGATACTATGGTTTAATTGATCGATTATCAGACACGTCGCCATATCGACATCTGTATTCGTTTAAATGCCAGCCACTAAAATAGAATACCTTGACACCAGCTAGACAGTACTTGAGTACTCAACTAGACTGTACAAAAATCAAAAAACTGTTTGTGTTTACATGGGGTCATTTTCTCTTGGACAGTAAGCTGTAGAAAGAGGAAATTTAGGTGAATCCAAATCTAGTCTGTAAGACCAACTATTTCAAAACCAACTTGAATTTGCTAATACAAACAAGCGTCAGAATTTGAGGAAATGCTGCTGCGTCGTCAGATGTAAGACGTTGGTTTGATGGCGGATTTATCCGCAGAATGGAGAGGATTCAAACCCACAGCGAATTTTTTGTATATACGACATTACGCATACTGAATGGATATGTCGAAACTAATGCGCTGGGCTTGAATAGTATGGTTGGGTGTAGCATATGCATTCTATTTGTTGTACATATATTTGGTTTCGTTTCATGGACGATAAAATGGAAAGGACCAGCATGCGTTGCTTGGCTCCGAAAAGTCAAAACCAAATGCAGGAATTTCACGATGTTCCGAGAATTCAAAAATGCAGTTTTAAGAATTAATGTACGACCTGTTATGTTTGAAAAGTAATTTTATATTTAATATATATGTTATGATTATAATGTACCACCAAATGTTTAAAAATCTAACTGTAAACGCTGAAATAAGAAATTTTGTTAGCACAAACTACTAAATTGGTAGTTTCATTTTCAAGTGGTATATTTCTGGGCTGCAGTCCTACGATTCCTCAACTGAAACAGTTTCGGTGGGAAAGATATTGTCAGAATGTTTGGACGAATTTAGGAGCATCCTAAGATTTCGGCCTCTATTACAGTAAGCACCAGGAGCTCCATTGTTCCCACAACGACCGGATGGGTAGCCTTCGGTACGACAGCAGCCCCGAACAATGAATTCTCCCTCCGGGCAATAAACGTCACATTCAGGCAAGTGCACCCAGGGGTATCGAGTAACGCATCCCATCACTCCTATAAATTCAAACTCAATTTGTCAAACACTGAAAGCATTTAATAATTATATTTCACGAACGAATAGCTCTAATTTTCACCTGTGTAAGTCAGGCAGAATGCCAATACGATTACAAGACCAGAATTCATGGTAACGCCTCGCTGTATTATAACAAATTGAAACTTTACTTAGCAACAGGGTGACGGTAATAATTGCACAAAAATGTTGGGAAACGAAACCAGTCTGCGTAAGTTGTAAAACACGTCTCGATGATCCTATTATTAATCAACACGTTCCTGAAGGAGACCTTTAAGTTTATGATGGATATGGTGTTCCAACATATTTATACCGAGTTGTGGAAACTAAATTTGCGTCAGTATTTCCCGAATAGTATTACAATTTTTTGACGATACGATAAATGCATTTAGACGCAAATTAGGTTAATTGATTCACATACATTGGCGCAATCTACCTTCATTAATAATCAAGATGAATGATAAATGAGCATGTTGGATACTACCAAATGCGACAAATTGTCAATACCGGCAGCCGGTCTTATGTGTAGTTTTAAATTGATTGAATCTGGTACATTATTAAAATATAAATGTGTGTCAATTTACATGGGTTGGTTGACGTGATTGATTGATTACCAATGCAACAAGTGACGTCAATGTCACTGAACGTTGAAATATGTGTGTTACATCAACGCAGTATGGATGCAGTAAATATATCACATTATATGGTACAGATGAAATAATTATGTACGGCTCAATTTAAACTTCACATGGTAATATTGAAAAAAAACAATCCATTATATCCGTAGAAACACGTTTAATATTTTCATTTTATTTGTTAATTTTGTTTAGGTTAATTTTATAATCCCAACATAGTGGATACGTCATTGTCACTATTTTGCATGCGAGTTTCAGACGGAGCGAAAAACATACATGAATACTGCAACACCGTTGATGAATGTATGGCGGACAAATGGAGTTTCAGACAGTGGTCATGGATCAACCAAACCAGTTTTAATTAAATCCCCACTGTCGAAAACCCCCAAGCATCAATTTTCACTTTTTTCAAAAATCTAAATTGTGTACACCACCCAAGCTTTGTGGACATTCCTCTAGCGTTAGGGAAAAAACTAACGTAGACCATGGATGCTTGCTTTTTACGGAGCTAACTTGATGAATTTAAAGGATAGGAAACATTAAAAACTTGACGTTGCGAAATACTGTCTCATGTATTGCGACCGTAATACGCAAATAAACTGTGAAAAACAAAGTAAATGTCTTCGGATTTTTTATTTATTTGTCCGTCTTGCTTGCCGCCAGGTTAGTGTTGATGAACTTACCCAAAGTCTGGAGCGGTCATGAAGTTAGCAATTACACCGACACTATAAATTCTATTGACAATGTTGCGGACCTAAACACGTACCAATTAATTTCTACTCGCAAACCGCTTGTCAGTCACATGAATCATTCATGATTCACTACATTGCCTGTATCCCCCATCATGCCGAAAACTAATTGTTCAGTCGGCGCCACAAAATGACCGATCACACAATTGATTGGCATACCGCATACGTCGCCATATCGACGTCTCCGTTTGGTTAAATGCCAGCAATCAATATGTGTTACCTAGCCATAACTCAAATCACCCGTTATGGGACGCAATTAATGTCGATCTTCCGTTTCCTTATGTTCTGTTTTAAAACATTTTTTTAAAATGTTGAAAATGAGGCTACGAATACGATACGGAGCTACTCTGGTGTACTTAATCCTTCTGGTGGTGATCGCGTTTCTAGATGTGGTAACATCAAATCGGGTAAGTTGGCAACAAATACTGTTTCTGAATATCTTCTACATACATTGAAAGTACGTAATTACTAGCTGATATTGATTTTAATATCTCCGTTTCAGCTTACTGAAAATCGGGAGTGGGTTAGAGGATCTTATCACGGCTACAGAAAATACAGTAAGACATTGGGATCGGCGCCGATAAAATATCGAGGAAAGGTATGGTCATTTATCTGTTTTATACATAGGTGACCTAAAATATAATCGTGTATTTGTTTTTGCTGCTTCTCGTATTTGGCCAGTTATGATTTTTATACAGGCAAATAAATAAGTCAGTAAATATGAACTTATTCTTCGTGCAAACAGATACGTACGCCACAGCGACAGAAAACAAGAGACTGTTGGTTTCTCCCAAAATTCAACTTCGGGAAAAGGAAACGTGGAATCCCGCCGTTCCTGTGCTACAAAAGCTTCAAAGTTTGGAAACGCACTATCGAAATATTCCCAAAGCTGAACCCATAGAATTACTGATGGCCATCATTGTGAATCGTAATATTAGAGTAAAGAGTTATTTTGTTCCCCGATTTTGCTTTATTTTTAATTATTTGTTCAGCAACAATTTAAAATTCACTTGTTGAAATTAATGTACTACTATTATAAATTTGACTAATAAAGCACTGGCTAAAAAAATGTAACATGAATAAATGGACTCATGAATCTTCATTGACTTTATTTGTGTCCTGCATTGGTAACATTAGTAGAATTTAATTGTGGAGTTGGTCCAGTTTATTTAACTATTCTATATTAGTCTTCCTACATGATTGGAGTGTTCCGAAGTACCTATAATGTCGGTTGTTTATCGCTTGCTGAATTTTGTCAAGCACTGGAGGACCCCTGACAGCGGAACCATATTCCCGTTTACTGTTGGTGGCCTCGGGTACCTAGAGACGACCTTGCAACAACGAAATGGAGACAAATCAACAAATATACCAACTTGTGATAATATAAATATGTATTCAATGACGAATTTGGAACTATTATAAATACCCTCAGAGGAAATACGGATTTTCCCAAATCCGAATCTTCATCGCTCACGAAGTTTCTCGATGTCCTTCCCCTGGCCCATTCCCTACTCCTGATAAACTGCAAATACAAGAGAATACGTTACTTCAATAAATGTGGAATTATTACATAACAAATTTGTCATTTCCAAGACGTTCTTACCTGGGCTGACGTTATCACTGCAAGCGTTGATAAAACCAAGACCACGCAAAAGCTTAGGTGGATGCTGTTAAATACAGCGCGCTTCATTTTCAATTTAAAAAAAAAAAGTTTCTGTTACTCAAGATTTCGGGAACAACTAAATATTTTCAGGAAATATCACTATTACAGGAATTGTTGAACGAAAAGATTTCGTGACCCTAAGAAAATCCGTCACAAAATAGTACTGATTTTCCAAGTAATTCAACTGCACTTTCAATGTCGCGAAAACCATTTGACCTTTTGCGCTCCAGATATACAGCTAAAAGTAAACGGAAAGTGAATTATTATTAACTCAACCAATTGATACGCCATCACACATTACACCACGTCATGAGTACTACGTCGCAAATCCAAAAATAGTTCCTATGACCACTACAATCCGTCAAAGTTAACTAAAATAACAGCGACACATAAAAACTCACAATGATTTTGTGTCGAAATTAAGGTTCAGTGTTTCTCGTTGGCGAGAAAAAACCTAAAGACGACCATGCAATAATGAGCTCGAACGAAATTAGAGTCACCTTTAAGTTGACCGTGTAATTGCATAATTCCTACGTAAGTGTGATATGACAAAACTACAAAACATCATTACGCAATGAAATTGATGGCGTCAAATTCCTTTGTAAATAATCATTGGTGTTTAACATCAGGTTTGCCATTAACCATAATTTTAGTTCCCGAATCAACCTGATATTAAATTTTATACAACATACTTATCAAGAAACCCATCCAGTCATTTTGAGTTGGCGCTCATATGTTTTATTATTAACATGACAATAAGTCATCTGACGAGCACCAATGCTGCACAACATTTCATCGGTATAGTCACTATATATTTATAAACAGTTCCTTTCTCTGTAAACTGCAAATGCGCTATGGGAAAGTCAGATTAGCCAAGTTCTCATGGCTGCGCCCAACTCACTATGAATTCAAATTATTCCTCCAAAGTTGGTGACATTAACTAACAATCTATATGCTGGACATATTTGCTGCGATTGTTATCAGGAAATTATGTGCTCCCGTCACAAATCATTTGCTGTATATGTACGTAATATAATGTTCACATAATCAAATAACTGGTTCAGTTATATAACGATTATACACACCAACTAACACAACGGTCGCATTCAAGTGTACATGATGATGTCGTGTTGCCGTCACAATAAACGTCATTGTCCATTGAATGATTGACGTTAACATTTCTTCACAATTAAAAATGTGGGTTGGTATATCTGTCAAGTGACAGTAACGATTTTTGTACATTGTTGCTGGTACAATGTTGTTGCTGGCATTTACCATCGCATACGTGGGCGTGAGAAATTATTTCAACTACTAGAAAAAATATGGCTCTAATATTTCCACCTTTAAAAAACCGATTCTAATCAAACGTCATGTGATGTTTTGACAGTACGATGGCGTATCAGGCAGATGTTGACACGATGCCGAGTTGTTTGTGTACCAGGCATATGTATTTAGAGTCATGGCTTACTTAAAACATCACACTTTAGCTATTTGTGTCGGTATGTAATTTGTATGGAGAGAAAGTTCTGAATCGTTCGTGTTGCAAGAAGCGAGTGCCAATGGAGTATGTAGAATAGGAACCAATTTCTACATTTAATTGGTTACACTTACAATATCGTGATCAAACTTCGATGGGAGTCTGGGAAAATATCAGCCTGGTCTTGCAGTCTACATGATGTCGTAGACCGCAGTAATGAATAAACTGAAAGAATTACTAATGGTTTGCATAGGTGTGCACAACAACTTGTAAGTTGTGACAACTTGTCACAAGTCAATTTTGAGACTCAATGTGTTGTTGTTGTGTTGTGTGCACAAACGGTACACAACAAAGGTGTTGTTGTGGTTGTCGTGTTGTAGATGAGTGAGCAATTTGTTGTGCTTTGTTGTCACTTTTAGCGGAATACTCATGCAATTTTGGTTTAGATATTTTAGTTCATTTTTTAGTTTATTCAAAGAAATTTTGCATTTTTGTCATTTATAAGCAAAAGAGCAATAAACTTGTTGTGTTGTTTGTTGTTGTGTTTGAGCTTCGAACACATCAAAGTTGTTGTTTTGTTGTGTTGTAAAAATTTTGTGCACACAAGGTGTTGTGTTGTTGTAAAAATAAGGTGTCTCAATATTTCTTGTTGTGTTGTGTGATGGGCATCGGTGCACACGTATGATGGTTTGATTGGGTTTTTGGAATTTGGATAGGCTGAATAACGTGAAGAGATAAGTGATGTACCCACAAACGACTTACCACCAAAATATCCAGTTATTTGATTTCCTTCAAACAACAGCCCACTTGATCTTGCCGATTATTAGGAATTCATCTCCTAATCATAGCTCGTATAATCGTGAATTCAGCGTTTGTCACTGGATGTCCATCATCATGAAAAATCAGTGTTTGCGAAATCAGTGAGCACATTTATGAATATGAATCAGTAGCACTTGATAGTATTTTCTGTCGGTGCGTCTACCTTTTACTTCTATGTCATTCTCTGCCCATCTATGATGCATGGTTGAGTACGGTAAGGTGTTGTAGTACTACTTTCATGTTATAAAACATTATTTTGATAATACATGTTAACAATACAGATTTTATCCTACAACTGTACAATGTAGCAACATTAAATATTTAATTCATATTTATTTACAAACAAAAAAACGAACAGAAAAAAATGAATATATATTCATTAATTTTAGAAAGTGTATCCTTAACTGTTATAGTCATATTACATCGGAAGGAATGATAAAAATCTATTTACGCTAAATGTATAATTAGGAACTCAATGAACAACTTTTGTCACATTAGATGATATGAGAAGCTAATACGGTACTCCAGCTGGCAAGAAAGTGCTTGCTCTCTGTGTATATAAGCATTCAAGTTATGCCGGTAAATTTGCAGCAAATCTGGTTGCAGTAAGCTATGCTATGCATTATTTATTATGCGAGCTGTTTCACCCTTAATATGTAACAAATAATTTCATAACACGTACATGAACAATTTGTGATCTAACAGCCTATAGTTCCTTATCGCATTTTATTAGAGATCCGGGACAAGAATAGCCCATCCAATCTACTCACCTCGTCTGAAGACAAACGGCGTTTTTGCGTAACGTTCCATGCATTGTATCGACAAAGTACTCAACAATGGAAGTATGTTCCAAAATCCGTTTACAAAATGAAGTTTCAATGCTTGATTTATTCCTTGACGACCTTCATTTCGAGCGACCTCAATGCTGGGAAACCAGCCCACCCTCTCTGCCGCAAGACGCTCAATGGTCAACCGTTGGATGCTCGGAATGGCTGAGACAAATCTGGTGATTTCTCGCTCCAGTGGCTGGAAGCCTGTCCAATTCCTAATGTGGAGCGTCAGGTTCACCAAGCCAGGTAAAGTAAGGGTTGCGAAGGCCATGTTACTTGGAAATGTGATTCTGAGACTATTTAGGCTTCTGATGGTATCAACAATTTCCAAAATACTACCCATTTTACAAGTCAGCATGTTTTCATGTACCAAAACGGATAATGTCTGAAGTGGCATAAATTTCAAAGAGCGCAGGGTTACAACGTCAGTCTCACCTCGTATGTGTATTTGGAAGCTAGCAATATTAGCGGTGAACGGCTTTTCAATTAGCGGTAGAAACGGTTGATAGGCGTGACCAACTTGGTTGCAAGTGGTGGCATACGGAGTGTAATTCCAAACACCAGTTTGAATTGTCGAGTTACTCGCAAATATCGACAATATAAAGTATTCTGAATATCCGCAACCATTCACGCGAAACTCGGCCAGATAGGATAAGCCTGGAAGAGGATTTGAAGAAACCAATTGAGCAAGTTTTGGCCTGGCCAGAGTTTCTGTTGCAATGTCTCCTTTCTGCTCCTCCAGCAACGTGAGCAATTTGATGTTAGGCGTTAGCGCAAGCCAGGTGCGAAATGTACCGTACCATTCTTCCAGTGAGCTAAAGTTGATGGTGTCTTTGTAGTTTATGGAGTAGCTCAACTTTTGAACTCCTTTACCAAACCTCTGTAGAAACTTTGTTATTCCATGTCTGTAATCTGCCAAGTACTCTATGTGGTCCACGCCGTGCATGTCAACAATGGACACACAATTGGGTGTAAATAGATAATTGCTGTTAGTTCCATTCCACTCGATCACCAAGCTGATTACGTCGGGTGATGAGAGGTTAAACGATACATCATGCTTAAATTTATGCTTCAATGGATGCGGTCTGTTTGAAAACAGTGCATAAATGCCTTCCCTCCATGCCTTGCAAACCAGTAGGGAGTTGAGGTCCACATAATCCTTTGCGTCCTTCCTTGATTTCAGAAATTTGTCCCACATGACCTCAATGACCTGATGGAATTGGAATATTTTTGCTCTCGTTATTGTTATTGCTTAATTGTAATTAAATGTGTCATTAGAACACAATCCAATTAATCACCCAGCATCTATTTACAAAATAAACATGGATTTCAATTACCTTTCCATACAGGCTCGTTGCTCGATGGTCCACGGTCTCTTCCTTGCGAAAATTTACAATTGTGATTGATCCGTACTCATCGCATACGAAATTCGCACTTGTACCCATTAATCCGTCATTCACCACTGGTATTACTGCTTTTGTTGCGACAACTTGTTCCAACATTTGAAGTCGTTCCTGCAGATCCATAATGACCACATCTCTCTCCTTCAGCTTAGTTTCCATCACTTGCTTGATTTCCGCTATCTCTAAAGCTCTTTGGCAGTTTTGAGTCTCAATTATTTCCTTAAGAGCTTTCGTTTCTTCCAGACAGGAACACGTAGGGTGGTTTGGAGAAAAGTCTTGGTTATCCGAAATATTTAGTTCTTCTTCAAGCCTAACAATTTCCTCCGTCTCCACCTTAACCGTCACGGCTTCTTGCTCCATGTTACATTCCTTTTCGCACGCTTCAGGTTCGGCTTTAACTTGTATAGATTCGGATTTGATTTCATGTTCCGACACGACTATATCACGTAAACTGAATGCATCCCCATCCCGGAGAACCACCCGCCTTCGCTTGGCTTCGGCATCGTGTTTTTGCTGATCATTCAACTGCCGTCGAGTCAACCGGCGGCTTCCAGGCGCTTCCATGTTTATGCGTCGTTGGCGTCAATTGTCTGGAAATAATATGCAACAGAAGATATCATTAAATTCAATCAGCACCACAAAAAACTGTTCCAAGTTTCATTATTTACACTCAAGAAATAAACGCTTGAAGCGCATAGAATTGTTCCTCACATAAAATATATTTTCACTTACTTCCAGGCTTAAGGATTTTTATCCTTGCTCGAAATTTATTATCATCCACTGTCCTGCTCGACTGCTGAATGTCAACGAAATGAAATATTAAGATACGGGGACCGACCAAAGCAAGCAAAGACAAAATAATCCTTGACTCAACGTGTTATGGTACTTGGAATGGTGGGTGTAAAATAACTTTTATGACTTGCAGTGCATCTAATACTAACTGCAACAGACTCGGCAAGCGTGTTGAAAATAAATGTAATTCTCCTGTATCCAGTTTATTTGTTGTACACTCCCTATGCGCATGCAGTACCAACAATGATTTTATTGTTGGCGAGACTTGTACCTCTTACTCCAACCGTGCCCATGCGGCAACATGAAATGGTTCTGTTGTTGATGCTAAGCACTACATGAGCGTACTTCATTACAGTGTTGCGATTGTTACGATGCCCATGTTATCATTCTCAGTCGTCGGGTACGTGTTTACACAAAAGGATGCATTCATTTCTAAGCACGGTTTCTCAGCATTGGTAAATATAAACCAAGCTGACTCTATTTGTTTCCTCTCCAGGTATAGGAAAATGCGCTCAAAATGTATATTCAGAAAATATGATTGTGCAATTGGGGCGTATGGTTTGCTATTGTCCTTAATATCTAAATAGACCCTTGTGGAATTCATAACAAAACATTGTTGTGCTGAGGTGCCACCAAAGAGGCGAGGTTCATTGTTGTAAACAAATAAGAAAAAGACATTCTGTCCCATTGTTCATAGAAACGCGAAAGAAAATTTGGGAGATAATATATTAAATATATTATTTGTGTGTGTATACATCATTTACACGTTTCAATGATGATTTTGTCACTGACGTTCAACAATTTTGAGGACTCCATTTAATTATGATACCAGCCTCATTAAGTCAAGTAAAATGTAATAATGGTCACATATTTACAATACAATGGTTCCCATGCAATTGGTGTAAAGTAAACAATATTATATTTGCATTCTTTGCGCTTTCATGTTTATTTGTTCCTGCGCAGAGCCAACGACGAATTTATTGAAAATTCGACAAATGAGCAAGCAGCTCAGAGCCTAGAAACCAATATAAATATAAATTGAAGCTTGCAGATTTTGGTGACACTCTACTATTATAATATGAGAAGAATTTTGTTTATATGCTTGTTCTGCGTTGACCGGTATCACATTGGAATGAAAATGAGTCTGATGACTATCATCTCAAATTCAGCAGACGTACCCATTCCCGTTACTACAGTTGTGGGTGTCAGCGTTCTCGTTGCTGCGGCCGTGATTCTGGTTGTGTACGGATAAAGTCAAATTTGGATTGTCAAACTGTATTGAAAAGAGTACATTTCTACTTTTTCCTCTGCTTGTGGTAGAGTGGATATGAGACATGTTGCTTGTAAGAAATAAGTAGACTTGTATTGTGGGAAGCTGACACGTCGACTTACCAATTTGTAGAGTAACGTTCGTGGTCCTTTAAAATTTGTTGTGAAATATTAAGTGCAGAGCCACGAACAGTACCAATTAGTTTACGACATCCGATCAGTACCTGGCCATTGAAAAGGTACACAAAAATAACGCATAGTAAAAATGGTAAGCTGTAACGCACAAATACGTGGACAATTTCAATCACAATGTAAATCGGCTCTGCCAGCTCCATCACGTGATTCAAATTCAAAAATATGAGCTATCAACAAAATGCAGTGGGGGTTAATTTTCAAATTCTCTGCTTCATGCTATATTATTTGGTAAAGTCGGAGAATAAGATTCAAGTACATAATAAGTCCCTGCCACTTGTTGACGTTTGTTCCTTACATGCAAAATGCTTGGACGCAAGTGTAAGCCATTAAATTGTATTAAGTACATGGCTTGGTTTTGTAACTATCTCAGGGAATTAAATGTATGAACGCAAATGTCATTCGCTGCTTTTGGAAACCGAAAATTTCGTTTTTGTATGATAGCATGTAAAACCAGTATGAACTTCAAGTGGGACTTTTAGTCCAAAAAATAAATAACTACACGATATGCGCATTGCCAAAACAAACATTCTGGCTTAGAGCGTAATATCCATGAAATGAGCATCAGCGGATAAACATACACCTACTATTCAATAGTTTAACAAAGTCATTATATATTTTTCCATTATAAGAAAGTCATATTACACATTTCATCGCACGCGTTATAGAAAACTGTGAGATAAAACATCAAAATACACTATGGCATACACAATTATTTAATTGAATGCATCGCTCAGTAGCATTGACTCCATTTGTATTAGATAATGATATATAGGATTGATTGCTCTACAACATTTATATATTTATATATTGTACACTTATATATTATGTACACTTAATGGAACGATATGCCAATGTTAACCACTATCGGCTATTTAGAATGCTTAAACTTGTATGTACAAATAAAATTGACATTCTCTTCAGCTAATACTCGAATACTCAAAAACTTTTCATAAAACATCAAAATGATTTCGCTTTGAGTAAAATGGGAGCATCATAAATTTGCGACATTGCAACGCTCTCAGGATTTGAAGAAATTGTTTCAATGATAACCTGCTTATCAGGAAACTCTCGCATGAAAATCTCTCTAGTAAGAAATGCCTCATGATAACCATATGGAAAACCTGAATG
Source organism: Sinella curviseta (assembly GCA_004115045.4). NCBI lineage: Eukaryota > Metazoa > Arthropoda > Collembola > Entomobryomorpha > Entomobryidae > Sinella > Sinella curviseta. The sequence goes on along the minus strand of CM023202.3, from coordinate 40,243,875 downwards.
CGTGTCTCGTACCGTCCAAACCATAACAGTTACAATGTCAAAGACTGGTTTGCAAATTTTGGCAACCTCCCTTTTGAATATATCCGACGCGTTTTTGCTCCCATCCACACCATTGTAATAAAATGATGCTCGTCTAAAGGCTTGCTCAAAATCAATGCTACATCCAATTTTTATGTTTAAAGAAGACAACAAAGTGCTTCGTAATAGATCAGACGAGATGTTACTATTTTGCTGCAGATCTGTTGCCGGAAACATGATAGCCTTCAAGGACACCCCATGAATTGTCTTGTGTTTTCTCAAAAGAGATGTAACTGAATTTGCAATCCTCGGCCATGCTTTAGATATCCCCTCTTCAAATCTCAAGATTGCGTCTGATGAAATTCCAGCAGAATTGCGATGGTTCTTTTCGCTACACGGCTCCGTGGTACCTTCCAGTTCATTCTTGTACCTAGCCATAGCTCTCCAAGTGTCTGTGGAAAGAAAAGAAGGTGGGATGTATAAACTGTAGTAACATTTATTCATGATAAATAATCCAACGAAGACATTTACTACTTGATGTATTATTTGAGTTTTTGTACTTACCAAGGCTAACAGATATATTTGCATGCTTCCTTTTTGCTTCATTGATATTGCTCCTAAGTAAACAAACAGAAGCCTCCTCAGTCGTTTTTAGGAAAGGGATGATATTATTCCTTTGTGCATTCATCGTCTTTTCCACGTCAATAACTTGTAGAGCGCCACCAAAAATAATATCTGTATTGGCATATGTTGTCCAGTTCATGGCAATTTTTGTGAAAGTTTGTGGGTAGGAGTTAACATACACGTCTTTAGTTAAGTGTTGCGTGACATTGCTGAAGTATGAAAGTGAGTGCATAACTGAAAAAAGCTCTCTCCACCTGCTCGACTCCCAAACATTTCCAATATGTCCAGCAGTCCATGGCTGAAGGTTCATGAAGATGGTGACATTTTTATTGCCAGCAAATGATTGGTGGGCGTCGAGCTGCGTTTTCATTGCAGCGAAAAACTTGTCTGGTGACAGGGGTACCGAGTATGGAATCTGGTGTTGGATTTCGAGAACTCGAAAGTCGGAATCTTTTATTTGTTCCAAAAGGGATTGATGGTACATGGTTTGGAGGGTCGTGTAAAGCATTCCAACAGGAATAAATGTGTTCGGAAAATGTAAGGCGAGGAAATTCTTTACGTATTTTGGAAATGAATAAGGCGTTCCATACGATTTTCCGTATGAGCTTATGTCCTGACTGGCATAAAATTCATACCTGCTGCTGTCGTAATAATTTAGGTTTGCTCGCCAGTCCAGAATTACAGCGGCCAGATGACCTTGAATCAGGTTTTTATGACCTTCCGAAATATTCGGTGATATCTCATAGTACAAATCGTCAATTCTGCTCCACAAAAACCTGGAATTGTTTGTGTATCTCAACGAAAGAATAAGCTGATGGTCAGTCTGAAATTCATTTAGAAGTGATACCACTTGAACTAGAACATTGGTAACGTCATTTAATGATGCGTATGTCGAATATAGCACCAATGGTGACCAGTCCAAGTATTTTTCAAGTTTTTCTCTACCATCCACACCATCTTCACTATTTATAACATTGTTGATGGGTTCCGTTAAATCTTGGTAGTACTTCTTTTCCAGTGAAGACTGAATTATACTATATTCATCAGTGGCAACAACGGACTGTAGTCCCACTGAAGAACAAAACATCAACGTTATCAGTGTAGCCACTGTCATTTTGAAATCACAAGCTAATCAACAATATGCTGGCGGAGTGAAACACTTTCATTCAGCAGCAAATAGAGGTTTGTTGTTTTACCAGGGAGGACGTATTCACATCTGTGCAGTTTGTCACAGAATGTTCCTCATCATGAAAATTTTCCTGTGTTTAAGACGCGAGGGATTGCATGTATGAATATGAGCCCATTGTGCTTTATGGAACTTACCGTCTGTTCGTTTTTCTTTTACCTCGGTTTATTTGACCGCATATATGTGCGGAATTTATCGTAGTTAGCGCAGCTTTACCAGTCTCGTGTACGGAACTACATTATGGAACTGTTTCATATTATATTTTTCGCCTTCATTGAACAACACGGGTTGTTTTTCTATGTCTCTGCAATGTTCTCAGAATTGTTATCATTTTTGCATCCTGCTGGTCGAAAGTAGAATGGAACGCCATTGTTTCGATAAGAGTTTACTTGTAAATCGAACAGCAAGTCCTGCCATGCAGTTCATACAAATGACGGAAACTGTACATCCTGTTGTCCTATGATAAAAATAATTGAACGCTTGTGTACCAGTTCTAAACGCATTCACTCGTAATATATTCGTCCCACACACTCAGTTCCTCTGAAACTCCTATCTGCACACCAAAGTCCCAGTATCGTTTCCTATAAGAAAGTTCAGCCTATATTTGTATAGCATGAAAAGTGTTTTTCACATGACTGCTTGGATAATATTTATTGTGAAAATATCCCTTCTCGAAACAAATGCTTATCTCCAATGTGTAGCCAATTCCTTTGGCACACCATTTAGACAAACACATGCATCGTTCATGACACACAGCACCAGCAAACATTTGAGTAGAACGAAACTATCTTGTGCACTCTTTATTTCCAATGAATTTCATTTTCTGACAGGGTGTGAACTCAGGGAGACAAACTTGATTATATACGATGTCCTTCTATTCACGGTTCAGGATCTCATTTAAAATGTATTGTGTGATGTGTTTGATTACACATGCAAGCATTATTTTTTAATATCGAATGTTTTTACCGATACACAAATTACCGCACCAATTTATATCAGGTTTTAGTAGTCCCAGATTTCCAACACATTTGAATAGAAACGACGCCACCGAACCGTTAAGAAATTGTAGACAATGTTGACTATCATTTATCTTAACATACATTCCACAAACATATGCTCACGTGTTTTAAATATTGTTTAGTCGTCACGTCAACACTTCAATGGGTTCATGTGTTTAATAACTAATTCATTTTAGACCCGAATTACTTTATATCACGGAAACCAAACATCGTTTTTCCTATAACGTCATGAACTCATGTACCCAAACAACGAGTTAGAAGTAGACATATAGCTTTATTGAAGTACTGCGAAAACGCTACATAAAATGATAACTAGGTTTCATAATTTCATTTACTATTCAAACATGCAAATGACTCAAAATGAGATTTGTCACTTCAGTATAAGATAACTGAAATGCTTATTAGCATGGAAAAGACTGATACAGTTACTTGTTATACATGTGTCATCAACTTTAAATGTGGAACATTATGAAATATTGGCCATATGCGTCATACATATAGCATGTGCTCGCTTTTCCAATTTAAGCAGAAATCGTAGGCTTATGGTAACATGTTATAAATTGTCCTCATTACGTGTATGTATTTTTGGTAAGCTGGGGTGGACATGCTAACCAAATTATAATTATCGCAAAACGTACGTACATAATTCGATATGATAATACGCTAAATAATTATTTGGTAAATAGTGGAAAGTGGCAGCGGATGCTTATTAAATTTGACCTATTCGGATACTTGTGTTATAATATTGATACGATGTGTGGAAATTTATACTTTCAAAATATCTGGTAACTTCCAAACATAATGAGTGAAACGTAATCAATTATGCATGCTTAAATGGTGATGAGTGGTATGTAAACATTTATTTTATTGACGGTTTTTGAGTTTACGTGGAAGTTTCAGCGAGTCGGCATTATCCCTAGCCTATAATAATTTGTGCTTTGTGAGTATCCAGACGCACTGGAGGTACGTTACTTATTATTGCGTCTAGGACAGGGATCATGGTCCCGTATGATTTTTTTAAATTTTGCGCAAAAAATCCCTCCATTTACTCAATGGCTTGTTTGAAATGCTTAAAAACAGAATTTCTAAACTATTCATTTCAAACAAGCCAGTAAATGGAAGGAGTTTTGGCGCAAAGTTTAAAAAATCATAGGGGACTATGATTCCTGGTCTATGATATTGTTAACACATAATTCGCCAAGAATATAGAATACAAATCACTCATTTTAGCAGTATCACTCATCATCAGCATTTTGATTTCAACCACTGTGTATATTGCAGAGACCACAACCGCAACGAAAAGCGTTGGACATAATAAGCAGCCTATGATATACAACTACAGCTATGATTCAAAATCACTTAAGGTTACTTGCATTGCTCAGCAAGATATCTGTAGCATTGCCAAGCACATCATTCTATTGGGACAAACATTCCGAGCAAACGAAAATCCTTCCTCACAGAAAAATGCGTATTGTCGAAATATCCTGCCTTGTTCATAAAATATTCCTTGTAACTCTACTGATCCAAGGAATTCATTCCTTCAAGCACGAAACTAGCACAGCGTTCGGTACGACTGAAAAGTTTTTCTTTGGTATGACATTAACCGGCTTGTCATTCACTCACGCCTTCACGGATACCTGCAGAATCCATTCCGCTACAATCTGCTGTTACCTGAACCAACTATTAGCATTTCCGAAGATATTTCACACCAAGCCAGTAACAACTCGAAAGGTGTCATTCTTGGCATCAATAAGTTTATTTGCTGCGTACGTTCTCGGATACAGCATTGTTGTCATACCATTTGGTTTCGTATACGGTGCATTTTGGTTTCATCCTTGCACTCCGTCAGTAGTTGGTTACTTTGCAGTACCGGAGTGCTACCAAGAAGCCAGCCGATATATCGACGACTCATGCCAAATTCTTGTGGAGACAATAAAGTTGTTGCTGAAAGTTGTAATATTTCTGGTTAACAACTGGATGTGGTGCTTCGCGCTATACGGATCTGCAATGGCTTTATCCGGTATCTTGATTTTGGGCGGCATAACAATTCGGGAGTATCTCCAAATGTAAGACTTTCTGTAATATATAGTTATATCATATGCAGTGGAATGATTTACATAAGTTCAAGTATTTGCAGGTATTTGGAAAACTGTATTCGGAGCAATATGAGACAGAGTCAGATGACCTTGGAGTATAGGGCATTACAGGTAATCGGGATTTTGATGAATGAAGTCCAACAACTCGGACTTGTGGGCACTGCGGTTGTTGCCGGAATTGGAATGTTCTCCATATGTCTAACGGTGGTAATTAAAATGGACATTGCCCTCGAGAGGCTCGTTGCTTTCATAATGTCTGGCATAAGTTGCATTGATTCATTGATGGTCTTGGTTCTACTTCTTGGAGTCTTGGGCCAGGTGCACTCTCAGTCGGAAGATATATTCAGGGAGCTGTACAAACGAGTTGGTAGAAATCGAGTTGAATCGACGTTTGAAATTAAGTGGAAGAGGGCCTTCTTTAGAAGCTGTAGCCCCGTCAAGGTCATGTTTGGATCTTTCAATTATATTGACACCATCACACCGTTGAATGGCATTAATGTTGCCAGTAGTTGCACAATTAACCTTTTGTTGATACAAACGTAAGCTCTTCTTGGATTTAATATTTTTATCAAATAGGGCATAAATTACAAACGACGACGAACATGTAACGTAATTGGTCGTGAGCGGACAAGTGTCACCTTGGTGGTCCGTTTAAAACAGAAATACCTGGTTTAAGGATGATATTATAGTAAATTGCTCTAACTACCAACATAAAAGTGTTTTCGCCACAGAATGCATGATACTACATGTATAAAATCAAACTGGCCTGAACATACATACCTAATTGGCAATGAAAAGCGGATGCATAACTACTTAGTAAACAGTTGAAAGCCTCTAAATGTAATGATAGGAAATCACTCTGATACGCATGATTAAGCGAATATGATATTTTGTCCAAATATTTACGCATGTAATCATTCTGATGATTTCCATTTCGTTTTAATGTAACCCTATTTTTATTTCAGAAGGGGTATCTTTAACAATTGTGTCGGATAACTATTTTTAATACTATTAATGACGCAGTTTAATTATCATAATAACATGATAAATGTTTTTTGACCAACATCGGGTAGTGAAATAAGCTAATGCAACTAGAAATTATGTAATTAAAATTTTTGTTTCTATACAGTAAAATCATGCCGATATTTTTTTACAGACAATCTAATAGCTGTAAATTATGGCTTATATTATTTATTATGTGAACAATTTAGCATTTAACATGTAGCACCTAATTAGACATCGTAATTAACGTATACTGTCATAGCATATATATACATATATATGTGGGTGACACAACACACTGAACTCCCTTGTCATATTTTAGCGATAAGCGATCATGAAATCATTACCACTGTTGTTGTAACTGACAGGAAATATAGGTATCGCTTTAGGGATTATTCTCTGCTTTGTCATATCTGAATATATGTCGGCTATCTATTCTATTATATTTTCTTGTAATTTGTGCAGAAGAATCTGAATAAAGTTCACAAAATATTTTGTCATGTCCCTGCGTGGAAGACAAGTTGAGAATCGCCAGACGCAGGAAAAGCTACATGTTGTCAAAACCCATACTGCTTTAATGAAACACAAGCTAAAACATACATAACTAGAAGTTAGTGGCGAGCTGAGAAATTGCAAAATTCTAATCTTCACAAGAAATACTAGAATTGGGACAAGAATTATTCCACCAACCAAAGCAAACAGCGACAACATCCTCTCGTCCATTTTCAAAGTGACAGGTCGGGCAATTTTATTATGCCACTTTTCCCACACGAGAGTCAAGTGAATGTACCTCCGAGTCCAGTACTGTCTCAGCGCCGCTTCGCCAGTATATCGTGCCAAAACTGGTGACAATTTTCTTTTCATTATTCCAAACACCGTCTGCAATTCGTATTGCCGGCCGTATGTCTTCTCAAGAATTCGACACTTCCTGCCGTTGAGAACCAAATCCGGCTTCTCCTTTCTCGAGTACACACTTTGATCTCGGTGATTGATTAATTTGGGATATCTCATGGAGTCATTCCAGTAGATAGGATTTGCCAAATCATCAGAAAATCCTTCGGTCTTCGATTCATGTTTATACATATTTGCAAAATTTTCCAATGACGCTGTCCGGGAGCCAGGTAAATCTCGCTCGGCATCTGGGTATCCAATCTCGTGCAGTTTGTAACCTCTTTGAATTAGCTCGTAAACAGTCTCCACAAATTGTTCCTTTGGTGGAGCAATCAGATCACTTGTCATGTCACAGCTGTACAGGAAAACAAGAATGAACCAGTTTGCCAGAAATATTAACTTGAGCGGCGTCATGGTTGACCGACCTTGCTGAAGGGAAATTCATCCAGGTAATTTTCCAGAAGGATGTCAGACTTGCTAAATGAACAACAACGGTTATGGTTAGTGAATTTGTCAGCTCCTGTGGTATTCCAGGCGTCAACCTGAACGCTCCACGGGTAGTTAGCATTAGAGCGGCAGAATTTTCGGATTCCAATTCATGCATAATGTGACCGATTTGGAATAAATGGAGAAACTCGTTCCAAATTGAATGCATTGGCCGCTGCAAATTCCCTTGATGGGTTTCAAATATACTGAAATCAAAATCAACAAAAATTAATAACTGGCAGAGCTTGCTTGGAAATGAGTGTCGATGTGGCCATGCGACAAAGTCCTTGAAGCATAATCCTGGTCGTCTTTGAACAATCACCCAAAAAATATTAGGTTCTCGGATTTCATTCTCTGAAGGTATGACATGATCAATTGCTTCGTTTCCGATGCTGCTAATCTTCAAGTTATTAAAAGTTACTTCTTCCTTAATGAGGGCAAATGTACAAAATGTGTACTTCGTTTTGTCGAATTGAATAATATTTTTATAGGTACGGTGTGTGCTTGGATCGGGCATAATGTGTCTAATACAACGACAGTTAACCAAATGAATAACGCTCCTCTATAGGATTCCATTGTTTTCGTTATATCAACAAGATTTTTTTTAAACATTAAACGAGCGTCTCCTTTGTGCTTTTCAGATGTCGATTATCGTATTCGTATGAACATGTTCTGTGATACGAGCTATCCTGGGCACTCAAAAGGAATAAACCCTTGTTTTTCATTTTCTATGCGAGAACTTGCTGCAATGATGCCTAATCTTGGAATTCGAGAACTGATATAGTTAAATATCCACAAAATCGATAACATTGGTGTTGGCTAAGTACGACCATGGGGTATGATTACATGTTTGTGTAGAGGATAATTTAAAATATCTACGCAATATGTCCGATCGACAATCCGCAACGATTTTCAAATTAAAAACAAAATTGGCTTTCGTGTAAATTACTTTTGCAATCCAGCTTTCTCTTATGGCTGAATTGGTTTGGAGTATCGGATCACACGAAATGCGAATATTTGTTGGAAAGACAAAATGTTCATAAATGCATCATTGTATGAGAAGACCACAAAATATCGTTGCTGAAATACTTATTTGCTTTTGTCAAAATATGCATTGCAAATAACTATAGATCATTTTAATGAAAGCAATTGTCATGCACCGGATTGAGATGTATGTAATGTTCACAAAAAAGAGAAAGGAAACATTTGTTTTACATAACACTCTTAACATATTATGAACATTTGATTAAGATAAGTAAATCCACATCTGCAACTGATTGCAATATGCAGAGTCACGAACTCGTTCCTAAAGTGCACAAATTTCGGACATGGTTAATAAATTTGCAATTATGAAAAAGTACTATATGCAGGAATTTTGACTACATTAAATAAATTGTGAAATGATCACCGTCACAGAATGCGCAATGCAGTTGCCGGCTTTAGCTCCAGACATGTTAATTTCTATTCATGCATGCAACCGACTCGGAGTTCTCAGTTACACCGAAATTCTAAATGTTCCTAAAAAGTAAAAGCGTACGGATTGATCTCACGGTTTCATCTGCAGAATTACTCATGTCATTATCAAGAGACAACTATCATCCTGAACATATAATTCGTAGGAATCAGTATTTTTTAATGGAATTTGAATGGATGTGAGCACAAGCCCACACTCGTATGAAACCCTGAAAATACTAACAACTCTGAATATGCTGGAATGAAGACCTAATATTTGAAAACGTGGCACCGCCGAACTGCAGTAATGCCGCAATCCCGTCCAATGTCAAATTTAAAACCTGGAAGATGTCAGCTTTAGGGTGCATATTTGCATGGTTCCACATAATTAGTACGACAGTCAAATGAAGGTAATGCCTTTGTTTCTTGTAATGTAAAACAAGTCAACTCGGGAAACAGTAATTTGAGGTAAAAACAAAGCATTGCAAAACCTTTCGAAAATACTTAATTATTGATCATCCGGTGCGCTGATATAAATGGGTTAGCACAAGTACGTGACAATTTATACATAGTGACGCAAAACACGCTTTGACGTTTTATAGAACAACACGTTGTCACGCGAAGCGCTGCTGTAATTGTATGCTTCATAACCACAAACTTGGAGCACTTGGGATATGGTCCTGAACAAGTGAAATGTCGCGCTTGCTAGTGTCAACAAGCTCTCTCAGGATTTCGGGTAATCTTTTATACATTGTTATAACTACGTAATTACGATGTATTCGAGGTATACAAATAATATATGCGAAGCCAAATCACGCTAGTCACAAAATACATAAAATTTACTGGTAATGAAATAATTGTTTGATTTATAGTGAATAGTGTAAATTGATGGCAATTAAATTTGACCGCTGTGGAGAAAACTTTAATTATTTATTCATAGTGTCCGAGGGCTATCATCCGTCCAACACTAATGACATAAAATCATTCGGATAGGTATTTTCATGTGAACGAATATTTGCCTACATATTCACGCACCTGAAAGGTGTTTAGGCAAGTAAGCAAGAATTAAATTGCAAACATTCCTTAATTGCTTTTGCTGATAGATTACATTATGTACATTAGAATCATCATCGGACCCACTAGGAAAAATATTCATTCAGGAAAAATAAAAATGGTATACAATAAACACAGCAATTAAAGTCGTTTGCAAAGGTAATTATATTTAGCCAGAATATAAACATATTCGATGGGTAAAGTGAGTAGATAAACAAGCTTACAATCAACCATGAAGACTCTTTTGACTTAACTCAGTTCAAGTTGTTGTACTGGGAAACACGTACTACGAGAAGAGTCTGAGGAAGCAGACAACTGTATAGGTGCAACAATGATCCGGAGTCACTTAAAGTTACTTGCATTGCTCAGCAAAATCTCTGGGGCAATACCAAGTACGCCATTCTATTGGGACGAAAAGTCTTCCCAAATGAAGACGCTGCCTAGAAGGAGTGTGCGTAAGGTGGACATATCCTGCCTTTGGCATAAACTATTAATTGCAACACTTTTTACTCAAGGAATTTATTTCTTCAGGCAAGAAACGATCCACGAATTTGGTGCAACTGAGACCTTCCTTTATGGCATGACATTAGGAGGTATGTTGGTCACACATTCATTGACATATACGTGTAGAATCCATTCGGTGACCATCTGCAGGTACATCGACGAGCTGCTAGCGTTTCCAAAGTTATTCTATCGCAACCATACATCAAGTCGCAAGATTTCATTCCTGGCATCGACAAGTCTAAAGGCCGCGTACATGCTTGGTTGTAGCATTGTAGTATTGCCATTTGGCTTTGTCTACGGCGCATTTTGGCTTCATCCTTGTACCCCAGCAGTATTTGGGTACTGGGGCGTACCAGAGTGCTCAAGGGAAGTTAGCAGGCTAATCGGTGAAATGTGCCCAATTGCTGGAGCAATAATAGGGTTCATTCTTAAAATTTTGATACTCATTATCAACAACTGGATGTGGTGCTTTGCGCTGTATGGCACCGCAATGGCTCTGTCGGGCATCCTAATTTTGGGCGGTATAACAATTCGGGAGTATCTGCAGATGTAAGACGATTAATAATCAATTACATATGAACCCCAAATAAAATTTCCACCCTATTTTCATGCTTGGCAGATTCTTGGAGAACTGCATCAGCAACAACATGAATTCCAGACAAATGGGATTGGAATATAGGTCACTGCAGATCCTCGGCATTGTGATGAATGAAATCCAACAAATGGGACTAGTTGGAACTGCCGTCGTCGCCGGAATAGTAATGTCTTCAATTTGCCTAACCGTGGTTATCAAAATAGAGCTAACTCTCGAAAACTTGGTTGCGCTCCTAATGTCTGGCATATGTTGTATGGACTGTTTGATTGTCCTGATCCTCCTCATTGGAGTGTTAGGCCAAGTACACTTTCAGTCCACGAAATCCCTACGTGAGCTCTTCAAAAGAATTGGTAGTAACGGTATGAAAACATGTCATGAAATTAAATGGAAGATGGCTTTTCTAAGAAGCTGCAGCCCCGTCAAGGTCATGTTTGGATCCTTCAATTTTGTTGATTCCGTTACACCAATGAATTGCATCAATATTTCAAATAATTTCACCGTCAACCTTTTGCTGTTACAATCTTAAACCTTGGTTGCTTTTCATGTGGTTGGGTAATATTCTATTTACATATTGGTTCTGTTATTGTGATGCGAAATACATAGCTTACGGGATAAATAATTATTCTTCAGAAGCTGCAGTCCTATGAAGCTGGTTTTGACACTTGTGAGATCGTGGTTTGGATTTGGGTCTAGTATATCACGCAACCAGTTGTTTGCCATTCCAATACTTGTATGAGCAAAAACAGTTTGGGTTATTTCTCACGTTATGTGTGCGGAATTTAAAACTATCATGCGGATTGATAATATTGGTGGTAGACTCTTTGCAGAATATATTGTTCGTTTTATTGTTGAGCTATCGATATTCAATGTTACGGGTTTTACAAGAAGGTTATGTATGTAGACGACGCAAATGACTTCGGAGAACTCGCAAATATTTTTATCCACCGTCAAATATACGAACGTCCACGTGTTGTGTATTGGTTCCAGGCACTTTAATATTAATTGCCTCGTGCAACTATGATCTAGTTTGAACTAGCCAGTGGAACAGTGCCAATTTGTTAAAATATTCGAACGCGCAAGTTCAGGTGATAACAGCCAATTTTTTCAATCGAAAATTACTTTCTGGCATATGATTAAACTCACATGCCCGAGTAATTGAATTGTGTTATGCATGGAACCAACACGAATATCAGCACGTGTAAAAGCGCATTAAAGTCGTTAATGAAGTTAACTAGTACGTGAAATAGTGCGCGAATGAATTTTAGTGGTATTGTAAATTACATGGATAAATATATATTTGGATCCAACGTTGCCAGAATAAAACAGCCCTAATTGGTCATTAGGACATTTAGTTGGTAGCGTGAAAGGGAAAGTAAATTCCATAATCTCTTTTCAACAATCCCTGGTGATATGATTCACCCTGCTGGAATAAATATGAAAATCTCATATTCATATTACTTCAGATGAATAATGTTCCACAATGCACTGAATCAGCATTAATTCAATTACTCGGGAATGTGAAGAGATCGAACTTCCAGTTGATATTGGAACTTTTTTCCGTCCATAATTTTAGCAAATGTATACGTTTGTACTATCTTGTTCAAACTAGATCATTTTGGCATGAGTCAATTAATATCCGAGTGAATGGAACTAATTTATAACACGTGGACATAAATTTATCGTATCCGAATCGTCTGATGCGAATGCTCTTTGTAACGTACATACTTGTGTATACCGCTAAGAAGCCGCTAGTTGAAAAGTCAATTTAATATATGATATAATCACAAAATATTTATATAATTTGTCTGCAATTTAATTCTGCTCAACTAACCAGAAAGAAATTTTTGGCTGGTGATCATTTTGTAAATTTCGACGACAAGCGATGTTAGAGCAGTCGAAGGAATAGTCATTATATTCGGTAATGATATGATGCATACTCTGTGTTAAATCCGGATAAGTTAATGGTTATTTCGTAATGGGATTACGATAGGATGAAACGAGTGGGAGGAGGGGTGTCTTTTATTGTAATAAAGATTATTGTATGGCGTTAGGCTCAAGCTACTTATATCAAACAGGTGGTATAGATTGCATCTTAAATTTTTATTGTCAATCTATTCCTATAGCTATAAGATGCGCTAAACAGCATCCCTGAATTTTAGTGCCAACCAATTGCTATAGGTACGACTCGTACCGTACGAGTGGCTATAAACCGGATTTGCTTTTCGTTGCAAGTAATTTTTTCGAGAATTGGTTGGGGATGATGCTGCCGTGGGTTCAGTTGTGCGATGACGTCATGCGTACGTAAGTAAGAAGTAAGATATGTTCTATGGATTTGGGTTGTCTTCGATCCACTCTACCAGCAAAATAACGTTCTGCGGCGGAAATTGGCGGAAATCATAAGTTTTTCAATTAAGTAATTTTTTATTTTTAAAATTAAAAACGGCTGTAGAGATGTGCGGCGAGTTCCCCTCATCCACGCACGCTCTTTGCCGTAAAAATCAAGCGTTGGACTTAAGAGCTGAAAGTTGGTACTTGTATGTAATTTTAGATGGTGATTCCAATACAATTGACCATACATCTCAACTTTGAAATCCTACCCCCAACTGGGAGGTAAGAATTGACTGTTGCAACTAGCGGCTGAAAATCGGAATACATGCGCATTTTAAGGCGGCGATGTCAATAACAATGGAGTCAAATTCTAATTTTTTTTCCTGTCATGTAGCGGGGGGTAAATAAGATTGACCAGGGAGCGATGACTACTAAAGTCCTATCGAAATAAAAAATAATGAAGGCCAGCGCTACCGGATTAGCATCAGCCGGATCTTGAACTTAAACCGATAAAGACAAAGGGTCGTTTCAAGAGAAAGACGCCAAACGTCAACGAGAATCTGAAGAAAACTCTCGGCACCGCAAGACCGGTACTTATTGCCATCATGCATTCCAACACGTTATCATACCCATATGCTTCAATATGACCTTGAAATTGGGTGCCATTGGCGGCAAAAAAACTGGACAAAATCAATTATATTAATAGTCCAAAATACACGATAAAAAATCTAAAGTAACCATTGTGACAAATCTGTTAGAATAATCTATCTAATATATTCATATTATACGATAATCAATAAATGGCCATTGAGAGTTACATTAATATTCATACATTATTGTTCGTATTTTGCATAGCCACGCTACGTTACATTACTGATAGTCAAACACGGGAACTTTCATTATATTATTTGTAGGTGCTAAATGCTTATCTAGTAAAATATTTGCATACATTTCATTTACATTAACAGGAAAATGTTTTCGCTTTTTATTTCACTAACTAATCTTCATTTAGGACTTGGTGCGCTTTTACACGTGCTGATATTCGTTTTCACGCCGTACAATTCTCTGCAATGTGCATTGAACAATTGGAAAATTGTCATTGGAACTTGCTTTTGCATCGAATATTTTAACAAATTGGAGCTGTTGTATTGGCCAGTTCAAACTAGCTCACTTTGACACGAGTCAATTAATATTAATGTGACTGGAACTAATCTTTAACACGGGGACATATTTTGTTCCATCCTCTGAACCAACTAATGAGAATGTTCGCTGCAACTTGCATAAATACGTATGCATCGTGCAACAAAACATTCGCAAGTTGAAAAGTCAATTTATTGTCTGAAAAAAAATTGTCATTTGAAAAAGTGAATGCAGTTTAATTTTGTTTAACGAAGCAGAAAAAGAGTTTCGGGTGGTATAGTGGTTCTGTAGACCTGATAACAAGCGATGGTTGAGCATTGAATTTAATATTAATATACGCTACGCTCAGAAATTATTTTTGACTTCTCAGAAGCCTTTGCATCTCCAGACGTGACATCATAGCACATTACTGAACATCAAATGCTGAAAAGTTGCACGGAATGGCAAACAAATGGTTGCATCGTATAGCGGAACCAAAAACCGAACACGTGTTCATAAATATAAAGCCGGAAACTGCAATGAGGGATGGTCGAAAGGCGAGCAATTCTGAAAATTTCCTGCTCGTATATTTCAATTTTGCATATTTCCTGTGCTGCTCGCCTTTTCGTCTGCGTAGTGATGCTATCTCTGGAAACCTTGATGTGAAATCTAATCCGATACAAAATATTTTGTGTGCTATGGTCCATGCTGCAACCGTTGTCGAGTTAACAGCTAATGTAAGATCCGCAATTCGTGCAACGTCGGAAGGGAAGTCTCAGAGTCCATTGGCTTATTTTGACCAAGTTCAAGCATAATGTATGTGGATATTATACACTAGTTTTTTTAAAGGCGTTTGGACCAAACGGATGCACATAGCCGACACTGTAAACTACATAAGGAACAACAGAGAACACTTGCCACAGTGGAATATCCTGGTAAGCAATAACAATGCTACAAAATCTGCTGGAACCAATCTAACATGTTTGTTATATCGTTCGTTCAACAGATAGGACGAAAATTAGTGTGGAGCGAAATTAGCACTCTGTTTGGTGCTGTTGCATTATTAAATGTAGTTTTATCAAAACAAATACTGACCTCGTCTGACAAATGGCACTTGCATATTTGGAATCCTAATCTGATTGCTAAGGGACGCTACAGCCTTTTTCTTGACGAAGTTCCTCGCTACGGCGCAAAATTGCAGGAAAAGGGTAATTTGGCTTCACTGGATTACTTTACTGCTCTGGTTGCCGCAATTGGCTTTACAGGAGAATATATTATTTCGTGTTACATTGATTTATTTCTGCTTTCGTCTGTGTTGACGCTTTGGTGTCCATGTTACCGCTTTGCGAGAAATATTGAGGGTGGCATAAAATGGCCATTTACGACTACTCCTTCAAATAATGTGGCCGAGATATTGACTTGGGCGGACATACACAAGACTTATCAGGCAATTAGGGACCTTTCTGTTGCCGTTAATAACTTCACGTCACCATTGGTGACACCATACTTGGGTTACGCGTTGTTCTATCTGTCAACCAACATGGATACGTCATTGATTGAGAAACGGTTGATGATCAAAGCTTTGGATATTTTCATGATCAGTGTAATCTGCGGTATATTTATCCTAATGGCTGATGCACATAATCAGGTAAAATAATTCACATATCTTTACTATCAAAAATCTTTCGTTCATCAAAAAGGCTTTGATTGGATTATTTTCGTTTTTTGTCAAGATGCAAATTTTGGGAGAATGGCATGCAGTTGACGAAAACAGATTGGGGATAAGCGCTGATCAATACATGGTTCTTTTGAGTGATGCGGAGTCAACATTTATTGGAATTCATGGTGGCAGCATATTTACAATAACATATTCGACGTTGTGGAATGTAAGTACACCGAGAACTAGTGTATTACATGACATTTAATTTCAATGCGGGAATAACAAGTCATTAGTTATTTTAGGCAACTGCAAATGCAATCACTTTCTTCATAATATGCATTCAAACCCGTTCGCTGGACTGATCAAATCATTCAACATTACAACGTAGGTGCAAATTTGTATGTGTCTAATTAATTAGTTCATGTGTAGAATATCGTGACAAAAGCAATTTTGGTCTTTGTATATCGCTCGTTTCATCTACAATCATATCTATTTCGCAATTTAACGATTACATTTTGAAAGTAGTCAATATTTTGTACATGTAAGAACGATTTATTGAATCGCATCAACCGAAACATTTTCGAATTATTCTGGAACGCGAACACATTTTGAAAATTGTAGTCGAAATTACTTGTGTTCGTTCCGTGGACAAGTTTCTTGTACGTTCCTAAACTAAGCTTCAGTTCCTTGCACATTCCATTTAATCGTTTTTAACCAATCATATCAGTGTTCAATGTATTTGTCAAGCATAACAACAATGTAAATTTTCATTGAATAACCATTCGCATTAATAATATAACTGTATTCATGCAACTCGTTACTCTTGTAAACAATGAGAAATATGAATAAAATTTGTAAAGCAGTTTTTCCTTCAGAAATAGGGAAACCTTTTTACTATTTATTACCCAAATTAATCTAGCAACAACGCCACACATTCCGCGTGGCACAGTCTTCAAGAAGGAAGCATAACTACAACGTCATCGCTCATTTTTGTTGTTGTAACTTCATAATAATGTAGTATAATTGTTTACATTGAAAAATTTCAATGTCATGGAACAATGCGACATATATTTTTTAGGTGCGTCTATGTCCGTGTTACATTTCTAAACTCGTATACATTTGCTCCGTTATTTGAGATTATGAGATTATTGCTATTCTAAATATACTAATCCCCAGTTGTCTCCAATGTCATCACTGTTGTAGTTATTGATGGAAACGGAGCGATAAAGTGTTTTTATTACGTACATGTTAACCTTAGTATATTAACAACAATACCTCAACCAGCGTTACACTCTTAGATTCTAAACAGAATGATTTATAAAAATAGATATATGCTTATAACATGCACATAACGTAAATCTCGATTAATATTCAGATGATCATGCCGAACGTGGAATATAGTAACAGCCCGAATTTTGTTCGGATTCCACGTAACGGACGTATCTGGACTTTAGACTAAAATAAATGTTATTCCCAGTATCACGTAAACATAATATATGGTCAAGCTTTTCAAAATAAACTGCATAATTCATCAACTTGTTTTTCCACAGCAACTCTAATGATTCAGGCGTTAGTACGTATGTGCTCTCAGATTGATACATAACTATGTCAACCGAGCTCACAGCGTATATTGCACAAACATATATATTGTTTATTAGCTTGCCATTTCCGCAGTAAAAGTTAAAGCGGATTGACACCTCAACTTCAAATACTGCTACCGTAGAAGGTTATTCGGAAATGGTTTGGCTGTCCGCCTCAACTCAACCGTTTTGCGGATATTATTTTGAACCTATATTTAATATTTATACTGTTTTTGGTAATGTTGCCAATGTATTATCAAGCGCTGGTTACCTAAAACACCTAGCGAGACGTGTGTCTTGTCCAGGCGCCAAATAGTTTTCAACTGTGTACGAAATTGGAAGCGGGTTGTCGTTTTTCAAAACTGCAAACACATACAAAAGTTTGTTTTTCATGCGACTAAAATACACAATTTGTTATTGCTGGCCCACCGACAAAAATTTCCATTGGACGCGCTCTCATTTTTGTCGTTAAATTAGAACAGCAAAATGTCATTTGTTTCTTCAGTAACCCTATACAACGCGAATAGAATACCATTTACATACGTCAGTTCTACATTATCGTTTGTCGTATACAGTAGCTATTGATTCTATATTATCCTATATCCTTTCAAGTTGCAAAGGTCTGTGATTTTCCACCAACATAAAACATTTATCATCACGTTCCGAAACCTTGAGAAACTTCATATTGACCTGCATAAGGTCATTGCGAAAGTCGAAACACATTGGAAATGCCAAATTGGAGACCTCGTCGTCAGTTAATCGTTCGTACCAAATCTTATCAAGTGATATTAAATCAAGCAACAACAAACATAACTGCCCATACAGCTTCATAGTTTAAATTATTAAATTGGCGTATCTTCCGTAAATCGGCATCAACATAACCATTTAATTACTCACGGCTTATCCTGACCAGCATGTTTTTGTAATAATTGACCTGCAATAATAATTCGCTGTAGTATCGTACATACATCGTACGACAATTCCAACAGTAGAACATTGTGCGCGATCGGGCCCGAGTTTTAATAAAACTACGCAGCATTCAACAGAATAAGGTCAACATTGCTCTGCAGTGTTTTTATGTTTGATCTACAATGGAAATGAAGTTCAAAGGACAACGAAAATTACGTTTCCGTTTATAAATGCTACAAGCGAATAGAAAGACAATACGACGACTGACGTAATTAAGATCACTTCTAAATCTTATTTTCTTCCTTAATTAAGCATAGCAGTTGTAATATGCTTGATTACGTTCGACGTCGAACATGAGAAACATGTCAACTAATTAACCCTACGTTTGTTGCCCGCTTACACAGGCACTGTGTTTAAATATAAGTTCACACTAGGCTAAATTATGCTGTCGGGTTCTACGTGAGTTTATTGCGCCGCAAGTTATAACAGTGATCGTCCGCAGATACATTGGAATATAATTCTGTGAAAAGTATTCCATCAAGGAAAGGGACAATCGAGTTCAACTACATAGTAGCAGTAATGATACAAAATCATTTGAAATTGCTTGGCTTACTGACCAAATTATCGGGAGTCGTACCAAGCACATCGTTCTACTGGGATGGCGAAGCAGGACAGATGAAACTGCTGCCTAAAGCCAATAGACGCATTCTAGACGGATCCTGCTTTGTGCAAAAAATACTACTTGTTTTAATGGCAGCTCAAGGAATTCACTCCTTTAATCAAGCTCCTAGCCAGCAATTTGGTGTGACCGAAAAGTTTCTTTATGGCATGGCGATATCAGGTTTATCATTCACTCACGCATTAACAGATGCATGTAGAATACATTCCGAGACCATCTGCCATTATATCAACGGATTGCTACAATTTCCCAAAATATTTCATCGTAACCAATCATCCGCTCGAAACATTTCATTCATCGCATCGATAAACCTGCTGTTTGCCTACGCTCTTGGAGGCAGCTGTGCGATTGTTCCGTGGGGATTTTTCTACGGTGCATTTGGACTTCATCCGTGCACGCCAGCTGTTGCTGGCTACTTTCTGATTCCGGAATGTTCGTCGCAAATGCGCAGCCTTACGGAAGCGGTTCCAATAATTCCAGTTCAGTATTCACGGTTATTATTGAAGATTGTGATATTCCTGCTCAACAACTGGATATGGTGTTTGGATCTGTACGGCACGGCAATGGCTCTGTCAGGCATCCTCATATTGTGCGGGATTACAATTCGGGAGTACCTGCAATTGTACGTTATTGGCTGTATAATGAAATGACAGTCTAAATGAACAGACAGGAAGCTGTACTGATTCAATGTCTTTTTTAATCCGTAGGTATTTGGAATCTTGCTTGAACAACAACTTGACCCATAGTAAGATGGTTTTGGAATATAGGACATTGCAGATCATCGGCGTTCTGATGAACGAGGTACAGCGAAAGGGAATTGTGGGCATGGCCGTTCTCGCCGGAATAGGAATGAGCTCCATTGGTCTTACTGTCGTTATCAAAATGGAACTAACCCTCGAAACTCTCATTGCGTTCCTCATATCTGGGCTAAGTTCAATAGATGCTCTGCTAGTATTGATTCTTGTTCTCGGGTTGTTGGGCCAGGTGCACCTTCAGTCCCAAGAGATATTCTGCCAGTTGTACAAACGGATTGGATGGGATGGTCGGGAAACAAGTTACGACGTTAAATGGAAGAGAGCCTTCTACAGAAGCTGCAGCCCCGTGAAGGTCATGTTTGGATCATTTAATTATGTGGATACTCTTACGCCGTTGAACTGCGTTAATTTCGCCAGTGGCTGTACCGTTAATCTTTTGCTCCTACAAGCGTAATCGTTTTCGAAAATGTGAATAATATCTGTAACGTATCTACATTTAACCTACCGTATTTTTATTGCTGCGTGTTTCAGTATTTAGGATTAATCTTACCTTCTTTTAATAAGAGCTGCGATATATGAAAGCTTGCAAGTAGAGTTGGGTAACCGCAAAAATTAAAAATGATGGGGACATTGGTTGCGGGTATCTCATTTCAGCAGTAACTGTGAAGAACGGTGCATCACGTCTTATGTTTGTTACCTGGCTTTTGTCTTTTTGCTCCAAATATTGTGTGGTACTCCGATTCTAATTATGAATTTTTTGTAACACGGATTATCAAAATGTGACGGAAAAGTCCATGGGGACGTTGGGGGTTCTGTCATGACGAAATGGTAGAGACGGCCTGGAAGCCTGTCATGAAAATGAGTGGAAGAGCACCTCTTTGAGAAGTTGTAGTCCCGTCAAGGACATGTTAGGAGCTATCAATTTTTGCGATGCTGGTACGCCATTGAATTATATTAATTTTTCTATCAACTGTACAGTCAGTCATTTTGTGGTACAAGCGTGATTTTATTTTTGATTCCTTGGGAAGTTTATTGAAATCTTATTAGTGCTACTATTGTATATTTCGAATACATAGTTTGTGAAACGTTTCGTTAATGCAATTGTGAAAAGCGTAGACATGTGCAGACTTGTTTCTCATATTAACACATTACGCTAATGTCTCATAATGACATTGGAAGGACAAATGAATTCAGTTGTAAGCGGGAATGTGTTTCAAATACCGATTAAGTTAAGAGCTTCAAAAATTCAACTTCTGATAATATGTTAGTTTAACACTAATAGATAGGAATGTTCTGGTGGGTTTGTCGGCTAGTTTGACTGGTTGGTTTGTTATTCAATATGAAAGATTCAACTAACAACCACAATGAAGCTTACAAAAATATTTACACATTTAGCAGTCATGTTTCCACAAACTGTTATTACAAGTGTGTTGGGAGGATTTTAATAACTATGTAGAAGATGCATTTATCTTTTAATGAAGTTGGAGAACAAATTACAACCTCATTGGCAATGCTGGTTGTTATAAAAATATCTTGATAACTATAACCTTCCATTCAAGAATGGTGAAAGTGTAACCATTGGAGGTTTATGGAAAAATTTTGTAAAAAGATAACTTTCATGTGGGCATTGATTGGTGTTAAACCAGTTAATAGTAGGAGGGAATCCAACTATGGATTATTTAAAACATTATATCCGATTGACCATGAAAAGGGGACTTCTGTCATTGATGTATTGAACTAACTTTATCCTACGTTGGCATGTGACGTGGACCCGCATTTGGACAATTTTGCATTTGTTCGCTGCTACTCGAGTAATCGAAATCTAAGACACTACCTTTGCCAAGTTATATAGACATATATAGTTGGCACACACCCGTACCATTACGAGGGAAACTGGCGTGTACAGTTACAAGGTCCTCAAGATGATTCAAAATCATTTTAAATTGCTGACTGTACTCAGCAAAATCGCTACAGTGAACCCAAGTACATCATTCTACTGCGACAACGTCAAAGGCGAAATGGAAATGATGTCCAATAGGAAAAGGCGCCGTGTAGACCGAGTTTCATTGATTCAAAAAGTATTCCTGGCAATACTGGTATTTCAAGGAATGTGCTTCCTTTAATCCGAAGTCCAATAAGCAATTCGGTCTCGCCGAGAAATTTCTGTACGGCATGACGTTGTCAGGTTTGTCGCTCACGCACGTATTCACAGACGCGTGTAGAATCCATTGCGTGAACATCTGCAGGTACATCAACGGGCTTCTGGCCTTTCCGAAAATATTTCCCCTCCGCCACACACACAAACTAAATACTTCATTCGTCGCATCAGCTAACTTGTTGTTTGCCTACGTTTTTGCATTCAGCTGTGTTGTTGTAGAATTTGGCTATCTTTACGGTGCATTTTGGAATCATCCCTGTTCTCCGTCTGTTGCGGGCTACTTTCTCATACCGGAATGCTTCATAAATATGACATATTCTTGGGAAAATGTTCACATGATTTTGGTGGGATCCGGATCACATGACTGGATGTATTGCTTTTCCCTGCACGGCACTGTTATGGCGTTAGCAGGCATTCTTATTTTGTGAAGTGCAACACTTCGGGACTACCTTGAAATGTAAGTCGTTGAATATCAACGTGCAATAACGTTATAATGAAGCAAGTTTAAATCCACAGGTATTTGGAAAACTGCGCCACTAGCAACATAACCAACAATGAAATGGTCCTGGAGTATAGAACGCTGCAGGTTATCGGGGTTCTCATGAATGAAATCCAACAACATGGGCTTGTGACTGTGACTACTGCTGTAATTACAGGAATCGGAATTAGCTCAATAGGCCTGACTTTGCTTGTCAAACTGGAACTGTCACTGGAAACTCTCATCATATTCGTATCGGCTGGCATCACTGCAACCAATGTTGTGTTTATCATGGTCCTACTTCTGGGGCTATTGAGTCAAGTACACGTTCTGTTCAATAAGGTATTCCATATGTAGTACAAAATAAATGGGAGCGATAGTCAGGCAACAAGTTATGAAGTCAAGTGGAAAAGAGCATTCTTCAAAAGCTGCAGTCCCGTAAAAATCAGGTTTGGATCCTTTAATTTTGTGGACAGGCTTACACCGTTAAATTGTATTGATTTGGCAAATAGCTGCCCGGTTAACCTTTTGCTTTTGAAAGGATAAAATTGTAATATACTTGCTTGTAGTAATTATAAATGATTTGTGAGGTGCACACTTCAGAAACACTCTTCGGACATGCTATTTTATTATATTCACACGTTCGTTGATCGTGTTTCACGTCTTTGAATGAAACGGAACATATTTAAATAACTCTAGAACGCGAACACATCTTTGGAAAGTGCAGTTGAAACTACGTCGTTCCAGTATATCACCAATTGACAATTACCACATCGGATATTACAATGAAGAACATTCTTTACTAGAATCAATTATTACGCTAGCTACTAGAGCAATCACAATCCACACATGGAGTTATTTACCTACTGCGAAATATTTAATTTGAGTTTTGGTTCCAGCTTGTAGAAATTCCAATTCGACGTACCAATAAATTACCCGCATGATTGTATACGATTTTCATTTTATCCGACAATGATAAGTAGTCATCACAATGGAGTCGAGTACCAGTACATTGTAGTTATTGAGTTGATTCATTTGGATTTGTACCAAGAAAACATAAATATAGACGTCACAGTTTTGTTACAATTCATGGTTGATCTAGGAATATAGCGATCGCTATGTGTGCTACATATCTACGTACTAATGGTAGTATATTTAACAGCACAGTTCACAGTTCAACAATATTCGCATTTACGCAGCTATGTCAACATGTGTTTTAGTTGTAACATATGGTGTAACTTTAAATTTATATTAACATATAAACCAAGCTGAGATCATATAAAAGTAAATACACCATACCTAAGAAGCGCATGTATCCGGCTGGTTAAGTGAGACACACACTATTAAACACGCCAGTAAAGATGAAGTAATATTGGGCTGGCAGAACATACATAAGACATAAGGCAATCCGGGGCCATTCTGTGGCAATCAATAGCTTCACCGCACCATTGGTTTTCCCATATTTAGGCCACGCGTTGTTTCACCTATCAACTAATATGGATACAGCATTGGTTCAGAAAATCTTGACGCTCAAAACTTTCAAAAATGTATCCATGGTCATTCTTTGCTGTATATTAACCCTTATGGCGGATGTAAATATCCAGGCACGTTGGTCAACTTATGGTTATTCTAATTTAGTAGAAGCTTTTCTAAATGGAGTCGATTGAGAATGTCCTTTTTTAAGATGCAGGTTTTGGCACAATGGCTGGCAATTGACGAGAACAGATTGGGTGCACCCGTGGATCAAAATATTGCCATTTTGAGTGACGTTGACTCCAAAGTAATTGGAATCCATGGTGGAAGCATATTCACGATAACTTACTCGACATTGTGGAGTGTAAGTATTTACAGTTCTAAATGGAATAACATCATCAATTTCCTCCATTAAATGAGCTCACATAATGTTACTCGGTATTTTAGGCAACTGCTACCGCCATCACATTCCTCATTATATGCATTCAGACACGTTCCGTGGACTAATCAAATGACATTGCTTGCAGCGTAAGTGGAATTCAGAAATGCTACATCAAATATAGAAGCTGCAAATGATCATATGAAAGTAAATAATGATTTACGTGGACGTGAAGGTATTTCAAATTGGGTCAGATATACCTGTACATTTTACTATCAAACTGCAAAACGAGTAAACAAAGGACAACTGAAGAACATTTATTCAAGAAATAATCAAATGGTAATTTAATTATTTCCGATGACCAACTCAGTTTTACTTTTATTGTTGACCAAATTAAATATCTTGCTTTATTCCTAAACACATCTTCAACTTTTCGATCAATTCCCGAAATAATATATATTAACCTTTAGGAGATTCAAGGGTCATCGTACCCACCGCCTTGAAAGTTGGCCGAATTTACCTATTTTTCGGATTTTAGGAAAGGATAATTTACAATGGTCATATTGAATAACATAAAATTAAATACAGTGAAGCATAATGTATTTTTCCGGAATTTCTCATATAAACATTAATGAATTTATGAGTTGAATCTGAAAAAATAACGTCATGTCTCATCAAGCTATGTATAATGACGATGTGTTACTATTTCTAATAAAATAAGAGGAAAGTTGAATGTCAACGGAAGCGTTTTTATTTCATTTTTCCTTTACAACTCAGCGTTCAAGTGCTTGCATATATTGATGCGATGTATTTGCCATTATAGTGATGGTGATGAATGGTGACTAAATTGTGAACTTCTTGCCCACGCCGAAAAGAAGCTTCGTCAAACTTTACAAACCATGTTCAACAATTTGTCAATTGTGTTTGCCCACAGCCGGAATAATAATTACACGTGGACAATTTCAATAAGCGTAGGTTGGAGTATTATAGCCATAAACCAGGCGTTTCATTTTGGTGAATGACAATTTAAATATTCATTTGCAATATTCATGGGTTGCTATAAAGCGGGATGTCAAGTGACAGTCACATTTCATCGAATAACGTTGACGTATGCTGTCATGGCTAAAATGTATATTAAATTAACACAACCATTCATGGATAACTTATTTTTTGAGCGATTTCGATTATGGAAATCAGGTACGAATAATTTAAGGTAGATCAGCATGTCAATCAAAAGACGATTTCTATAAATAATAAATTGATCCAAGTAAATCACACGTAGCAAATTGACTGGATCTTACATTCAAACAGTTTTTCTTCGTTGTTTCGTGGACGTTCTAGAATTGTACGTTATTTCCATAGTATTCTTTTGTGAATAACAACTACCAGTGTACCACATCGAAGATGATTCAACATCACTTAAAATTGCTGTCACTATGCAGTAAAATAGCTGGAACGATTCCAAGCGTATCATTCTACTGGGACGACGCCAAAGGACAAATGAAAATAATGTCTCAGAACAAGAGACGTTCTTTGGATCGATCCTGTTTGGCACAAAAAGTGTTCCTAGCGATTCTGTTACTTCAAGGAATTCATTCCTTCAATCAGGAAGCCAGCAAAAAGTTCGGTCTCACCGAAAAATTTCTATATGTAATGACGTTAACGGGTTTGTCATTCACTCACATATTCACAGACGCATGCCGAATCCATTCCGTGACAATTTGCAGTTACATCAATGGGCTCGTGTCATTTCCCAAAATATTTCATCAATACAAAATATCACCAAAGAATATTCCATTCATCGCATCAGCCAACCTGCTCTTTGCCTACATTGTTGCCTTCAGCTGCATCGTGGTACCAATTGGCCTTTTCTATGGCGCATTTGGGCTTCATCCATGTACACCGTCAGTAGCTGGCTACTTCATGATACCCGAGTGCATCGCGGGAACCACGTATGAACAATTTGGTGGCAAAAATTGTTCCGAGGTTCTGAGAGAATTCCTAAGTATTTTACTGAAGATCCTGGTATTCCTTGTCAACAACTGGATGTGGTGTCTATCCATGTACGGTACAGCAATGGCGGTATCAGGCATCCTGATATTGGGCTGCGTAACAATTCGGGAATACCTACAAATGTAAGTCATTCATAGCCAAACACAATACCTCAAACATTACAGCAAACCATCATTATTTCAACAGACACTTGGTCCACTGCACAACGGCCAATACGAATATCAGTAAGATGGCCTTGGAGTTCAGAACATTGCAGATCATAGAGGTTCTCATGAACGAAATCCAACAACATGGAATTGTGGCTACTGCCGTCGTTTCCGGAATTGGTATATGCTCCATTGGTCTCACGGTGCTGATCAAAATGGAATTATCCCTGGAAACTCTCGTTGCGTTCACAATGGCTGCAATCGGTGTTATCGATGCTGTGCTTGTCATGGTCCTAGTTTTAGGGCTATTGAGTCAAGTGCACTTTCAGTCCAAGGAAATATTCCGTCAGCTATACAAAAAGCTGGGTAGCGATGGTCTGCAGACAAGCGTTGAAATCAAGTGGCAAAGGGCCTTCTACAGAAGCTGCAGCCCTGTAAAGGTCATGTTTGGGTCCTTCAATTTTGTGGACTCACTTACGCCGTTAAATTGTATTGATTTTGCAAACAGTTGCACAGTTAACCTTTTGCTATTGAAAAGGTAATTGCACAAGAGATTTAGTTTCATTATGGTATGTAGTGGATCGCCCATTATTTATTGCAAGATACGGAGACCAATACCGAAATGTTATATTTAGTAAAGCTAATAATTTTTGCTGTCACAATATTGGTATGTGAAACGATATTAATTTGCATGGCAACGTTAGCATACTGAAGGCATTTGGTGCAAGAAAAGGCAAATTTTTATATAACGTTCACTGTGTGTTGCACATGTCGCCAGTTGCTTTGAACTAAACGCAGTGCAAATACAAACACAATGTGTACTCGGATATATGGGCAGCGAGGAATTGTTGTAATTACCGAGAAAAGAATATGTAAAGTTAGAAAATAAGTTTAGACAAATAATGCAGAACATAAATTATTGTGCCGTACCTTTGATTAATGTGTCGATTTATATTCGAATCTATCGAATCTATAATAAATTGATTGATTCAAATGTCCGCCCGTTGCAGCATAATGACGCAAAACGAGATTTAGAGGTTCAGGAAATAACACCTGGCATATTTATCAGCATGCTGTTTGCTTCTTAAGTTGTGGATGTGGCCGTAAATTTCATACGTGACATTTGTAAGCGAATTTATCACGCAATAGCACGAACTGCATTCAGCTCGGCTCATCGTGACCGTATTCTAAGTTCCGATAAATTATAAACTTTGTTGGTTTAAAGGCGCATGAATGTCTTTTCTGACGAAGTTTTCAACTCAATATCCATGCATGTATGTATATCTGTTCATTTATACTTAAGCATATTCGTCCAATGGAAGACGTATGTTTCCCTGGTCTTCGTTTCGTTAATCTGAAAAGATGCTGTGGTACTAACAAAGGAACATTGTCAGGTTATCTGAAGTTTGACAAGAAGTAAAATGTAGTTCTGCTTGAGTTTTCTGTTGATTCCAACGATACCGACGTTTTTCTGAAGAAAAGGTATATGCAGATTTAACAATTACTGATAGCGTGAGAAGGGATACAAGTGATAAGGGTGATTTGAATATACTATGATTTGAAACTGACAAAACAAGCAACTTATTACTAAGCGATTGCTAATTAACTTCTACAGTTCACAGGTTCGTATTCGTGACAACACGAGCAATTGTAAGTCGTAATTGAAGTGAATATCGGATATGGAAATATGTACCGCTGTCACAGCACGTTCCATTTACGTTTTATTACATAATAGATCAAAATTATTTACCGGTAATATACAACTTGTAGCATATGGCGAGACGATCTCAAATTAATAACTTTTCCGAATTTTAATACGCCGTAAAATCTATTGATTTCAATACTGTATAAATAAGTCAGTTCCGTTAGGATAGGCAGTGAAGTATGATTGTGCATTACGCTGGCCTAGCTGTAGCTGAAGATTTATCTTACATATATAAAAGTATTCAGATTTAGTTTGTATGAGAATAATGTTTGTATTTGGCTTTTGTGCGATGGGATGGAGCGCCATGGTTCGGTCTCAGTACTGGTAAAACGATTTAACATTACAATTCAGCTGAAATTTTCATTTGTTAAATGAATAATTTCAGGCACTGATTTTGAAATGAAAAGGTCCTAGTCATTGACATCTGGCTATGGTATCCTTGATTGCACCGTTACCAATTCGTTGTTGAAATGTTAAATGTAAACAGCAAGAAGTAAATATTCCATTCGTTGCCACAGTCGTCCACATTCGCACATACTGTGGGATGAAGCATTGAGTTTCCATAGTCGGATTAATTGTTATGTCACCAGCATAAAGCTGCTACCAAAGGGTTAACCCAAATTTATATACAGATAGAAGCACATCACAAAATAACGACTATAGATAAAAGACATCGGTAATTAACCTCAGGTAAGGGATAGGCATAACCAACTCCAATAATTTAGGATAATTAATTTCGGGTAAGGCGATCCAATTTCGTGGTTGCACGAACACATGATTTACTCAATGCCATAATACTTCACTTATTAAAGTAAAGCTGTTGCATAAGCCTTTTAACACACCATGATTTATTCATTGCATAATTTCACTTTTACCATAATATTCTTGCACGTCAGGGATTACAGTTAAGGAATCCAACGCCTCAAACTGAACCAGAGTGCCATTTGCAATCAATCATAAAAAATTACACAAACACACCATGAGTTATTCATTGCTGATTTTTCACTGAATCATAATATTCTTGCACCGTCAGGGATTACAGTTACGGAATCCAACGACTCAAGCTGAACCAGAGTGGCCTTTGTAATCAATCATAGAAAATTACACAAACACACCATGAGTTATTCATTGCTGATTTTTGTCTGAATCATAATCTCTTGCACGTCAGGGATTACACTTAAGGAATCCAACGACTCAAACTGAACCAGAGTGGCATTTACAATCAAGCATACAAAATTACACAAACACACCATGACTTATTCATTGCTGATTTTTGTCTGAATCATAATATTCTTGCACCGTCAGGGATTACAGTTAAGGTTAATTGCAATTTGATTACCAAAACCGATATAGATTAAAGTTCATTTAAATTATCGCTGTACCATCATAATCACCGTTGACATCCCTAATCAGGTAAACCCATTGCCGCATGTATTTTTCTAGAAGATGTTTGAATGATGGCTTGGAATTAGCGAGAAGAGTTGAAGATCCGCCGAGAAGTGCCACGAAATATTAAAAGGCATTGCGTTAAAAATGGTTGGAGTTGATGGCCACACTATATACACGATAACTTACTCAGCTTTGTGGAGTGTAAGTGTCAATAATGCCACAGGGCCTATAACATTCATATGGCAACCTGTCATGAAACAATGCATTTCGAACTTTATTATTTTTAATAGCAACTACCATTACGTTATTCCTCATTTGCAATCAAACTCGCCCTCTTCTCTAGACGTGAACAAATGATTTAATACACCACCATGAGTTCAACTGTTCATTTGCGTCTTGTAGTGTGTGTTGTTTCAACCACACACGAAAGTATGTTCCGGAATTTCGAGTGCAATAATTAGTACGCAATGGCATTCAAAGCTTTCAAATCCAATTTAAGTGTAGACGCAGAACTGGTCATGAACACTTAGTTTTCATTCATTGATCCAAACTCACAAAGATCAGGAAATCTGAGTACTGCACAACCAATTATTAAACCAACTGAGTATTGATTGATAACGAACAGGGAGCTCATATTTGTCACTGCCTTCCCACATTTATACCGTACACAGTACTTGAATATTCGTGTCGTGGTATCGACTTTTAGATGTGGAAATTTAACATCAATTTAATCAGTATTCTGTCGACAATGACAAGTATGTAACACCGGAGCCGTCAAAATATTGCTCCGACGATTTGAAATGGAGGTATCGTCATTTCGTCTTAAAATATACTTTATTCCGAGTCCGGAACATATTATTACGGAACGTATTATGAAGTCCGACAGATTTTCTGTGTGTGACTGTTGTGTTTACATACCTGTACAGATACTTATGAGATGAGTACAATACACATGAATCATGTGCACTACCACAAAAATCCAAACTAAGATAAATAAGATATACGTCGTCACAAATTAAAAAAAATTAAATTCCTTGCTCATTTAAAAAAATGGTATTGAGTACAGCCAGTTTCCGTCGCCCTAAGTCGATGTGTTCATTTAAAGTATATATTGTCGGTGTCGGTGATGTATAGCGACCAGTACACAGCTGGATATATCACAGAGTTCCCACAATGTAAGCTAATGACACTCTAAACGTATTTTTGGACGTATGGATAAGTTACCTGCTTGTAAACCCGGTAAGATTGCCCATCATGACATTCGTGCTCGCACCTTTGGTTGACAGCGTCTTCATTGCATTCAAGAACATCAGCGGATACATCGCATTAAATAAGAAATTTGTCGTCTTCAGAAATATTTGGTGTGATTTCATCGTAAAAGTCATGATTCATGACCAACCAAACCTTGATTGATTCGTGTATTTCAGTGAAAGCAAAAGTTAGTGGTCGGTATTTAAATCTTTTAGTGGAGTAATTACTTTCAGCAGGATACTACATCAACATTAGCATGTATCGTTTCAAGTTGCTCTGGTAATCACTATCAGTTGCATGTTTTAGTGCGGCGTTTAGCGAAACGCAGGTGGAGTAGAGATATAGAGGAAAATGCAAAATTGTGGAAATCCTCTCGTTCCAGCCCGCTTTTGGAATGTGCTGCATTAGTACATGCATCGTACCGTGCGGATGCAAAAACAGGGAAAACTCGAAAAATCTTTTAGGCATGCGTTTTTGGACAAACAATTCCATAAATTCTACCCGCGTCAACCAATATTTTTTTACCGTTCATCGGAAAATTGAACATTAGTGTTTGGGAAGGTGAACTGGGTGTTAAAGTTCTCATTGTAATTAACACCATGCTCCCGGCTGTATTTCAATTCGTCCTTACATAGTTAACTTATGTTTAATTTGCATCCTTGGAAAGGTTTAATAACGTACTTGCATGTTTCGTCTTCATAATTTCCTCTGTTACCTATGACTGATTACTCATCAATAAAGTAAATCATTTAAAGCTGATTTTTTTCTGATAATATTAATTTCCAAGTTTAGAGTTTTACGAAAGACTAAATTACAATGATTAATTAAATGGATATAATATTCCAAAGAGCAAATTGTGTTTTTTTTGCAAAATTTATGATGTAAAGATGAGTCATTTCATGAATTTAATATGATGATAAATTAATGTCGCATCAATATATGTCTAATAGAGATGTGTTGCCATCTGTGATAAAACAAGCGGAATGACGGAAGGGTTTGGCTGTCAGAGGAAAAATTATATCTTTAATTTTTGCTCTACAACGCAGCGTTGAAGTACACGCATATACTGATACGATATGAGTGATTTGGTCTAAATGGAGATGAATGCTGTCAACGCTGTCAACTCCTTGTCTACGTAAAATAGAAAATCTATCAGTCATTGCAAAAGTTTTCGGGAAATTTCAAATCAGGTTAGTCCTTCTATCGAACGAAAATTTAAATATTCATCTGCAATATTCATGGACCGCTATAAAGTGTCATGCAAATTATTTACGCCTCCGTTTCATTGTGTAGCGCTGGCGTACGATGAAATGATGAAAATGTATATTAAATTTGCACTACGATGGCGTGAATAATTTAGTTCTGAGTTGATTGGTCTGCGGAAATCCAGCACGAATAATTTAAAGCAAAGCAGATTGACAATGAAAAGGCGATTTCTGTAAATAATAAATCGACACAACTCTATTAAACGTAGATTATTAACATGGTATCACATTCAAGCAGTTTTGTGTTCGCTGTGTTGTAGATTTTCTGGACTTGTGCGTCATTTCCGTTCTATCGTTCACTGGAAACAACTCGCCAGTTTACCACATCGAAGATGATTCATCATCACTTGAAATTGCTATCTATACTCAGCAAAATTGCTGGGACGGTTCCCAGCATATCATTCTATTGGGACGACGAAAAGCGTCAAATGAAAATGATGTCACCCAGCAAGAGACGTTTTCTGGATCGGTCATGTTTGGCACAAACGATATTTCTAGCAGTTCTGTTATTTCAAGGAATACATACCCTCAATCAGGAGCCCAGCAAGCAATTTGGTCTCACCGAGAAATTTCTGTATGGAATGACATTGACGGGACTGTCATTCACTCACGCATTCACAGACGCCTGCCGAATTCATTCCGAGACAATTTGCATGTATATTAATGGGCTGTTGGCATTTCCCAAAATATTTCATCGCCACAGGACCTAACCAAGAAAGATTCCATTCATCGCATCAGCTTGTTAGGTGCTTACCTGCTGGCTTTCACTTGCATTTTGCAACCCTTTGGCTTATTCTACGGCGCATTTGGCCTTCATCCGTGTACTCCGTCAGTGGCTGGGTACTTTTTGATACCCGAATGCATTACTGGCTTCACATCTGTGGAGTATGGCAGTAAATATTGTCTCGTGATTCTAGTACAAGTCGTAAGGTTTCTGCTGAAGATGATGGTATTCCTGTTTAACAACTGGATGTGGTGTCTATCCCTTTACGGCACACCTATGGCGGTATCAGGCATCCTGATACTGGGCTGCGCAACAATTCGGGAATACCTACAAATGTAAGTCCATTCACATCCAACAACAATTACATGTAACGTTATAACATGGCACTACAATTTACATAGATACTTGGAAAACTGTACCACAAGCGACGTGACTATCAGCAAAATGGCCACGGAGTATAGATCATTACAGATCATAGGGCTTCTCATGAATGAAATCCAACAACAAGGAATTGTTACAACTGCCGTTGTTTCCGGAATTGGAATAAGCTCTATTGGCCTCACCGTGCTGATCAAAATGGAACTATCCCTAGAAAGTGTCATGGCACTCATAATGGCTGGCATCAGTGTCATCGATTGTGTGCTTATCATGGTGCTAGTTTTAGGGCTACTGAGTCAAGTACATTTTCAATCCAACGAAGTGTTCAGGCAGCTATACAAAAAGCTTGGGAGCAACTGTCAGCAGACTAGCTTTGAAATCAAGTGGAAAAGATGCTTCTACAGAAGTTGCAGCCCGGTAAAGGTCATGTTTGGGTCCTTCAATTTTGTGGACTCACTTACGCCTTTAAATTGTATTGACTTTGCAAACAGTTGCACAGTTAACCTTTTGCTATTGAAAAGGTAAAACAACAATATATTTAGTATCTTCAAATGTATGAATGTAGTGTAGAGTTGAAATGTCAACAAATTTAACGTTTCTCGTCCTTATTTCATGACAACGTAAAAGATGCTCGAACATTACAGAAACAGCTGAATAATTATTTAATCGTGTTGTCAAAAATGATATATTACTAAGTCTTTGAAATAACGAATTTGTTTCTTCATGGAACGTCAATATTTGGATAGAAGTGCACGCACGTATTTGCAAATGAATCCCAATGCACTTGGCTAGGTCATATTTAAACAGGAATGTGTCGTGGAGATTACATTAAGTATATCCTTAGAATCCACTAATATAGCAGTAAACTAGGACGGGTGTAAACCCGAATTAATCAATTACCGGATATGTGTTCTGTGCAAAATTGATACTTTTGACACTCAGTTAACCTTCCCAAACACTAATCTTGAATTTTTCCATGAATTTCCAAAATAATATATTTTGACCCTTTCGTGACCCTAAGGATTATGTGGCCGCCACTCCGACAGTTGGTTGAACTGACACATGTTGTCATAACAAAAATAATCAGCTTAAAATCCTCTATCAGATAAGCGAATACTTTTTTGCCCACAAGGAAGAATGGGAGACCTTACCCCTACTATTCCCCCTAGGGTAGAGCCAGGAGGCTCAAAATCAATAGCGAACATACTTTGCCACACGGACACGCAGACACACGGAGACACAGACTAACAACTTAATCGCAGTAATTACCTTTCAAGCATTACATGCTTCCGGTAGATAATTAGCTTGTAGGATGACAGAAATACAGAGATTAATGTCATAGGAATCGGAAAAGTAACACGTCCTTGGAAGGTATATATTGTTAGTAAGAAATTTGATGAATGAAGTCCAATCCTTTGTCAGGGGACAGGAACGACAGTAATAGCGTACTTTGCGGTAACCATACACCATTTTAGAGAGCAAACTGTAATAGTGCAATCATTATTTATTGTCAAGAGTCGAATTTTAATGTATTGTCGTATAAGTTAAGTATACATATACTTGCACTTGTTTTATTAATATGCCCAAATATTTGTAATCTTATTTTATGTGTTACGACATCAGAAATCATTTCTTGCTGAAACGCGACAAATGGGAACTCGACAAAGCTTCAACGACACGACATCATCGATTTCCTGGTGGTGGGCCATATAACCAAAACTGTTACCTAGGCAGTCTTCATTCTTATATCTGGAAAACAATTTGCGTACAAATCTCAATAACAAAATTCCTTATTAGTGGTACTATTGTAAAAGTTAAATACATCGTTTGTGAATCGTTCCGTTTATGTTGTAATTCCAAAAACCATAGCAACGTTCTGAATTGTTGTTCCTTTTACCGCTTTGCATGCATGTTTGGTTTGCCAAGTTATGGAAAACACACGGGTAGGATCACGAAATGTACGTGTACATGGTTATTTGTTTGACGAATAAAAAGCGTAAACCACTGACTAACTTATGATCTTCAAAAATTGAATTACTGGCCCGTAAGATAGCAAGAAGATAATATACGAGCAAGTACTAATAGATAGGGGGCACTGGTGGGTTTGTCGCTAGTTTGACGCATGAAGGTTTTATTGAATACGAACGATTCAATTAAAAATCGCAACGAACTTTACAAAAATCATAAAGAATTTATCAATCCAGTTTCCACAAACTGGCATTACAAGTGTGTGTGGATTTTTTAAATAAATGCCGAAAAGAGGCTTGCCAGTTCAAACGAGTTTAAACTACCAATTAGCAACTCATTGGTAATACATGTGTTGGCTGTTATAAACGTTGATGAAAGTACAACCCTACTTCAGGTATGGTGAACGTATATGCATAGGAGGTGTATATGATAATCTTGTGCCAAGATAACTGGCATGTTGATATATACTGGTACTAAGTCGGCTAATAAATGGGTAGTCCACCACGGATTATTTCAAGCAGTATATCATAGTGACCATGAAAAGGTGACTTTTGTAAATAATACATTGAACGAGCTATATCGTACGAATACATATGACGTGGACCCGCATTTGAGCATTCATTCACTTCTACATGAGTAAGTAAATCTACCGCATTTGTATTGCAGCGTTTGATAATTATCTACAAATAGATTGTTGGCACAATCATCCTCGAGTAGGAACGCAAATGACGTGAATAGTTCCATGTACTCAAGATGAATCAAAATCATTTGAAATTGCTAAATGTACTCAGCACAATATATATTATTATTCCTAGTACATCATTCTATTGGGACGCCGTGAAAGGTCAATGGAAAATGCTGCGACACAGGAAGAGACGTTTTCTGAACGGAAGCGGCAGTTGATACCGGAGTGCTTCAGAAACGTAACATATTCTTGGGAAAATGTATACATGATTCTTGTGAGATCTGTAAATGCTTTGTTAAAGATTCAGGTATTCCTTGTCAACAACTGGATATATTGTTTTTCACTGCACGCCACTGTCATGGCATTAGCAGGCATCCTTGTTTTCGGAGGTGCAACAATTCGGAACTACCTCGAAATGTAAGTCACTCAACATAAACGTTCAATAACGTTATAATTAAGCAAGTTTAACTACACATGTATTTGGACAACTGCACGACAATCAACTTATCCCACCATGATATGGTATTGGAGTACAGAACATTGCAAGTCATCGGGCTTCTCATGCACGAAATCCAACAACATGGACTTGTGACTACTGCTGTCGTTATTGGAGTCGGAATCTCTTCCATAGGTCTAACCTTGCTGGTCAAAATATAGCTATCCCTAGAGACTCTCATTCGTATTGCATTCGTAATGGCTGGCATCACTGCCACCACTGCTGTTTTGACCATGGTCCGACTTCTGGGTTTGTTGAGATGAGATGGAGGTGATGGCTCCGTACACAGTAGAGGACAAATTTACAAGAGAGTGGTTAAACGATGATTTTGGTGAGGAGACTAGTGCTTGAGCGCTGGAGTTTTATTGCATTTGTATAGTTTTCAACATACGCACTTGTATAATGAGAGTTGTGTATTAACTACTAAGGTGTAAACCTTTAATACATAACTACCGAAAGTCATTTACTCACTCGTTTACAGATACGTGTAGAATTCATTCGGAGACCATATGCACATATGTCAACGGACTGCTACAATTTCCTAAAGTTTTCCATCGGAACCAATCATCCATCCGAAATATTTCGTTCGTCGCATCAATTAACCTGTGGTTTGCCTACGGTCTTGGGGGGAGCTGCGCGGTGGTGCCGTGGGGATATTTCTACGGTGCATTTTGGCTTCGCCCATGCACTCCATCAGTTGCTGGCTACTTTGGAATACGGAATGCTCTACGACAGTGTCCAGCGCAGTGGAGAACGTTCCAATGGTTCCGGTGGAATATGTCAAGTTATTACTAAAAGTTATGGTGTTCCTGGTCAACAACTGGATATGGTGCTCGGCCCTTTACGGCACAGCTATGGCATTATCCGGCATCCTGATTTTGTGCGGGATAACAATTCGGGAGTACCTTGAAATGTAAGTTCTAGATTACGCAGTGGAAATAATGTTAGATTGAAAACAGGAAAATGATTAGCGACTGGATATTTTTTTTAATTACAGGTACTTAGAAGGGTGTTTAAGTAACAACATGACCAACTAGAACATGATCTTGGAGTACAGGACATTGCAGGTCATGGGTGTTCTTATGAACGAGATCCAACGAAAGGGAGTGTTGGGCGTTGGGCGTGGCCGTTCTTGGAGGAATAGGAATGAGCTCTATTGGTCTTACTGTTGTTATTAAAATGGAACTAACCCTCGACACCCTCGTTGCATTTGCAATGTCTGGTCTAAGTTCCATATATGCTTTGTTAGTCCTGATTCTGGTTCTCGGGTTGTTGGGCCAGGTGCACAACCAATCCCAAGAAATATTCTGCCAGTTGTATAAACGGATTGGGATGGGAGGTCAGGAAACAAGTTATGACGTTAAGTGGAAGAGAGCCTTCTACAAAAGTTGCAGCCCAGTGAAGGTCATGTTTGGATCATTTAATTATGTGGATACTCTTACGCCGTTGAACTGTGTCAAATTTGCAAGTAGCTGTACCGTAAATATTTTGCTCCTGCAAGCGTAAATGTTCTCAAAATGATTAATATTTGCACCGTGTATTTTATCATTAAGCTAATGGATGCCATTATCGTTGTCCGAAGCAGTATTAGCCTATAATTAGCCTTACATTATGTTATGAACCTGTGTGGAAAGTAGAGATAATATCAGTAAAGTCACCCCCACAATTGAAATTGGTTGGAGTATACTATTGGCTGCGGGTAAGTCGTATCAGCAGCAACGTGTGGCTTGAAGGCTTGTGCGTCGCGTTGGTATATTTGTGTTTGTTACCTGAAATTTGTTTGCCAGATGTAACGCAGGGCACTCCGATTCTAGTTATGAATGCTTGATAACATGGTTTATGAAAAGGCGATAAATAAGTTGCTCGAATTTGGCGAATGACGGGTCGGAATCCTCGCACTTCCGACCCTTTTAAAAGCTTCGCGGGTATATGACTGACATAAATTCAGCCTGCGTCTAGCGATAGAACATCATATTAAATACCTTTAATTAAGATATATTTCTGAATTGGTTAGTTTATCCTAAATGAAATGTATTGACATTGATATATTGCGGTTCATATTCATAGGTTCTTGAATATGGCAAATTAACTAGCTGGTACATCATTAGAGTTACGCAGTATAAATATCCATTCATGCTATTAGAATCAGTATGGCATTATTGTCTTTTAATACACGTTTCTCTATTACGAAGTTAAGGAGCCAAAATTGCAAGTCAGAGTACGCGTCAGCCAGCTTCGACAATTGACATCACCCATGTTTCCCACCTTCAACAAATCATCGAATGTGAAATATTAAACATATCCAATGTCAGCGTATTCGAATGCAACACTGGTTAATCATAAATGACATATATCTACTATGTCGCTTATTTATCCATTAATGTTACCGATATGTGCACTGCTAATTACGCGCTGAGTACACTCCTTCAAGGCGACTTATTTTTTTTAAAATAAGATGGACACGTAAAGTGTAGCCATGATTTGTTTAGGACAGCGATAGTACATTATAGTCCCAAAGTATAATACGGCTAATGCTTACTAATGATCTATCTGATCGCAAAGGGAAAATGGTCCAATTTCTGCAATAATGTATTGCTTCAGCAAACGTTCGACACAGAAATGAATGAAATAGGGAAGCGCTTTTCAATTGAGGCAAATAACAATTGGAATTGCTATAAGAAAATGTGTCAACATTCAATGTATGTAAGTTCGCAACAGCGAATTTCACGAATCGGCTATTGCTGAAATGATTTGGACTAATTTGCCTCTCAAGTGCGAATAGGTAGTTATCTAATCGTAATCATCAATCTTTATTTGTTGTGCAATTGGTTTCCAATTTGTCACAAATCATTAAATGTCTTGCTTGCTGTAGATCCATTTGCGCTTTATGACATAGTGATGTAAACGGGGTTACGTAACGCACACATTTCCGAAGTTTGTCACGAATAGTTGAGCATTTATGTGTTCT
The DNA here is from genome assembly GCA_004115045.4 of Sinella curviseta. Taxonomy (NCBI): domain Eukaryota; kingdom Metazoa; phylum Arthropoda; class Collembola; order Entomobryomorpha; family Entomobryidae; genus Sinella; species Sinella curviseta. The sequence goes on along the minus strand of CM023202.3, from coordinate 40,204,443 downwards.
AATGCATTCAAAATTCCACCAACGACTCTCATTGTATTCTTGACAGATGATTTTGCAGTCTGTTCGGATTACGACTGAATAGATTGTGACATCACTTGCTCAGAAATTTTCTGTGATGGCAGTCAAATGGCTACCTAATACAGCAGCCCCTAAACCAGACCACATTCTGATAAATATCAAGACGGATTCTCCGTTGACTATCCAGGAAAATGACAACAATTCAGAAAATTTTATGCTGATGTTTTTCAATTTTTCATATTTTTTGTGCCTCTCTCCTTTTCGGCTGTGTAGAGGTGGGAAATCTGGAAGCGTTGTAGTGAAGTCCAACAGGATACACAAACTGTTGTGCTTCATTCTGCATTCGGCAACGTTAATCAGTGTCTTTTCAGCCTTAAGGACGTCGATTCGTAGTACATCGGAAAACCAGAATCCATTAGAATATTTTGATTTAGTCCAACATATTTTCATGTGCGTATTGTACTCATCGTTTTTCAAAACACTTTGGACGAAAGAGAGTGTAATAGCCAGTACAGTGAATTATGTAAAACGAAACAAGGTGAACCTGCCTCCATGCAATATGATGGTAAGAAATTTAATTGTCTATAATCAAATATTGGGCAGTAAAAAAACAAGGTATTTGATCTGTACTGCATTTGTGTATCGTATATTATTCATTACTCAACAGATTGGAAGGAAAGTTGTATGCTACTTCATATGTGCTTTGTTTTCTATTGAGGTTATTTATCATGCCCTTTCGCAATTTATTTTGACTCCTATCGACAAATGGGATTTGCAGATATGGAATCCGTTATTGGTGGCTCAAGGACGATACATATTTTTCATTGACAGCAATCGTCTCAGCGCCATCCAAATATTGGAACTAGGTAACTTGAGTTCACTGGACTACGGTTTAGTTGTAGTTGCAGCGATTGGGTGGACTGGGGATACACTTACTTCATATTACATTGACCTATTTCTGCTTTTGTCCATGCTAACACTTTGGTGTCCATGCTACCGATTTGCTAAAATTTTAAAGACGGACATAAGCGCTGCATATTTTCTGAATCACACAGAAAGCCGACAAATCAAGTTGAGCTGGCCTAACGCACATAAAACTTATATGGCCATTAGGAACTTGTCGGTTTCAATCAATGGCTTTGTTGCGCCATTAATAATACCGAATTTAGGTTACACTCTGTTTTTTATGTCCACGAATACGGACCTCGCACTGATTGAGACAAATTTGGTTACCAAAACGATTTATATTCTGGTATGGATCACATATGGATGTATATTCATCATCGCGGCGGATATCCCTGACCAGGTTCTTTCATTATTGCAATTCACAATCCTCACCAATCAAATTGAGTCACAAGTGTTATATATGGATATTTTCTTGAAGATTAAGATTTTTTCTCAATGACTATTATTGGACGGAATTATGTCCAATGATCCGAACGACCAATATGACGTAATTGTTAAAGATCTGACTCGAAGGTAGTTGGAATTCAAGGCGGTGGTATATTTACAATAACATATTAAACATTGTGGAGCGTATGTATTCTTATATGATTCAAGAGTTCTGATATCATTATTGATAGAAATTTAGCAGTATTACTTTAAACAAAAATATTAACATTGTCTTATAGATAACTACAACCACCATAACGTTCTTTATTATTTGCATTCAAACCCGTCCTCTGCTCTAGACAGAACATGTGATGCAACATTCCATCTTCAGTACATACCAGAATGCTCTGCAAAATGTCACAGCGAAACAAAAAACATTCACATTATTCTAGCACCATAATCAACGTCGTTTCCGAAGACGTTGGTACTCCTTGTCAGCAACTGGATATGGAATTTTCCTTTGTCCGGCACCGCCATTGATGAATTCGGTATCTTAATTCTACTTGGCATAGCAATTCTGGAGTATCTGGAAATATACTGTATTTAATATACAGAAATACGTAACAAAATAAAGCGTTCAAGCAATTAGATTTTTTAAATATCTGCAGATATAAGGAAAATTATCTTAACGGCAACACGGTCGGTGAAATCATTTAACACAATGATTTTAATTGTGTCATGAAATCACTCGGTCTTAATAGGCAACCGCTACGGCCATCAACTGATTCAACTATCAATCATTTGTATTCCAGTTCGTCTACTGGAATGAACAATATACTCATTTTAAAAAGCAAAGCCGAATTATGAATTCTTGAAGACGGAACGACAAATGGTGAGAAGGCAATGTATAGTAATGGTTGTAATGATGAATTATTACAGTACTTGACAGGTGACGTGGTCTGACATTTGACTATCCTTGCATCTGTTTTTTTAATTATTTCACCGTAAAAGAAAATACATTTAATGCAATGTATGTACTTACTTTTACGGTAATACGGCAGTCGCGGAGTTACCTCTAAAATATTATGTTTAAAGTATTTAGACCATTTATTTCTCATTTGTAATTTGTTATTCATTATAGTGGCGCGTGAATCAACCATTTTCATAAGTGATATTAAAACTGCATGCAATTGGAAGTCAATTATTTTACCAAGCGTTCATTCCGACACTAGCCAGTTTCATAAAGAATATTCTGGCACGAGCCGATGATCACGCAAATAAACTTTGCCAATTAACTGCTCAGGTGAATTGAAAAATTTGTTATTTTTGTGAGAAAATGGAACCCGTCAATAATGGATAGCCGCTATAGCATTTTTGCCGCATGACCGAGGGCTGTAGTTTTTTTATTATTAATGGATGAACGAGCATCAAATTGTCTCGAAAGACACTTTATCCCACGTGGACAATTTTTGTATTCGCTTTCTGAAAATCATATCAACTGTGCAGAAATAACGTGCTGGTAAATGTTAGCATGCGTTAGAATGACAAATAGATGGTTGGCCAGTACTTTTGGAACCAAAACGGAACACGTGTCCATAAGTATTAAATCTGATACTCCGTTGAGTAATAGTCGCAATGTTAACAATTCCGACAATTTTCTCGTCGTGTATTTCAATTTCGCGTATTTGCTTTGTTGCTCGCCTTTTCGTTTGAAAGGAGATGTTACATCCGGAAACATCGAAGTGAAACGCAACCGTATGCAAAAGGTCCTGTGTGCTTTGGTACACGCTGCAACCATTGTGCAGATCACCTCAACGGTACGATCGTCACTTCGGGCAACGTCCGAGGGGAAGTCGCAGAGTCCATTGGCATATTTTGACCTTGTTCAAGTGGTATTTTCCTGGGTGTTGTACGCTACTTTCTTCAAGAGGCTTTGGACCAAGCAGAAATGCATTGCAGAAAGCGTAAACTATATAAGGACTCACAAGGAAAACTTGCCTCAATGTAACATCACGGTTAGTATAATTGATTCCTACAAACCTAGAACCTCTACAGGTACAAATTTGTTTGATGATTTTCGTACACATATTCGTGTATAATGTGGTATGTTTATTAGATTGGACGAACGTTAGTATGGAGCGTCATCAGTATTCTCTTCACTGCTACTGCTTTATATATAGCATTCTGGAGAAAGTTATTGGCGCCCTTGAACACATGGAAGTTATACATTTGGAATCCCCAATTGATCGCTAAAGGACGCTATGCATTCTTTTGTCGATGAAATTCCTACCAACGACGTCAATTTGCTTCGAAGTGGAAATTTGACCTACCTAGATTATATTTTGTATGTAGCTACAGCCATTGGTGTGACAGGAGATTACATTGTTTCGTATTACATTGATCTCTTTCTGCTTTCGTCCGTGCTGATACTTTGGTATCCTTGCTTCAGGTTTGCAAAACATATTAAACGTGGCTTGAGTCCGACACGGATTATAGATCATTCCAATGATAGAAATGCAAAATTGAGCTGGATAAGCATTCATGCTACATATAAGGCCATTGGAGGCCTGTCTGGGGCAGTGAATAATTTTACAGCACCTAAAGTAATACCATATCTAGGTTAAGTATTGTTTTACCTATCCACTAACATGGACACAGCATTGATTGAGGAAAATTGGATAGTGAAAACATTCGAACTTCTCATTTTGATGTCTCTATGTTGTATATTTATCCTAATGGCTGATGTACCTAACCAGGTATGGTCGTTAAATTTTTGCTGTCGTAAACTGGTACCTGTTCCATTGGGAAAACATTTGAAATATTGACTGTATTTATCAAGATACAATTTCTGGCAAAATGATTGGCGGTTGACGAAAACATGCTGGGTACACCGACGGATAAGTATATGGCTATTTTGAGCGACATGGACTCAAACGTAATTGGATTTCATGGTGGAAATATATTCTCGATAACATATTCCACCTTGTGGAATTTAAGTAGTCAGAGTATTAGTATGAAACTTCATCATTGATTTGCATCAATCCGATCCGAAGTTATATAATGTCTTCTGGTATTCCTAGGCAACTGCTACTGCCATCACATTATTTATAATTTGCATCCAAACTCGTCCTCTGGACTGACCTGGTGACCAATCATTACAACGTTTACTTGAAGGACCAAGGCTTTGTCCAATATTATTTAAGCAAATAATAGTCAAAGACTAGCTAACAAATTAAAATGTGTGTCTAGTTATGTGTGTTCATGTACTTCATTTACCGGTATGGACAAACCAAACAACTATGTGTTTATGCATGACCTTGTAACGTTATTGAACTGTCATGAGCCATTTTTGTTGTTTCTGTAGTATCTATGCCCAAATTCGAGGAAGCGGACTACTGACTTCAGCTTTTGACTGTATGTATCAGACAATTGGACGGCGATCAGTGGATGAACGGGAATAATCTTGAATGAGATAACTAATATCGTTTGTAATAAATTACAATAACAAAAATTGTAAAGCCATAGCACTGGTACCAGAAGCAGACTAGATTTTAGATTGTGCAGAACCGGAAATGAAATATTTATCAGCATGAGGTGGCATGTTGCTGTGGTCGTGTTGTGTCATATTGCATGCGGTATACATTATAACGTTGTCAATGTTGGAACATTAATATATAGTCACCAAATATATGCAATAAGTTTGTTTGATCTAAACATTAATTTTATTGCAGATCCGAAACAGAGTAATGAATTATTTAAACTAGAATGACATTTGAGTTACGAACAAGCAATTTCTATTAATTATGGATGGGATGAACTCCGCTTATGTGACAAGTGACGAAAACGGTAATTTAACTATTCTTGCATCCTCTCTACTCATTTTTGGCTTAAACTTATTTAAAATCCACGCAATTTATTTACGCATGTTTGCCATGAAAATACGACTTCCGCGCGGTTTCCAAACATTAGATTTGTTGTGAGTATACAATGTCCTGCTCACTTATAATTCGCTCCACATTATATTAGAGCCTTCCAATCTGGAATTATTTATAATCCTCAGGGTTCAACACACATCCCTACATGTGCAAATAATTGTAACAAAGAAGACTAAAACGCGATTCTTGTAAAGTCATGACTTAGTTTCACGAAACCAATATATTACGAATACCTATTTCTATCGCACTGGTTTCAATGCTTATTATGTACGTACAATTTCCAACGCTTTCACAAAGATGGTAGTGTGACATCACAGATCCCAACAAAGTGAGAAGCCGACCTCAAGTACAGAGGTTTAACCATTCATGCTCATTTAAAATTGGTGAAACTTTTCTGAAAAATTTCATGAAAGTTCACATGCACGTCATTCAGATGGGACTTATAACCAGGAAGTTAAAGTCAACGAATATGCGGGGGCGTGAACAATGGTTATAAGCTGATCTGTGCATTATATATTACTGGTCGTGATCGTTTAGATAGACAGCGAATGCCTTCCTTCAAGAAAATGTATGACCAGGAAATTGAAATGACGGAAATATAATTCATGTATTGACCGTATCAGACCTGTCATTTACACATACATTCGCAAATACAAGTTGGATAGGCTCGGCTGTGCAAATAAAAAGGAAATTTTCCTTCAACAGCATTTAATATTAATGGGTGTATGATGGATTGCAATAAAGGCTCCACCGAATTTTCGTTTGACCTCACCAAGCAAACGATCCGCCTAAAAATACATTTTATTTTGCGTCACAAGAACAATATACTCAAGTATAGTTCTGTCGCTGTCGACTGATAACCAATTCCACTTACAAAAATGTAATATAAATATCTACTATTTTGCATTCGGGCAATGTGCTTTGTTAAGTAATCCTAGTTTTGCAAAAACAAATACTAATAATATAAAATACTGATAGAGACATACATATTGTCATGGCGCCACATATGTATTTATGCGGTATATGTGAAAATGGAGCGGATAGTAATATTTTCCACAATATTTACCAATTTGTCTGCCGAGTATGTAACCAGTATTCGTACTTTGTTACATATGGCTTATTACAAAAATATCCAATGGGTTCGCGAAGCATTGCCATGTGAAATAAGGAACTACAGGCAGCTAAATGCTACTCCATTTCGCCAAAACGTCATGAGTAGAATGACGATTTAGGTCGATTCTGTTTATGTTGCTCTTGCTCGCATACATAAACTTACGCTTTATACGCCGTTTGTAGTTTTAAGTTGATAATAGTTGTACTTCCATCAGATCACCAACCAGTGGAAAGTGCATTTAGATATTAGAAGTTCGAATTCGAGTTTACGCCAAACACTCTATTTTATGTCCACTAAAACATTTCCAAATATCCTGGAAAGTGAGAATCAAATTACATCGTTAGGATATATAATATCGTGTCAAGGCAAGTTCAATTAAGTCATAAAGATTGCCACTAAGGTTACCAAACGCCAGCAGTTTATCATGATTCCATAGATAACACTAATTAATAAAACTTTCCTAAGTTATAATATGCCCGTCAGGTTTAAGTAAGCGTCTAAGATCCAACTTTCGAAATTTTTAAACCTCCGTCTGCCCAGTTTCAGTCATGTAGCACACGACTATATATGATTGACCTCTGACATTGGCCTAAAGTGGGATCTGGATTTCAAGCTACAAATGTCTTCGCAATCCCCATCATCGAAAACCCCAGAGTACCCAGTTTCAGCTCCATAACACTCCGCTGTGTAAACTTGACCTTTTGCCCAGGTCAAATAATGTCGAAAGGTCACGACACTATTCTCATTAAATTCTCCATCATCGAAATCCCCAGAATACCAAGTTTCAGCTCGCTAACACACTTCTGTGTAAACTTGACCTTTTACCCAGGTCAAATAATGTCGAAAGTTCACGACACTATTCTCATTATATTCGTCATTGTCGAAAACCGCTTGAGTACCAAGTTTCCGCTTGCTGAGGCAAAGTGAGTTGCTGTATATGAATGAATACAAAAAAGGCACGGCACGGCACGTTACATTTTACGAGGAAATGGAAATGCCCTAGCATAGTCCTGCCAGGCTAGTAATTTTACATGTTTTACATAAAACAGTGCTACCACATAATAACAGGCGGCTTATCTACACAAAAATATTTTCGAAAAAGCTGTCCTGAAATAAGAACATCTTTCATAGTCACATTCCTTATACTACAACTTAAGTTTAGATGTGCTTCATCGAACAATACCAGCTGCCACTCATCAATAATACAGAACAGTCGACGACGAGAGTGCGCACTACCAACAATTGAGGAAAAAGTGCACGATTAAAAAATGGAACGCAACTTCATTTTCATTTTGACTAAAGGACAACATTTTCCAACAATGTGTATTCGAATTCCAATATTATGGTACTGCAAGACCCGCTGAAAAGTACATTTGGACTTGCCATAATTCAAATGTAGTATGTTACGACACTGTTAATTATCATTGCTACATCGACTCTCCGTGTTTAATTAGGAACAAACATTCTGGATTACTCTTCATACCAAACAAGTGAAATTAGAGAATTAATTAGTGCCCGGTTAATTAAACGCTAACGTTCATAGTGGGTAGTAATAGAAATTTCCACAAGTATAAACTACGCCGTATTTTTGAACAAGTGTTTGTTGCGTCGCAGTTTACTCAGGTATTCAGCCGTTCGGACGCTGCGACTTAAAAGTTGCAAAAATAATACCCAGTGTAAAGGATATAGAAAAGCAGAAATGATACAAAATCATTTGAAATTGCTGGGATTGCTCAGCAAATTATCCCGTGTAGTACCAAGCACACCAATCTACTGGGATCCCGCTGTGGGGCAAATGAAAGAAGTGTCCAAAACCAAAAGGCGCCTTTTGGATCCATCCTTCTATGTTCATAAAATATTGCTTGTACTTTTGGCAGTTCAAGGAATTTTGACATTAACTCAAGGACGTAACCCGGAATTCCGCATCACACAAAAGTTTCTATATGGCATGACCCTGTCTGGTTTGTGGTTCACCCACACATTTACTGATGCATGCAGAATACATTCCGAGACCGTATGCAGTTACATAAACGGTCTTCTACAATTTCCCAACATTTTCCATCGCAATCAATCATACTCCAGAAACATTTCATTCCTCGCATCGATAAACCTGCTGTTTGCCTACGTTCTGGGTGGTAGCGTCACGATTGTGCCGTGGGGATTTTTCTACGGCGCATTTGGGTTTCATCCATGTACTCCAGGCGTCGTTGGCTACTTTCTAATACCAGAATGCAGTGCAAAAGTTGCGAACGGTTTGGAAAATGTCCCAATAATTCCGGTGGAGTACGCAAAGTTGTTACTAAAAGTCATGGTATTCCTGGTCAACAACTGGATATGGTGCTCGGCCCTTTACGACACAGCTATGGCGTTATCCGGCATCCTAATTTTGTGCGGGATAACAATTCGGGAATACCTTCAAATGTAAGTGGTTGAATGTATTTAGAGACGACACTTTAAAATACACACAAAAAATGTGATGGTCTTAAGTATTTTTATTTAAATCCGTAGGTATCTGGAAGGATGCCTCAGCAATAACATTACACGCCGCAAAATGGTACTGGAGTACAGGACATTGCAGGTGATCGCAGTTCTGATGAATGAAGCTCAAAAGAAGGAATTTGTGGGTATGGCCGTTCTAGGCGGAATAGGAATGAGCTCAACAGGACTCACACTCGCTATAAAATTGGAGCTAAATCTTGAAACTCTCATTACATTCCTAATTTCTTGTCTCAGTTCAATGGATGCATTTCTAGTCCTGATTCTTATCCTCGGGTTACTAGGGCAGGTACACCATCAGTCTAGAGAAATATTCATGCAGTTGCACAAACGCATTGGTAGAGATGGTCAGGAGACAAGTTTTGACATAAGGTGGAAAAGAGCATTTTTCAAAAGTTGTAGTCCCGTCAAGGTCATGTTTGGATCCTTTAATTATGTGGATAGTCTTACGCCGTTGAATTCTGCTGATTGTGCAAGTAGTTGTGCGGTTAACCTCTTGCTTTTGCGAGCGTAAGCATGATAACATGATACCAATGTTACTTATATGTACAAATGATCATGTATGCTGTATTATAATGCTTCATATTGTTCTTCTGGTTTGTTATTGTATATTTGACTCAGAATGGCGTTGGTAATAAAGTCAAGCAAGAAAACTGTTCTCTTACTAATTCTTTCATTTAAAAACCGACTCGTGTTGTGTTTTCGTAAATATTCGGTTGCTGAAACAATGCAAATGGGAACCGTGTTTACTGAACAACAACTAAAATCGACATCGTCACCCTGCATACTTGAAACATTATACAACATGTTTTGTTATACTAGATTCTTATTGTGTTGAACCACACCAGCGATTATAATCACCGGTTAATATTTAAAGCTCGGATGAATATATTGGTTATGATAATGCGACAAATACATTTTCCGCGTGATGGAAGGCCAGCCAGCGGAACCGGATGGTCATATTTGCAAATGCCGAGCATTATGTGAACTCCAAATGCGGCATTAATAATTTGCACCCCTGACACGCCTCCAAAAATAATGCGTTGAACGCTGACTTGTCATAAAGTGAACTGGTGACATTTAACTGCTGCTTTTCTGGTTCACTACTTCATAAACACAGGCAGGAATACGTGTGTTATGTACTGAGGATTTCAATATGCTTATATAATTATTCGTAGAACACAATATTGATGTTTCACATTATCAATTTGAACGCTGATAATTGAGCATAGACTTTTCCCTCATTACTCTATTGCGCGACAAAATATCGCCATATACACATATAAAAGCAAATCCGCTCGCCTCAACAGGATAAACACCACTTACATCCATTTGGAGAAAACTTAATTAAGCAATAACAAGTACATAAGTTCTTGAATTTACAACTAATTTTCGGGCATGAGGTGAGGTTTTCCGGAGGACAGTAATTAACAAACTTACTACGGTCCATAATACATACATGACATGCTAATATTTATTATTGTACTTAGAAAGTGTGATGCTTTCACACATTCGCAACCCCATGTCACAATATCGAATGTTTCGTCCTTATCAATAGTTCATTATTTTTCAGCTGAGAACACGAAACTGGTTCGGACCAGCTTACGGCTTAAGTAATTACGGAGACAAGTAATTAACTGTAACACTGCTTACCACTGCCTGAAAGTAACCCAAACTAGTTTCCTGAAAGTTCTGGTTTTCCAGGAAATTGTGTCAATGCAGAACAAAATATTAGAGTACCTATTAACAAAACGACAACAGAAACACGTTACAAAATTCCAATATACGCGTCAAATCGCAATCGCGGTTACACGTATAGCATGAAAAGTGATGATAAATGCATATACATTAATTGTGAAGTATCCCATACACTCGAAGCATGCTTTAGATGCTCGAAATGCGAAGTAGCTAAACAATAAATGATTGTAGAATCCATTTAAATAACGAAAACTTTACCATCATCCCGTTTCGTCACCAGTCAAAATATGCTGAAGCTTTAGTAGGTCTCTGTAAACCACACATTTCCAGATGGGCAAGAAAACCATGGTGGAACAATTTTAATTACTTTTCATTAACAAAAAGTTTATTGTGAGGTTGTTTGCAAAGTTGATGCAATTAAGTGGACTCAACGCATCCACATAGTTGAATGACCCAAACAAAACTTTCACAGGAGTGCAGCTTTTGAAAAATCTTCTTCTCCATTGGAGCTCTCTGCTGTACTTTCCACTCATCAACTTACTAGCCAAATCTTTTTCCAGTTTATAAAACGCTTCCCGGCATTCAGTGTACAGCTGAGCCATAGTTCCCAGAATAATCATAATAAGCACGCTCGTGTAACAAAACATCTGCCCAAAAGTTGCAACGGAAAGCACGCTCACGCCAGGAATGGACAATAGGGTAATAGCCACGGTGAGACTAATTGAGACCGCGACCGTCACGCAACAAATTAGCCATGTCATTATCCAGCCTTGCTGGATTTTGTTCATGAGAATTGCTAGGACCTGAATATTTCTGTACATAACGGAAATGTCATGCGATTGTTCCTTCTGGTCAAGCGCAGTTTTCAAAAACCTGTGAGAAGAAAATTATTATGATGGATTCTGAATATAAAGCCCACTCTTAAATTAATGCATAACTTGATTTTGCTTACATATTGATGCACTCCTGCATCGCCCTTGTGCACATCACGTTTAACCCAGAGGACGTAATCGTAACCGTTCTGGTACCTAGGGCCCACATCCAAGTGTTTAGACTCATCACAGCAAGTTTTGCTGCAACATTTTCAATATTCACTGACCATGAATGATTCACGGTCTCAACAGTGGATCCACTGCTTCTGCATTCCGGAATTATCCAGTAGCCCATCAAGGAAAGCTTGCAGGGGTTCATCCAGTGCAGGCCAAATGAAAATACAACTGGGGCGAGATGTGAGGTAGCAATTGCATTTGTTATCGCTTGTGGGAGATTGTTATAGTTTGATTGGAAAGCCGTAAGTCCGTTCACGAAAAGACAGATTTCGTCAGCGTGGTGGAGACAAGACCAAATTACAAAATGTTGCGAAACAACACACAGCGCGACGAATACATAGGCAAATAATGATTCGTACGTCAACTGTTCTTTGACTTGGTTTGTTTGGAGAGCAGGAATTCCTTGAACGCAGAGAACTGTAATCAGCGTTGCTTGCATGCAAATTGTTGTGATTGTGCGACGCCTTTTATTTTGATTATAAATCAAATTCTTGGAAGAATTGTCCCACCAAAATGGCACGCAATTCAGTTTTGCTGCGCTATTGCAAATGCTTCCGAAAACGGTCCAGGTCTTTTCCATTTCAGTAACGCAATATTATACACTCTTTACGGTAAAGCTGGAAGGTAGTAATTATAGGCGATTGTCGGAACAACGAACACGAATATTTTGAACATTTTATACATTCCAGAAGAAACGACGTGTTGGGAATTGTGCTGTTCAATCAGAATTCACATTGATCGACAGATCTAAATATAGTAGTCGCGTATATATTCAATCGCTGTTTAAATCGTAATTGGCTTTACTACATGGTCATTTATTGGAAACTAACATAACTTGTGAGTGTATTTTTATTGGGTAAACAATCCCAATCCTAATTATGCTAACACGTTCATAATAATTAAGCCGTGATCAAAAAGAACAATCTATACTGAGAAAAGAAAATTTGAGAGCAAAACCAGGTTAAAAAGGAAATGAGTAGAGTTTTCAGCTTATTACGTCAATGTTAGATTGTTAGCCACTTTTAACTTTGCAAATTGAACTGATGCAAAAGTCGATATGGCGATAAAGTTTAGATTAAATGTTAGATTGAAAAGCTCAAACTTGCACGAATCCTAAATATATCCTTGTGGAAAACGTTTATACAGAAAATATCGGTTGTTAGTCGCTACGTAAAAATATTAATTGATTATATCTTAGCTCGGAAATGACGTTCTACGTTATGCCAACACAATTTCGGTAGCCTTAGTTTAAAAAAACAGCAGTGTTACGGTTACGGAGGACATAATTGAAGCCTTAACTGCATCTGCATCTTAATTGACTTAAAGGATAGTAACGACATTTCGATGTTTTTGTTAAATTAGCAAAAGTCAATAGGATACTGTAACATATATGAATTTGGTAAGCTTTTTACATTAAAAGGAAAAAACTCATCAATACATGTAATTTCAAGTTAGGTATACCACATGGAAACTCTTTCAGAATGTAGAATATGCCAAATGTAAACATGAATAACTCTACATGACGTTCTTGTAGCATCAGCTATCTTAACCAAATGATCATTAATTGGTCTGTTTTGTAAAATGTGCAAGTATATTTATTTCGGTAATACAAGTTGGAATGAATTTTACGTTTCAATGGAATGTATATTGATGGAAATTATTTGTGGGAATTGTAGAAACTGTAGGATCAATAACAAAATTGAGCAAAACAACCACGGTGAACAATTATTAATAAGGAACAAAAACTCATTTTACATATTATTATCGATACATTATAAACTTGCATTTTAATATAATCTGAATAAGCTAAGTGCAATTATCATTTTTCAAGACAAGCAACATAGAAACTTTGTTGAAACAACACATAAAATTAAAAATATATCATAGTTACCACTTGTTCACAAATATGTGATTGGCGCGACATAAATTTTGTGAAGGTGGCAGAGCGCTATGAACCTAAACGTCTAAATTCAGGTGGCGTAGCACGTGTTTGGAGATGGTAGATTGGCCACATTGCAAGTGCAAACCTTTTGTCCTCCTGCACTAAGACAGCAACAGAATCCGAATGGAGTAGGGGCTGACGTGCATTTCCCATAATCGTTTTCCTGCATAAAAAATGAAATGCTATCAATATTTTTTTTAAACAATGGAAAAAAATTTCTTCTTAAACGGAAAGTGGACTATTTCAGTAGTAACAAAACTCGCTTTTTCTTACCGCGCAAGATAATACTGGTGGGTCTGGGACGGGTCCGCGTGACACGTGCAACAAATCTTTCAAATTCGTCGCGCTTTTGACCTTGACTTCATCTTGGACAATGCTTCCGGCCGAAATTAGTTGTGCTGCTACCAGGATAACCGTGACAGCAAATATACTCTTGAACATTGACATGTTTGGATGCTGATGCAGTCCGTGAATTTATATTTTGGAGAAAGATTGTGTGATGCTTGCTGTGGGATGGGTCTTGGATGAATGATGGTGTTTGCAATGGCGCGCACTCCTTTTATATAGCCAAGTGAATGCTAACGGTTTTTAAGCTAATGTACATGCCAGCGGTTGAGGTATATCAATTTTTGTGATTATTGTCGAGTACATAACTGAAGTTCTCCCAAGCTTCTAAAACCAGATTCGGGACTAGTAACTAAATAATGTGGATATAAATGCGTTTCCTTTCTAACTAGTGCGAACTGGTAAAGATCAACAGTTTGGGAGTCAGGAATTTGAGTTTCCGACCACAACAGTATCCCGTTCAAATAAGCTTACACAATTTTAAGCCCATTTGCGTGTTAATATTCGTACCCATTAATTTTCCTTTCAGCATTACAACCGCACTCAGCAGAATATATATGTACATGGCTTTCCATAACATTGTCATTCAAGTTGCTTAATGCTCGACAGTAAGGAGGTCGGAATTTCTACCTTCCACAGTCCGCAGTTCAACCTACTCATAAGGTTGGTTTTGAGAAGGTCCCTTAAATAGGCTAAAGTTTGTTCGTTATTTTTTGATCACCATTATATTGAGTATATAATGAGCAGATATGTCACCGCAGCACCAGTAAGTCTTAAGGCACATACGTTGTAATGCTACAAGAAATATTCAGTACAAATCTTCTGACACAAAAATGGTATTGGTTGGGTGCCCTTTTTGGCAATTTCAGCTTAAGATTAGTTTTCAATATTTCATTATTTTTCAGCTGGGATCATGAAACTGGTTGGGACCAGCTTACGGCTTAAGCAAGTAGGCTAGCCATTGGTTGGCAACAAGTAAGATGATTTAAAACTACTTATCACTTGCTCATACTAAATCAAAGTAGTTTTATGAAATTATTGATTTTCCCGGAAATTGTCTGAAATTCAGACTCTGAATGCAGACCAAAATGTTAGAGTACTTGTTAACAAAGCCACCACAGAAACGCATTACAAAGTTCCAATATATGCGTCTAACCACGGTCATAGTTACATGCTACTGCATTCAGCCGCTTTTACATGTATGTAAAACATTATCAATCAAATTGCTTATTGTTCGACATACATGGGCCACCTTGTACTTTTCTTCTTAGTGCGCTACTACCCGCAGCATTTATAATCCTTTTCGAAACAATAGGGAGTAGTCCGTAGAATACAATCAACGGCAAGAGGTGAGGGATACAATGAAGTAGTAGATGTATTGGCTGCAAAATAGTACCAAATTTCACACAATCCGTTTTCGTTGCATATGATGGTGCTTTCCTATTTTTATACGGGAATTCAACATAGGTCCAAAGGGCACGACTTAAAGCGGCTTACAAATATGCATGTTGTATATTTTAAATCTTCGGATTTTACATTGCCTTCTTAAGGTGTATGAACCGGCAAGTCATTTTTTCTGTTCCATTTGCTGCATACCAAATACGGAGCAGGGAGAGTGTATAAATCGATGACTGCCGTACGTTGGTTGGTCGTTCTGCTGGTATTTTAGTCATATGATTATTACCTTCAATGTTGAGACAAATGTAAAGGATGGAATACACAAGTGTATTTGTTCCGTGTCATCATCGTTATTAAACAAAGTTGGTAAAAACAGGCAGTTAGAATTAGAAACAAAATACACTCAGTAGTTTGAGGGCGCAAAAATATCAGGCCTCCGCGGCATGCATTCTGCATAAAAGCCATAGCACATTTCGCGTCTTTTGATTTTCAGCTACCAAGCACATCGTGCAGCTTAGAATTTGGTTATGTGTACGCCATAAAGAAATCTTGCCGCGGCTTAGATTTTATGGTAAAAATTAAATGACAAATGGGGTTGAGTTTGCTAATGACTAAACCATCTTTGTCCATGTCCCTGTCTTTCCTACCTTTTATTCATGTAGCTTCTCATTGTTCCATAATTGGTCTAACTGATGGGGCGTTTGGGATGATTATGATTTGCTGACAATCTGAGGCTGCCAAATGGTTTCCTTAAAACCGAAATTCTTGTTTTTCTGCGACCCATAAGTCATCTTTATGAACAATCTGTTCTCACAGACGGGCACACGTTTCCAAACCATTCTATTTTATTTCAGAAATTTACTAATGTACATGTTGTTGCTGCCTTTTGTAAATTATACACTAGAAGATACATAACCCTATCATCTTGACACTATTTCAATTACTGTTCATAAGCAAAAAGTTTATTGTGAGGTTGTTTGCAAAGTTGATACAATTGAGCGGCGTTTACGCATCCACATAGTTGAATGACCCAAACAAAACTTTCACAGGAGTGCAGCTTTTCAAGAATCTTCTTCTCCAACGGAGCTCCCTGTTGTACATTCCACTCGTCAACTTACTAGCCAAATCCCTTTTCAGTTTACAAAGTGCTTCCTTGCATTCAGTGTACAGCTTAGCCATAGTTCCAAGAATAATCATAATAAGGACGCTGGTGTAGCAAACCATTTGCTCAAAAGTTGCGATGGAGAGCACGCCTACACCAGGAATGGATAATAAGGTAATAGCCTCAGTGAGACTAATTGAGACAGCGACAGTCACGCAGCAAATGATCCATGTCATTATCCATCGTTGTTGGATTTTTTTCATGAGGATTGCCAGCACTTGGATATTTCTGTACATAATTGACATATGTTGTGATTGCTCGCCATGGTCAAGAGAGGCGTGCATAAACCTGTTAGAAATATTCAATTAATGTCTAATTCAACATTTAATTTACTATGCTAGTTATTTAAAAAATTATCTTGCCTACATTTGGATACAGTTCTGCATGGCTCTGGTACAGATAACATTTAAACCAGCCGACGTAATGGTAACTGTTCTTGTGCCAAGCGCCCACATCCAAGTGTTTAAAGCCATCACGCCAATTTTTGCGGCAACATTGAGAATATTCTCCGTCCAAGAGGGAATAATGTATTCTATTAATTTTTGGCCGTCCCCGCATTCCGGAATAATCCAGTAGCCCATCAAAGAAAGCTTGCAAGGGTTCATCCAGTGCAGGCCAAATGAAAACACAAGTGGGGAGAGATTGGACGTAGCAATTGCAGATGTTATAAATCCTGAGTACATTCTATCAATATTGTTGTGTCTTCTTTGTTTTCCGGAAAGAAAGTTTGTAGTAATTTGACTTGAATGCCAAAAGCCCATTTACAAAAACACAGATTTCGTCAGCATGATGAAGACATGACCAAATAACAAAATGTTGAGAAACAACACAAAGTGCGACAAATATATAGGCGAAGAGTAGTTCGTATGTCAAGTGTATCTTAACTTGGGTTGTTTGAAGCGATGGTATTCCTTGACAGCACAAAATTATCACCATGATGGCTTGAGTGACAATTGTGACGATTGTGCGGCGGTTGTCCACTTTATTGTAAACTAATTTCTTGGATGCATTGTTCCACCGAAATAGCACACAATTCAGTTTTGCTGCACAGTTGCAAATGCTTCCGAACGCTTTCCAGGAATTTTCCATTTTAGCAGTGAGAGATGACAAGTCTTTGAAAGACTTCTTCAGTAGCTGCAAAAATGATGTGGAATGAAATATTCGGAAAAGTCAGTCTAAATTTACTATTGTTGTCTATATTCATTCAGTGTGCCATATCGTAACTGTTTTCAGAATGTTTGGGAAATTGGGCATATAAATTCGTATTGAGTGTGGCGATTGTCGGCAGTGTCATATGCAATTTCACTTATCTTATTTATTACACCTAACTAGAACGGGTGTAAACATGAATCCAACAACTGTAGGAAGCGTGTTGTATGAGAAATTGAGAAACTTGACACCCAGGTAACCTTCCCAAACACTTATCTTGAATTTTTCAATCAATTTTCGAAGTAATATATTTTGACCCCGTGACCCCAGTGTTCCTGGGGGGCCACCACAACGAGAGTTGGTTGAATTGATATATGGTGTGTTTAAAACATTATCAGCTTTAAATTCTCTATAAGATATACGAAATGTATAAGATATATTCTCTATATATATTTTTGCCAATAAGGATGCATGGCAACCTCATCGTGCCACATTCCCGCGGGGTTGACCCCCGGAGGTTCAAAATCAATGCCGATCTTAAAAATTACCATATGTACCTCCATGCATAATTTAGACCAACTCGGTGAACGTGGAGGAAGGTTTTAATGTTTACAGACAAACGGACACACATACAGACAAACAGATGAATCACAATAACAACATTTATAAGCATTTTATGCTTCCGGTAGTTAATAAGTGTGCACACTGTCGGGAATCAGCAGGCACGTACGACAATATGCGAATTAAAAATAGAACTGTTAGCTGTTACAACGGAACTCATAGGCGACTATTTTAATTTCGATCAAGCCAGATTCAACTTTAGAATGAAAACATTCAAATCAGCACAAATCTTAAATATAGCGTTTTTCTAGTTCGGTTCATAAAGGTAACAATGTTGAACCGCTGAGTAAAAAATCTTATTAATTGATTGCATCCGTACTCGGAAAAGGTGGCGGCCGTAACGCAAAGCAATTTCACTAGGATTAGTTTTGCTGCATGATGCAAGCATTACATGTGTCATGAAGACACTTATGCCGTTATGTCTGTGTTGCTATCTTAATTGTCTTGAAGAGCAGATAACGACCGTTTTACCTTGTTAGTTAACGCTGACAACTTGGGGTGGAAACATTCACTTATTTTGAAACGAAAACTCCTCCTCAAACAATCAAAAATGTTATGTACCCGATAAAATGCAAAAGCATTTCGACTTATAAAATTTCAAATAGCAAAAAACTTAATGCAAACTGCAAAAATTAGGCCAGTTTCATTGCACCAAAATTCGCAAACTGTTTTTCCTAGTGTGATGGGGAGAGTAATTTACGAATAGACGCACTATTTCGCATTAAACGTTCGGGATATGCATAAGTGAAATAATGGTTCGCTGGTATTATCACCATTGGAATCGCAACCACACTTCCACTTTCATTGGACACTGTATTTAAAAAACAGTGCACATTTCCATTCGAACTAGTGGTAAATCACGTTTGTGATAACCCTAAAAAGTGATTCAATTTTAGGTTAAAACTGTTTGAAGAATCCCAAATGAAATAATTTTTCTAATTATATCTCGCCATCGTCATGTTGGGTAACAGCTAATTGAAAAACCATATCAAACATTTAAATTTGAACTGAACTCACAAAAGTGGATGTATGTAATTAGTTATGACTTTCTTTTTGGAAAATTTTGACTGGCGTCGAAAATTGCATTAAAATTTCAGAATACCGACAATTTTGTTGTTATCCCTAAATGTCTAAGCACCTGTATGCCACCCAATAAAAATTGTATATAAAGTTTAAAAATTATATGGAAACGGAAAGATATTACATTGGCATAATCCAGCTGCTGTGGTGTGGACGAGGCATTGATGAAGTTGAAATTGTTTCCCATTGACTTTAAGGAATAACGCAACTAGTTGTTCATTTGTATTCTGTCTGTTGCTAAAAATTACCCGGGTTAGTGTTTGAATCGAATTATTTTTTCGATTTTTTTATCGGATTATTTTTTATTTATTTATACATGACCAGTATTTTCTGGTGCAGTAGAAACTGTATGTTTAACAACTCAACTGAAAATACGAACTAAAATATATTTAACTAGGACGGGTGTAAACCCGAATTAAAAAACTACCGGAAGCACGTTGTATATGAAAATGAGAAATGTGGCATTCAATTCACCTTTCCAAACACTAATCTTCGATCAATTTCTGAAACAATACATTTTGACCCTTTCGTGACCCTTTGACCCGTGAGGGTTATGGAGCCACAACTCAGGCAGTTGGTCAAATGGGCCCATGGTGTCGTGACAAAAATTGATCAGCATAAAATTCTCTATCAGATGAGCCAATAAACTTTTTTGCCCATAAGGAAGCATGGGGGACCTTACCCCCCACCATTCCCCCGGGGGTGGGGCCTGGAACCCCAAAATCAATACCGAATTTTTGAATGACCTGAGGTACCTCTATGCCAAGTTTGAACCAAATCGGTCAACGTGGAGGAAAGTTATAGTGTTTACAGACACACAGACAGACAAACAGAACAATCGCAATAACTACCTATATAAGCATTTCATGCTTCCGGTAGTTAATAATAAGGAAAAAATATTGATATCTTGTTATTATTGCATTAGAGTTTTGCCTATTAATATAATCAGAATGAAACAAATTAAATTATCACTTTGTAGGAAATAGAGATAAGCCTGATTGGAACACACAGTTAAAATAAGATCATAAAATTCAATTGTATCTTACCACTTGCAAACCATTACCTGATACAGGCGGTACAAATTGTTGCATGAGCTGTGTTAGTCGGTGATCGCTACTAATGAACATGTCGATGGTCACTTGGGGTAGCAGGTGCCCAAAGTTGGACGCTTTTGGGCATTGCAAGTGCAAACCGGTAGTGTTGCTGGTGCTGGTGATGGTGCAGCAGCAGAAGGCCGGCGAAGGTGTGCCGTTCTTACAGGTCAAATACAATTTGAGACCTTAGCCAGGTTAAAAATTGAAATGGTAAGTGTTTTAAGCCTATTGCTTCAATGCTAGATTGTTAAAAACTCTTACATTTGCACATTGGAGTGGCGCATCATTATCTATATTGTGATAAAGTTTAGATTAAATTATAAATTGAAAAAATCAAACCCACACGAATCCTATACATATGCTGTTTGAAAGCGTTTCTACAGAATAACTCGCTTTTTAATTGCTACTTAACAATATTAATTGAGTATATCTAAGCTCAGAAAGGGAGGTGTACGTATACCAACACAATTTCTGTAGCCTTGGGTTAAATTGTTAAATGGATAGTAACGGGATTTCGATGTTTTTGTTAAATTAGCAAAAGTCAATAGGATACTGTAACATATACGGATTTGGTACGCTTTTTGCATAAAAAGGCAAAAACGCATCAACTCACGTAATTTCAAGTTATTTAAACGGCATGTAGAATATGCGAT
Organism: Sinella curviseta; assembly: GCA_004115045.4. Taxonomy (NCBI): domain Eukaryota; kingdom Metazoa; phylum Arthropoda; class Collembola; order Entomobryomorpha; family Entomobryidae; genus Sinella; species Sinella curviseta. The sequence continues at coordinate 40,183,357 of CM023202.3, read as the reverse complement.
ATAAAAGTATGAGTAACTGTGCTGGTTGGCCTTGCATTATCAACACACGGAACCAACGGGTACATAAGTAGTGCGCTTTTTAAGATATGCAAGTATATACATTTCGGTCAGAAAAGTTACAATGAATATTAACGATTCAAGTAAATGTTTATAGATGGGAATTTTTTGGGGTACATTAGAAACGGATAGTTTATTAACGCAACACAACAGAACAAATAAAGTATATAATTAACAATAAGGAAAATATGCTGATTCTGTCATATTATTAATACATTAGAAAATTGCATTTAAAATAATCCGAATGAGCCAAATGAAATTATTAGTATTATGTAAGAAATAAAAATAACAACACATCCATAAATCCAGATTGAAACAAGACAATTAAAATTAGATAATAACAGTCAATTTTAATTAACCTCTTGCAAACCAATATGGGATGAAGGCGGTAGAAATTGTTGTATGAACTGTGTATGGGGTTGAGCGCATCGAATGAACACGTCCAAGGTCAGGGGGTGCAGGTGGCACCCGCTGGAGGCTTTACATTATTGCAAGTACAGACATCTGGTGCACCTAGGGTTGCTGCAGCTACGCAGCAACAGTAGGTCAGCGAAGGTGTTCCTTCCTGACAGCTCGCATGACCGCCTTTCTGTAAAGATTAAAAAACACATTTTTAAGTAGTTTAAGTTTAAGATGAAGTATTTTGCAATACTACTGAAAGACTGGATATTCTCGTAAGTGGAAAGTGTAATATTTCAATATTAACAACGCTGATTTTTTCTTACCGTACATGTGGGTCCCAAACGTGACAGGGACAATGCGTCTTCCAAATGCGTTGAGCCCGAACCCTGGCCAACGCGTCCAGTCGAGATAAGTTGAACTGCTGCCAGTATAACTGTGGCAGCAAAAATCGCCTTGGCCAGTGACATGATTGCCTCTGATGATACTCGGGGATAATTGGTTTGTAGAAAGATTCTGTGGTGCTTGCAGTGGGATGAATCTCAAATGAATGGTATCGTTTGCAGTAGCACATTCTCCTTTTATATGGCCAAGAGAGTCCCTCGCTTGTAAGTTAATAATCACATAAGCTGCTCCGGTACACGAACATTTTTTTTATTTTTGTGGGGTACTTGCCTATAACTTTACCAAAGTTCCTAAAAATATTGCTAGACTACTAACTAGATATAAACAATTTTATTGCAAACCCTATCCAACAGTGCCAGCAGGTAGAGATTATCAGTGTGGGCATAATGAAATTTAGGGTCTGGTCAACCCGAAATGCGTTCAAAGAAATATCCCATACAACCTTGCTTAAAACATGGTACCCAAATTCATTTTAAATGTCAGACCATCCATTGTATTTTAGTCAGGACGAACTGTACTGAGCCGATTATAAATGTGTCAAAACATTACCATTCAAATTGCTTGTTGCTCGACATGCATGGGCCACCAGGTACTTTTCTCGATAATACCCAACTGCCCGTAATTCTTAATTTCACGTCGCATTCATAATCCATTTCCAAACAATAGGGATTAGCTCGTTGAAAATAATCCATGAAAAGGGTTAAGGGATGCAATGGTCTAGATAATTATATTGGCAACAAAGAGTACCGAACTTCACGTAAACCTTTTTTGTTGCATATATTGCTTATTTCCTTTATTTATGTGGGAAAATAACTAAAGCAATAAATGCATGAATATTGAAATACAGCAACAAAAGGGAAACAATAGATGTGCAGTGGAGTTGGCTGTTCTTGTTCTGCGTTGCATTCGTTAGTGAGGAATAAGTGGTAATAATTCTGTAGGAAAGGATATTACTTTCAAGCTGCAGCAATGCACGGAAAATAGAAATTCAAAACAATTTCGTGGTGGAGGCAAATCGTCCTATAGATTTGTATTTATGTACGTTTTTTCCAAATTCCAGAAACTGGTGCGTCCGTTGCGATAATCGTAATATACATTGATTTTGCTTCAACTTGGAAAAACTTTGAAGTACTGTTTCGGTTGAGTGGGCATATCAGCATTACCAGTGCCACCCGGAAGTTTTTGTAGCGCATACTGGCATTATTTCCTCAAGGGTAGGCGTTGCATGAGATAAAGCTAGCATTCAAACATTTATAATAGCTTCCCAGGGTAAATGTTTTATTCTAATAAGAAGCTGTAGTCAGCATGTTCGTTAGGTTTTATGAGAACAGAAGGGAATCAAATTTTGGACGCCTTCCGCAGTTGGTTTGCAGGAAATAAAGCTTTCTCGATGCAATTTATGTTGAATATGATGATGATATGGATATTTTCATACGACGCATTGAATATATCGCATCAATTTTGAAAGACTCCGCGAATATTGCGACGGAAAAACTGTGACTACGAAATTGCGAAATATAAAAATTGCCCATTTCGGAAATTCCGATCGAGTATACTGGCCACAGTAAAATTTTACCTTGGTCGTAATGACCGTTCACTGCTCCATGTGATGTACTTGCATTACATTTGATAAATTCCCGAACAATGGATTACCAATTGTCTATTCTCATGATGCTGTCTATTGAAGAATGGAGTCTGCGTGTTCAAAATGGTAAACATGAAGAGTTAAACAATTTTGAATTCAATAAAATGTAGCAGGAAATCGCAACTAATTCAATGACCCCTTTAAAACTACAATTGGGTTTCAATCACGCAATGCTTTGTGAATCTTATTGGCCAATAATGAGCATGTTTTTACTTCAGTCTGAAATTATCTATCAAGTGCAGAGGACCTTACTATTTGTTAAGTATTAGAGTTCCATGCAGATTTACATTCGATGATGGAGCGAGCAAATTACTTGACACCGAAAATGCCCCAACGGTTTTGTAAATGTAGAAAACTCCTTGCAGTGACTTCCGCAATACTTGTTCTATTGGCAGTAGCTACTGCCGTTTATCTTACGGTCATTAAAAAGGGAGGAGTAACATATTCACGCAGATTCATTGGACTAAACATACGAGACCTTTCAGGTACAATAAATATAGCAGTACTATTAAATGTAGTTCATGTTCTTAGTTTTCCAAATTTTCCGCAAACTTCATCCGTAAAAATTTGGGAAATATTTATGATCATCCTCTAGGCGCCGGCGTACGATGGGATTTTAACTACGGGGACTGTGAAGGCGTAGACCACTCGGGTTATGAATCCAACTCCTGCGGAACCAATTACACAGGTTGTGCAATTTTGTACGAAAATGAAATTTGCAACTTGCTCACTGTCATAAATTCTCCAGCCAGCGCTGCTAATAAAAGCATTTCGAAAAATGAATCAAACATTGACAATTTGCCTTCCGCATTTCATCTGGAGCCTTTAAAATTTGGAAGACTTGTTTCTGATACATTGCGCGATTTGGAGTGGTGCATTTGCTCGTCTATGAAACCAGGTAACCAGTCAGCTAGTTTAATGTTTCAACTGTACCTACCACAAATGATGACGGAGAGCATCAATGAGCAGGCATATGGACGGGAGTTAGCCAACAACACGGAGCAAGCTGATATCCTAGTCAGTGGGCTTCAGGATATATTGGAGGACTATCTATCTTGCGCTCATGACGGCTACCTAAAATATCAAAGGAGGTGGAAACTTATTTTTAACTATAAGCCAATGGAAGGCAGTATTTCGGACAGCGCTTCCGGAACATACTCGGTTCATTGGAAGAGCACTAGTGTACCGCACCCTCAGGTACAAGTCGACTATCATTTCGATGGGACCAGTTACAATTTTGACGTTGACGTGTCCAAGAGATATATTACTGATGATGAATTTGGTGAGAACATTACGAATAAATTTTATTAATTTTTTCTATAATTTCCTACAAATTTGTAGTCATAGTCATAAAACGCAAATAAAATTACCAACATTTTTATTGTACACAATTTACTGATCAGTTAATTTTAAACACGAAATCGAAATATGTGGCGGATTTGTGCAATAGAACTACGTACATGCATTTCACTTCCGGTTTGTGTTATAGCTTTTGGTTCCTCGTATTCACGATTGCATGTATTTTTTGGTAAATAGAATTGTTGAAGAAATGCATTTTGTAGTTTCATAATTATTGCTCACGCAAAAAAATCATGAATCTAGCCAATGCACCATTTTGCATCTAGTATGTATACAACTATAACAAAAATCATAGAGTATTACACTCGTCATGGAAACTATGGAAACAACATGAGACGTGATGGAAGCAACACGAGACTTAATGCATAAATTATATTGACCATATCATGAGTTATCTTCTCAATATCTGTAATTGATTGTCATGCATTGCCACAAGTACAAACCGGGAGACCAAATTTGTGAAATTGCGTATAATTTGTTCGTTTTTGTGTTGATCCTTTTGTTTCATTAATCAGTAAAAAACTAATAATTTTATGTTAATAAATACATGACGATTTGGATAAATATGCACTCTGTCTGTCACAGGTGAAAATATGATTTCAGTGTACCCAGTTCGTTTCAATACGAAATACATAAATCCAAACTTTGTACCGCATTTGACGTTGCTTGACGCACACACACTGAACGTTGCTCAACGTTTTCAATAACCCGTAAACGTTGTACTGTGTCAGAGGACAGGACAATATCTCCTGACATTTCATCTGTACGTGACCGGATGACAAGCAGGAAAATCCGTAAGTATATTATTAAAATGAAGCAAGGAATAAAAGTGAATGCGATGCATCGATCAGTTTGTAGTACAACAATATGGTTTAAAGGACGCACTGCAGTTAATTAACAAACATACGTATAATTTTCCTTCCAGTCTGAATCTTGCACTCAAGAAGAGTAAACAGAAACTTTTACATTCCGTTTTACTTCTCCTTTGACAATCAATTGATTCAAGATGAAGCGTTCACCCCCCATTACCAGCGGAAACTACTAAATGCTTTCGGAACTTTAAAGAATTCCTAGTTGTGACGGGAACAGCACTATGTCTTTTAGCAGTGGGCATTGCTGTTTACCTTGAGGCCATAAAAAGTAGGTGACAACAATATTCAACCCAGTTCAATGGGCTAAATGTGGTGGATTCTTCTGGTATAATAGATAAAATTATAGCTCAAACAGGGAGAATTTCATACTCGGTCTGTTGGAGTTATATTTAATTGTTTGCCTTTAAGGTGCAATGGCACAATGGCATTTTAAATATGGAGCCTTCGCCGGTATGTACCAGATATATGATCGTCGTCCCTGTGGTACAAATTACACCATGTGTACGATTTTGTCTGAAAACGACATCTCCAACAGCTTTCAGTACATTTTGATGGCCAAAAACGAATTAGGGAAGAGTATTTTGTCAACTCCCGTCAGCCTAAAACCTTTAGCGTTTAGAAAATTTGTGTCAGACGCAATTCGCGAATAGCAGTTTCTCACTGGTGGGATTCCATAAGGTTCGAAAATGCCGCAAGACATGTTTTTGTGAGTAGACACACACAAACAGATTTTGAAAACCAGAAATGATCAGTTATATGGACAAGAGTCTGTCAGCAACATGGAACGCGTAAACAACATTACTATTGACCTTCAAAATATTTTTGAGGATTATCTCCTCATCTCTGCTCATGGCGAATATCTAAAATATCAAAGGAAGTGGAATCTTGGGTTTAGGTTTAGGCCGATGGAAGGCAATATTTCAGACAGCGTTTCTGGAACATATTCCCGTCGTTGAACGAGCACAAATTTTCGGCGCCCTCTTGTACAAATCGACTATCATTTTGATGGAAAGAGTTACAATTTTCATGTTGACGTGTCCAAAGGATATATTACTGACACCTTTTTTGCTGAGCCGATCCGTAAGGGATTTATTCCTTAATATTTTATACGATTGGACGAAATATGAATTATGTGGCACATACAATAAATTTATAGCAGCATTTTTACGGCATGCATTTTGATGATCATTTCATTTTCAACACTAAAACAAAAATTTCTGTGACCACTATGTACAGAATAGTCACGCCATGCAAAACATTTCTCTTGAGGTGGGTAATCAAGTTTCATGCTTACGTGCAATTGTTGCTAAATATGAATATTGGTTAAATAAATGTATTTCATTTCATGCCTTCAAGACAACTCCAGATGTACACACATTTTTAACATGAACAAAGAGGGATTTTTCCATCGCACCATGTACACAATTGAAACAAACTCCACTGCTTGTGAGTATGATATTGATGTTCAGTAGGTATATTATTCATATCCATATGGGATATGCTTAATTCACAATCCGAGAAACTATATACCACTTCATAAGTCACTTGGTTCAAGAGCTGATGCACTCAAAATAACAAACCAACATTACCTAAGCAATGCGATGAATGGGTGCGTGCTTTTATGCACGCTTGGAAGATGCAACACTGTTCATTTAAAAAATATGTATATTGCTTTTATAAGCCAGTTTTATCATTTTCCTTTAAAAATTGCAAAGCAGTTTAAAATTGTAACGTTTACTTTCTCAAAGTTTTGATTTTCTTTTTTTTTGCCTGTATAACGCTTACACTACAGCAACATGTGTGATTAATAAATTTCGAATAGAGAAAAATCATTTGACTTTTTAAATCAAAGCCATCTCATCCTCATGAGACTGCAACTTTCAAGTGATTTTGTTTGTTTTGCCCATGCGCTTGCCTTCTTCGAAACCACGAGCTCGTGTCGGCGTCGCAGCAATAAACGCTGATTTGTAAAAAAATTTGATTATTGTATGTAACGATTGTACTACGAAATTAGTTTTTTTTATTATGAAGCTCGGGACAACATGAATCGCCACGTGAATATATTTAAAATGTGTAAGGTGACAATCATATAAAATAACTCATTGAACCAATCCCAACACTGCAACCTGTCAGTCTCGATCTGACAAACATTGTCCCGCACGCACTTTCAACCAAAGTGCGTTTTTGTGCAAAAATATATTGTCGTTTCATATATAAGTTTAGTACGGGAAATAACGTTTCAATTTGTTACATGCCAACACTATATGTTACTCTATTCATAAAATGTTCTTTATGGCGAATGTCAATCAATGACACTCCAAAGTGCGTAAATCCGGAGAAGCATTTTTAATATCTTGCAACATAATGTGAAATGATGGACAAAGGGACATGACAGTGCCGCGTGGCACACACACTATGCATTTTCATGTTTATAGGCTACCAACAAAAATCAAGAAAAATAAAATAGTTTGCTAGTTTGATTTTGACAATTTCATATTTCATTTTCTATAATGTACAATGTAGTTGAACACAGTTTCAACCGGTCAGTGTATGTAAAATTTTTTACAACGGTGGCGTGCTCAAACAGGAAGGATTGATTTTTTTAAATGTCATCCCACTTGTGAAATGTATCATTTCACTTGTTTGCACAATTCATTTCACTTTATTTTTTATGTGGCATGTATGTAGTATGTTTGCATGTACAATAACAATTAGGTACGTATCTTAAGCCTGATTTTAGAATTATATGCCTACCATTTCTTACACCGAAAGCAGATGACTCGGCAATTTTTTATAGAGACAAGAGCAAGTGCTCTTGTGTAAACGCCTTCACTCTCAACAAAAGTAAACACAATTGCTCGCTGACACTGACCACAGCAAAATGTGGCTAATAGTGACCATGTCATTTTCACCGAGCATCTATTTTCCTTTAAATCTGTTTGAACAAAGGGTTCGGTTAAATTCTCTTTGCCAATGTAAACATTGCTTCTGTCCTCTTGAATGCATTTTCAGACATAACAACAAAACTGCATCAGTGTCACTTTCTTTCTTGTGTCGGTCTCTTGTAAATGTTTCATATACGATTTCATGACTACTTATTTGCTTGACCGATAAAAACATTACGGCGTCAAACTTATGAAGCATGTATCAAATCAATTTCAGTTTCACTTCCGACTCGGAATGAACCGCAACTCATTTTAATGCCATAGTACGTCCCTCAAGTTGAATTTAGAAAAAATCGAATCTGCCTCCGCTTCCCGTTCATTGCAATGAATTTGAAGAAAATTGCAGTTGTCGTCTCTGGAATGTTGCTGGTCAGTAATGGAGCGCTAGGCAGGACAACTCATTTTTCTCCAGGTAGGGTTGTAAATTTCTAGCAAACCTTTAAATTGAATTTTTTTTATTAATTTTACTTCTGTCATTAGGCTATCAAACATATCTGGCCAGAAACGAGATAATGTGTGACGGTGAAGAAAACCTAAAATCCGACATAGGAATTCTCAGCTTTGTTCTCGGAGGAATTTCTTCTGTGGCTGGGCTCTTTTCACTGACAGAGTTTTCCGTTCCGAGCAACAACATCAGCATCATCAGTACCGTGCTCAGTTTGATTCTATGGGTTCCCAGTGCCGTGCTCACGTTTCTGGCAACAAGTGACCCATTTTCTTACATCACCGGAAATCTTGTGAATTTGGGCAGTTTAATTGTCACTTTGTATGGAGGGCTTGGAATCGTTACGGGGACTGCGGATATTATGGTCAGCACGATGGACGAAGTCTTGGGAATCGCTGGATTGATTCTGAGTGCGCTCACCACATTCCCCGAGATGTACGATGAGTTGAAGCAATTGTTACAGGAATGGCTTGGGAAGGACGAGGTGAACGAGTGGATAAGGAACTATGGCTGTGGTGGTGGTAATGGGGGACGGCTTGGATTTTTACGGGATTTTGCGAATTTCAGATGACCAGCAACAAAATGTGCATATTATTGTTACCTAACTTATGTTTTTATATATGAAATAAAACCGAATTTTCATTTTAAAGTCCAACAACCTTATGAAGAGAGAAAACGAAAAAGCAGATTTATCCAGAATCCCAATTCATTCCCGATGCTCTGTCATTGAATCGTGTGCAGTATTCTGTGAGCTTGTACGTGAGTCTGGCTTGTGCCATCTTCTACTGCTCATTGGTGTTATTAATGTTTTTAATATATCGAAACCGGTTTAGATACTAAAAAATTCAACTGTCCATGCTTTGTTGATTTGCTTTGATTGCAAAGAGACCATGACATAATAATGATGATGGGAGCAACTTCAACTTGTAAAATATTTTTCCATCCAATAGTGCGAAACATTTATACATTCTTTTCCATTCAAATCAATCAATCAAGTACAAATTTTTCCATAGCGTGGCGCCATTGATGAAGATCGTCACTTGCGAAATTGATACGCGTTGTCCATAGAATGTCATTTGAGGAGGAAAAATCATTCAAATAAGATTTCATTTCACTTGCTGGCTTGCATAATATGCTGACTACATTTTAATACTTCACGGATCATTACTATGTATTATGTGGGGAACATAGTGAAACAAGCTCATATGCACATTTGGTTGACTGGTGTGAGATTACACGCCAAATGTATTTCAGTCAATTTCGCTTCTTCTCTTTTGATTTTTGTGGCATACGATGCATGTTTGACAAAGAATGACAGCACTACTGAACACGCACAATGAAACAAATAGCTCATGCATGCCACTGTGTTTTCGAGCTTGTATGAATCCAATAATGCCACGCATGATTCACTACATTTTATCTCCAAAATCTTTTGTAAACTTGAGTCGTTTCACAAAATTCTGTTTTGGTAGCACGTTGCATTTTGTATAGGTATTATAATATTTTGGATGTGTTGGCTGCCGTTTGATATGCTTAGGTATCAATATTTCATTGATGTGAGTCGGCAAGAGGATATATCGCCAGCCACTTTGTCTGAGAAATAATTTGGCACATTGCTCGGTAGTCTTCTGGAAACCGGTTTAGTGATTTGACCAAAACACATCACCTGTCCGTCATGCCATTCATTCAACTTATTTTTTACTTCATTGATTGTATTGTATAAGGCAACTAATTGATTACCTAACAAATATCAAATTCCGAGTAGCGATTCCACAGAAAACCGGAATGACTCTTTTCCGAGTAAGGATTCTATTTATATAACAAAACAAATTAAATCTGATGAGATGGTATTTCGTCTGGAGTCTTGTATTAGTTTTCAGTCGTCGTCAGAATGCGATCAATAAAACTGCAAAAATGTTGTTCTCTTATTATTTGATACCCATCTTCATGATTTCAACCGCATTGCCAGCATTATCAGCATGTCCAGAGCGAAAAGTCACAAACTTGGCAGTTATTTATGGGAGTCGTGGAGTTAAAGTTGACTACAGTTACAACGAAACTAATTATGAATCAGAGGAACAGCTAAGTAGTGTTCCAGGTTGTCCCAAGTCCATTGACGGATATCCTTGGATTTATTACGGAAATCCACCACGGTGCTTTCTAGCTGGCCAGCAGGGACCTTGCCCACAAGAATTAATAGTTATTCCAGAAAGGGAAAGTGTGTACGGGATTTGTGGGTGCAAGTGTTTGCTTGACAGGTATTCCGTTTCAGACACATTTGGCATTTTGGATGAGTCGAGACGTTTCATAATGTGCAGATCGGATGACACGAAATTGCATTTTTATGGTCAAATTTGGGACAAGGAGGAAAAAGTGTGTTATCCATATTACGGAAAGGTAAGAGTGTCACATTTTATGAGATAGAGCTGATTAGACTTTTATTTTCTTAATTGCAATGATTTGTGTTCAGGGCCCGTGTACTCAAGGCACTGTGATAACGGGATATAACGACACAGCTCTGGAGTGCGGATCTTCGTGTGAGGATGAGGATCGGGATAAAAGCCAACCGTGTTCATTTGTGCGTAGATATATATTTTATTCAAAAAAATAAAAACTTTTGTATTGAAATATTGAGTTGATAAATTATAATTTATTTTACTCAGCCAGATGCACCGTTTTCATTATTCAATGGCCTCACCAGTGGAGAAAAATTTTGCTCAAGACGATACGAGCGCTACAGCGCCCTGTTACAAATTTGTGTGAAGCGCCTTGTGACTAAGGTTCTGTTTGTTGGGATTGGATAATGGGAACAGTTTAAATAAATAGTAAAATGTGTATCATCAAAGCTGCTATATATTAGATCGTATTTAGAAATTGACGTGGATAATTTATTTTATTGTTTTGCGTTTTGTGTAACCTGTCATTCAATAGGTATCAATCAAGTGAATAAATTTTTATACACAGGAGTTCAGTTTGTGAAGTAGTGAATTGGATAATATGAATAGAAGAATACTATTTTAAAGTAATTAACTCCACATTCGGCGAGGAATTAAATTAAGTTACTAATGAAGTTGAAGCAAATGATAACCCAACCGGAAGTATTTAATTAATTTTAGCTACCCACTGTAACCGTGAAAAAGATCACGACCAAAAAGGCCACTGAAGAAGGGCCAAAGTTTCGGGTCGAGCTAGTGACTTTTATATTTTCCCGCTCAGTAAGCTTTCAACTGCCTATGGACAGCAATTATAAGAGAGAGTAAATGTTAGCTTTAAATATCCCTTGAGTTCTGCTGCCCATTTGTTGATTTCACTCAATCGCGTCTTATCGATACGCATCACGTGATTCCAGTTTGTAGTGGATAATACAGTGGAAAGTTTCCCCATAAATGCCGTTTCTCGAGGAAAATATATGATTGGATTCTTAATTGGGAAAACCATGCCAGGATTAATTTAGGGTGCTTCCTATTTACCTAAATGCTTAAGTGACCTAAATCGTTAATCAGTAGTGTGCTATGCAAAGGGAAGGTGACTTGAAAGCTCAATTTGGTTACCGACCTTATATGCAGTAGAATGGGAAAATAGAGCTCATTAACAAAAAGGTGTTCAACACTAATGACTCAAGTCATTAATATACTTGAGATCCCAGGAGCATATTCGACTGATTGGATTGCTTATATATGTATGGTATGCAGCACATCATTGGACGGGATTTTTAATATTTCCATGCTTAGGATTTACATGCTTACTGTTAAATCTGTATGTCAATCTAGATTCCAAATTGATTGCGGGTAAATGATATTTATTTTTCACCTGGACGCTCAGCAATTCCCCCCAACAAGGCTAAATTTCCGGTACTTCTCATCGTTTTTTTGCATCCAGGATGCCGACTTTGGGGCATTTCAAGAATACATATTTCGTTGCTGGTGTCCTTTTATTAATCATGTTGGTGGCTGGTGAGTGAATAATTTTTAATTTTCTGACAAACACATGAAACTAGTAAAATGTTGGCATTCTTACACATGTTGCCTAATTGCATTCAGCAGCACTGGTGACTTCTGAGGAACCGGAGCCTTCCTGTAATAGTTATTGCGAAATGGGAAGCGAGGAAGACTGCACTCTCTGTTGTCAAGAGCAAGGTCATAGTGGAGAGGGAAGTTGCGTTAGCAGCTCGTGCTTTTGCGCATTGTAATACTGCGCGTTTCGTAGAAATTGGATCCTGCTCGATGTGCACAAATAAGTAATTCAAGTAAACAAGTATTGAATCAATAACATTCTTCTGCTGCCAACATTTGTACCATACCGTCAACCCACATAGGTAGCAATTTGCATCAACACGTACAAAATGCAATGTGTGCAAAATTATTGGTTTCCCCTAAATTCTTTGTCAAAATTCGTTGTTAATAAATTGTCATTGGAATATTTTACTATTTTGCTGGATAATTACGACAAGCTTGTATTGAAAATGTTAAGTTATTACCTAAATATTCATAAACTGGTGAGCTCCTAAACTGTCGAAAGGAAAGATCATTTGAAGTATTTCGTTGTATGTCTTCTTATGAAATAGAGTTTACCATATATTTTGGTACGATCATCTTGAAAATAAAATGAACAGTCATGTTTTACCACATTGATGAACAGCTGACAATTAGTCATGTTCCCACCTTGGAAGATACTGCCGTAGTTTATGGTTTTAAATTGTCCGCGGTATTTTTTGAAAAAGAACAGAACAATTATTTGATAAATTTACCAGCTCATGTAAAGGTAGCTCATGTCTGCAGAGCGTTTTGATGAGTTTAACCTCTCCCGTGTTAACCTTTAAATTCAATTACATCTATTCATTTACTATCAATTTCAATTCATATTACATTTTTAAAATGGAAAGGAATGGATTTTGGATTGTTCTTATCCAAGCGCTTGTAAAGAGCTGAAGGATATATATTAGTTTTATATAAGCAAGAAATAGCATGCATATAAAATGAGAGTTCTCCTTTTTTACGAAAGCGTTTTTTATAACTTTTATATAAAATGTCATTTCAATTTTAGATAACACGACCAATCGTTGCTAAATTAATGCGCTAAAATAAGTCGCAGTATAGCCTTCAAACCAAACCATAAAACATAGAATCGTCCATCAAACTCTATTGCGGCCTCAGCAATAATAGCTTACATTCCAGGGCAAACTGAAAATATTGTTAGCATACCATCATGTTCAGTCAGAAATTTTACAAGCTTTTCGCAGCGGTAGCAAATATCGGCGGCGCACTGGGATCCTTCCAACTGGAATTCGATCCGAGAAGAGGTCAGCTTTTTCAATATACCAATCCAGCAAATTTGAAGCGATTTCAATACCACCGGGCAATGGCATCGATATGGGTAATTGGAATATTGGCAATTGCTGTCGACGTCTATTTTCACGGGGACGTAAATGCCAAAGTTACAAAGCTGCTGTATGGCATGGGCTTCGGATCATACCTGCTGTTCATCTACATTGGGCATCGTCACGCGGATAACCTTGTGCTGTTCGTAAATCATGTGCTGGAATATTCTCGTCACCTGGAAGGTGAATGAAATTTAAATACTAAAATTGAAATAAGTAAACTAAAATTATTATATTTTTTTCTTCATTTCAGAAACTTATATGCCAAGCTTCAGTGCATCAAAAATTGTCAAATCATTCGACGCCGCAGTATTTCAGCACACCATGTCATGCTTCAACGTTGGTTTACTGTTTTCAATGTTCTGCATATACGACCCACGGGAATGTATATTTCTTGGTCAACTGGTTCCTATGAAATATTACAGCTATTTTCCAATGGGAATTATTATTGCTTTATACCACATATACATGATGATTGTCTACGAAATTCCCATCACATTTCTTGGAGTAGTTGCCATTGCGTACATGTTTCTGCTTTCCGTCGTCTTAACAAAGGAATTTGTGATCAAGCCAAATGTGACCTACAGAACGGCTGAGTATTTTAGAAGTCCTGAAAATCTTCGAGTTTCGTTTAGATGTTTTCAGATCATCCACGCAAGTGCAATGTGCTTCATGGGTCCCTTCATATTTATATTGCATTGTTATGCTATTTTGTTTCCAGTTTTCTGTAACGTCGTGTTCATTCGATATTGGCATGAGGTAGACTGGGTTGGAAGAGCGGGCTTGTTTGTCGGATGTGTAACTTTCGTTGCATTTTGGCTTATTGCTTTACAGGTTGGCAAGTATTTGTTCTTGCGACAAAACAAAACGTTTAATTCTTGGAGTAGGCACAATTGGAATGGAAATGCGAGAGAGCGCAAAATTATGAGTAAGTTTCAGAAAAGCTGTAGAAAGATATTATTGGGAAACGGGAAAATGTTTGTTATGGAACGAATGACGCAATTCAATTATGTGAAAAGTGTAATGATTTTTACTTGTAAGGCACTCATAACGCTACGTAAGATAAATGCGTCTAGAGGATAACTTTGCAATAGATTCATGCAACCTGGCTGAAATTAAATAATATTGTCATACTTTTAACACCATAACAATTATTCAAAGTTTTGAGTGCTTGACGTCTTGTAAATATCCGGCGATATGCTTACATTCAAGATAATTTGAATCCATGTACTTCTGAAAATAACATGTGCGCATTCGATTCAATCGATACACCTGGAAATGGACTTACAAATGTTAGATTGAAATGAGCAAAAGATATCGATCACGAAGTCATTAATTATTTACATGTTATTACAAAGTTCTCATTTTGAACTGTGATGGGGCTTGTACGAATAAAGTGGCTTATACATGCAAATAAAAAACAGCGTATATAGTAATATTAATCTTCAACATTACTCATTGTGGTCATTGTTAAGAAATTCGCTGACCACAATCAAAACCATTGCTCAGTTCAATAAGGCTTATCATTCTTAATACTTTTAACTTGTATAAATTGCACAGGGGAACTATTTCTCGTAATTCTCTGTATGTTATCCCACCACCCATTCAGCTTACTCACCATAATAGTATATATATATAATATCACATTAAAGCTCTTTAAAATGAGAAATAGGATAAAACCAACAAGCAAGCACCAAATATTCAACAGACATGCTCTGCCGAAAGGAGATTCCAAGGAAAGTGTTGCCGGGTCTTGAAAACTTTTCCCGGCCTCTGTCCAGGTGAATCCCGTCTTGTTCAGACTGTTGAAGTTGTACATATTTTGCATAAAAACAAGTACGCCAGATTCCATTAAATGTGTAATCTTGGTAGCCATCACGTCGCCCGCTAGATTGTGCGCGATAGTTTCTTTGTCGTACCCTGGCTTTAAGTATGCTAGATAGCCGCACAAATATTTCTCCTCTACAACTACTTTACGTGTTCTCTTCAAAACTTGAAACAAACTTGGAAATAGATGATTCCGAAAGTTTGTGGTCAATATCAGCAGCTTCTTTTGCACCATCAATGCCAGCTTTTCGGTCGAGTTTCCATCAAAGTCGATTAACGATGGGTATATTGCGTCAGCCAAGTTTCCAACGCCTGTTTCCTCTTTAATGTATCTTTTGTAACTCTCGCTGAATATATTCATATTTCTAAGTAGGTACGCGTGATGGTAAATGTATATCTTGTATGAATTTTGTACATATTCCCGCAGCGTAAGTTTGTTGTCCACCACAAACATGTAGCTTGTAGATAGCATGGCTCCATAGTATACTGAAATGAGAGCTGCTGCCAACAGGTAAACTGCTGCGAAGGAGCGGATTTGGTTTCGCCTCAGAGCGACGTCAATTGGTGGTCCAAGGAGGTCGATTGACATCCAAAGGCTTTTGTAAATAACGGCACCATATGCCAAGATGATCGTTATTGTTACAGCCAAAACTGTGTTGCCAACTAATTTGACATATGACCATACATTGGCTCTGGCAACATTCTGCTCGACTCTTTGACAATATAGAAATCGTTTAGGATCGAGATCGGTGGTGAGCATTTTCCATCGTCTCTTGAGGAAGCCAGTTGAGCTGCCAAGTAACCCAGGATAGTATGGTCGAATCAAGAGTTTCCATGGATCGTTCCGAGTGTCAGCACTCGGTCTAGTTTCGGACAGGCTCGCGTTGAAAAAGTGCAGTACAATTCGGATGGGCAGCCCCTCAGCATCTGTACACGTATCCTGATACAAAAATTGCCTGCTGTCACTCCACTCGTTGCAAGAGTCAACGGTCTTCTCCATTCCGTCGCCATCGTAAACGACAACTGCCACTCCGTTGAGGTTCTTGTTCAACCGACTGCATGCGGATTTAATTGCTCTGTACTTTCCTTCGTTTATTGGTCCAGCTATTGTGACCGTCACTGGTGCTGTAAAGCTGATCTTGTTTTCGCATGTGTAGCAGTATACTGCAAATATCCGCCAGTTTACTCTCAATTCTGCTGTCTCAACAAATGCAATATCAACATAAAATTCAGTGTCGTAGATCCAATTCTTTACGAAATGTCGAATTCCTAGCTCGTAGTGGTACAAAATGTGGGTATTTCCTTTGTGTACATGAATGAGCACAATGCCGTTCCTCGATGTTCCATATCCGGAGTTGAGAATAGCCTGAACTGAGCCGTCGAAAGTGACTGGCTGTATACAGAACAAAATACAAGATGGTCCTAGTTTAAAATTGAAGCGAAAGTAGCCGGATGAAGCGTTTGCCTTAAAAGAGCCTAACCCATCCCGGATTCCAAGTCGTCCAACATTGAAGTAAATGGTCCACGTGTTCCAATGCGTAGGTGATATTTGTTCGGCATCCAAATCCCTATATTCAGTAAACACGTTTATAAAGCAGCCGGGTGTGTCTTGACTTACAGCTTGTTCGATTATATAACTGCAACATGCGAGTGTGATGGCAACAGCGATTAAGTTAA